>CAXITT010000382.1:318082-388840 GCA_964033795.1 Lymnaea stagnalis | reverse complement strand
ATATATAATATAGATACTCTATCGTCTCATGAAGACAGAAGGATGTTATATATATATATATATATATATATATATATATATATATATATATATATATATATATATTTGAAATTTATAATAATAATACATAAACTTTTACTACAATAAAAACGGATACTTTATTTTTTTTGCGCATTTCAATTTATTCGACTTCCGTAAAATAGTAGAAAATAACTATCGTTGTATTTAAGACTGCGAACGTATTTAAATCGCTTCGATTCTTTGGCGTTACGGTCAGCCTAGCTCATTCTTATAATTATGAACTATAGAAATGGAAATAGTTCAACGAAAAAGGATGTATTGGGATGAACATCTTTTAAAATAAAAGACAGGTTAAATTTTAAACAGTCCTAAAATATTGTATTTTAGAGCATAAAATTGATTATAAGAAAATTTACCATCTAAACTTCCTTTTTAAGCACTTTCCTCTCTTTTTTTTTGCAGAGTGTGGGTGGGGAATGGAGAGCGCAGCGACATAGCTATCGTTACTGCCAACCCGGGCCAAAAATTTGAAATAGGGCGAAAATTCCCCACCTCTCTTTAGATAAAAGTGTCGCCCAGTGTGTCGCCCCCTCCGCACCACATTCATAAGCCTTGGGGGTGGGGGTTATGTTACTAAGCAAACGAAGGTAACACGCTGTAAATTTCTAAATCTGACATTGTCTAGCAATGTTCAACATCGGATCCAAGGGACCAAGACTTATGAACGAAACGAGACTGGCCAATCAGCACTATCTGAGAACCGCTAGTCGTCTCTGTGACCACGACATGTTCAAATTTGGGACCTATTCGGTACAACCTGAGACCCGCTAGAGTTCTCACCACGACATGTTCACGTGGATGACCTATTCGGTACAATTCAATCCGTCAGTACGTTGTCCCCCCCCCCCACCCCCGAGTCGTAAACTTCTCAACACCAAATTAATGACTTAACATTCTTGCTTGAAACAACAACCCGGTCCCAGCTGGTACAACCTGAGACCCGCTAGAGTTCTCACCACGACATGTTCACGTGGATGACCTATTCGGTACAATTCCATCCGTCAGTACGTTGTCCCCCCCCCCCAACCCCGAGTCGTAAACTTCTCAACACCAAATTAATGACTTAACATTCTTGCTTGAAACAACAACCCGGTCCCAGCTTGCGACGGTGCCTTCCAGACCAACACGACTCGGACAAAAATGTTAATTGTTTCGTTTCAATCCACAAACAAGATTATACATTTTGGACAGTGCCTCTCCAAATAATGGTGCCCGGCAGGGATCGCGAGAATGGGGAGTCTTCCCCCCAGAAAGCCGTATTTCTGACTTTCACCAGAATCCAATGATCAATTTCAAACACGTTATTTAACTAATGGGGTGGGCATGAAATTTTTCATAGCTAGTGATAAGATGGCCGAGATTCAACTTGAAGATTTGAAAGATGTTTTAGAAGTGTTGAGGTTACGCTTTGACAATGACACCCCCTTGATCAGAAAACAACACGGGCTGATGTAGTCATTTGTGGACCAAACAAAGGAAACACGCAAAGGTGCTTATTTTCAGGGGATGTCTTATTTTCAGGGGATGTCTTATTTTCAGGGGATGTCTTATTTTCAGGGGATGTCTTATTTTCAGGGGATGTCTTATTTTCAGGGGATGTCCTATTTTCAGGGGATGTCTTATTTTCAGGGGATGTCTTATTTTCAAGGGATATCTTATTTTCAGGGGATGTCTTATTTTCAGGGGATGTATCATTTTCAGGGGATGTCTTATTTTCAGGGGATGTCTTATTTTCAGGGGATGTCTTATTTTCAGGGGATGTCTTATTTTCAGGGGATGTCTTATTTTCAGGGGATGTCTTATTTTCAAGAGATATCTTATTTTCAGGGGATGTATCATTTTCAGTGCGTAACACTTACCTTTTAATGGACAAGAATGTAAATTTGTTCAGGCACAAAAAATCTACATTTATTCATCTAATTCAACACATCTTGTCACGGTATCCTACTAGCCTTGTCAAGGTATCCTACTCGTCTTGTCAAGGTATTCTACTCGTCTTGACAAGGTATCCCTCTAGCCTTGTCAAGGTACCATAACCTACTAGTCTTAAAAATGTATCCTACTTGTCTTGTCAAGGTACCATATGCTACTAGTCTTGTCTAGGTATCCTAGTTTTCTTGTCAAGGTATACTACTAGACTTGTCAAGGTATCCTACCTTTCTTATCAAGCTACCATTTCCTATTCGACTTGTCAAGGTATCCTACTAACCTTTTCAAGTACCATATCCTACTCGTCTTGTCAACGTATCTTACTTCTTTTGTCAATCTTCATATCCTACTCGTCTTGTCAACGTATCCTTCTTGTCTTGTCAAGGTTGTCATATTCTACTCGTCTTGTCATGGTATCCTTCTTGTCTTGTCAAGGTTGTCATATCCTACTCGTCTTGTCATGGTATCCTACTCGTATTGCAATAGAAACATATGTCAGGGATTTTATTGGGAATTAAGTTTGAGCTCTGTCTACATACTAGTAGTCAGACGACTGGGGCGGGTGGAGGTTGGTGGTAGGGTTAGATGATTCACTACGAACATTTTGGAAAGAAACAGCCTTGGAAAGTTTTCTGAGAAGAACGAATAACATGTCTCCCCATCTGGTTGCTCCATAAAGTTACTTAGCTACGGAATTAGAGGGAAGTCACAAAGCCGTCATAACAGCCCCGAGGTCCAAATATTTAACTGAACCGCATCAGAAATTAAAATTATTGAATAGTTTTATTAGTGGCGTGATTTTTATGGGAAATAAAACGAAGGAGGGTTATTTTAATATGTGAGAACCACTGTAGTCACCTTTCAACCACGTGGCAACCTTGGTCTCTCGCCACCGGTGATACATCTGGCAGTGACTACAAATTACAATGGGATGATGAGCCTGTCAGCATAAGACATACATCGGAATATGGCATCAGCGCCCACATCCGTCGTTGAAACGTTTCATTGGCCGTGTTTTTCTGCACAGAAACTGAGACACAGATGCACCATCATTATTCAACACAGAAACTGAGACAAAGCTGCACCATCATTATTCAACACAGAAACTGAGACACAGATGCACCATCATTATTCAACACAGAAACTGAGACAAAGATGCACCATCATTATTCAACACAGAAACTGAGACAAAGATGCACCATCATTATTCAACACAGAAACTGAGACACAGATGCACCATCATTATTCAACACAGAAACTGAGACAAAGATGCACCATCATTATTCAACACAGAAACTGAGACACAGATGCACCATCATTATTCAACACAGAAACTGAGACACAGATGCAACATCATTATTCAACACAGAAACTGAGACACAGATGCACCATCATTATTCAACACAGAAACTTAGACAAAGATGCACCATTATTATTCAACACAGAAACTCGGACAAAGATGCACCATCATTATTCAACACAGAAACTTAGACACAGATGCACCATCATTATTCAACACAGAAACTGAGACAAAGATGCACCATCATTATTCAACACAGAAACTGAGACAAAGATGCACCATCATTATTCAACACAGAAACTGAGACAAAGATGCACCATCATTATTCAACACAGAAACTGAGACAAAGATGCACCATCATTATTCAACACAGAAACTCGGACAAAGATGCACCAACTTTCACAACGATCACCTCAATCTCCACTTGGAATGTGAACAGCATCTGAATTTAATGTAAGTATCTGTATCGTCTATACGATATGTGCATTTTTTCTGCCTTAAATTTTTATGAGAAATAAAAAATTTACCAATCCTTCTCAGAGTATCTTCTAAGTCAGCTGTTCTCAACCTGTGGGTGGTGACCTCTTTGGGGGTTGGACGACCCTTATACAGGGGTCGCCTAAGACCATCGGAAAACACCTATTTATGAAGTAGCAACGGTAATAATTTTATTTAACAATGCTTACCTCAAAGTATAAGAACCCTCGTGAGATGTCTCGTGTAAGAATCATGGACTTCAGACACCCGCGAACCAATGTCATTGGAACGTTTAGATTATGTCTTCCGTCGGGATAACCATTAGATAAATGTGTCATGAAATGAGAAGGTTCAGAAGGATGGGCTTTGCATTCAATACTTACTTATGGGTCCTCGTGGTTTTGAATGACCGAGTAGGACAAAATAGCAATCTCAAAAGCTGAGACGTTTTCCAGAATGTTTAATTCTTCAGTTCGTGATAAACGTTGGTGAAAAAATTAACTGGACCTTTGGACAATACAATCCAATAGATCGAAATCGGCCTTCGCAGCCATTTAAAACCATAATTTCAAGACTTTATTATGTTTAAAAAACGTAAGGCTTGAAGCATTGGTTAAAATCGCCAATGTTTAATTCGGGATCCATGTATTGCTTTAGTTGGCTAATACATGGTTTGCTTTAGTTGGCTAATACATGTATTGCTTTAGTTGGCTAATACATGTATTGCTTTAGTTGGCTAATACATGTATTGCTTTAGTTGGGTAATACATGTATTGCTTTAGTTGGCTAATACATGTATTGCTTTAGTTGGCTAATACATGTATTGCTTTAGTTGGCTAATACATGTATTGCTTGAGTTGGCTAATACATGTATTGCTTTAGTTGGCTAATACATGGTTTGCTTTAGTTGGCTAATACATGTATTGCTTTAGTTGGACTTGATGTCCCGACGATGAGGACGTCTGGATGTCATGGTCATGTCTTCATTAGACTGTTTACTCGCATCATTCATCTATGTCATATGTCATGGTTCATGTATATGTTATCATTCCACGTCAAGACAGATTCTCAGACCAAAAACCCATTGTTATAATCATGGTCAACATTGGTTGAAAGAGACAATGTTCCCATTAGCAATTTGTTGTTGTTGTTTTTTTAATTCTTTGGAAAAGCTCTACTAAAAGCTTCTTTGTCTTTCATTCACAATACAAAAAGTATTATTTCAATATAATATATTTTTGTTGTGGGAAAAAGGAAAAGGGGGGTTGGGGCACGTCCACATATTCCCTAATGAATTATATTGTAACAGTCAGAGTGTATGCATGTTCCTTATTTCACAGATGCGATGTCACACGAATGAAGACTTGCAAGCAGATTTTAAGGACTGCTCAAACTTCGGGCCCACGACTTGTAACATTCTCAGGACGTGGCGGCAGTACCGTGGCTCGCCAAATCCAGATATTTGATCAGACAAGTTTGAAGACATCGAATGAGACAAGTATGTAGACATTTGATGGTACAAGTATGAAGACATTTGAATGAGAAAAGTATGTAGCTACTTGATGGGACTCGTATGAAGACGTTTGATCAGACAAGTATGAAGACACTTGATGAGAAAAGTATGTAGGCATTTGTTGGGACAAGAATGAAGGAAGACGTTTGATGAGACAAGTATGAAGACATTTGATGAGAAAAGTATGTAGATACTTGATGGGACACGTATGAAGACATTTGATCAGACAAGTATGAAGACATTTGATGAGAAAAGTGTGTAGATACTTGATGGGACACGTATTAAGACATTTGATGAGACAAGTATGGACTAGACATGTGATGTAACTAAGCCTATTCAATGTGATGGGTAGCAGTTTCTTACAAATAATTGCTTGGATTGACGCAAAAGTTTGCCTGAAAACCGGCCTAAAATGTGTCTTAATTGACAAATGGCGCACTAAGCTTAACTGTTGATGAAGCAAGGCTTGACGTCATACATGGATGAACTCGTCTTTACTCCAGCTGCTGCCTGTGTGTACTCATTCAATGATCCAAGGGACTTACCACATTTTTATATATAGTCTTGTCTTACTTTGGGCTGACATGTTCAGTGTTAGCGGATTTCCAAACAATATTTGTTGATGACATGCTGGGCGAACAATTGCGAACTAATTTCAAAGGACACCTGTAATGATGCATCGTCAGCCAATTTTCTGACGACGCCATGACCTTATTACCTGCGCCAGTGCCATACCTGACATGATTTCTTCCAATGTCATAGCTGACATTATTTCTTCAAATATCATAGATGACATTTCATAATGATGCCCTCGCTGACCCTGTTTCCTGAATACCATAACTGACTTTGTTTCTGTATGATGTCATAGTTGACCTTAGTTCCTGATGATGGCATTTCTGACATTTGTCTCTTATAAGGCCATCATTGCTGACATTTGTCTCTTATAAGGCCATCATTGCAGACATTTGCCTCTTATGGGGAAACTGCTGATATTCGTCTCTTATGATGCCATTGCTGACCGCACTTCCAGATGATCCCATGGCTGACCGCACTTCCTGCTTACGACTGCTTGGCCTCCTTTGTTCCTGACGATGCCATGGCTGACCTTATTGAACTATGACCCCCCCCCCCGAGAAAACAGCTATTTAGCTGATGCTGGCGTAGCTCCACCCAAAATTTTCACAGGAAGTAATGACAAGTAGTGCTGGACCACTAAACTAAAGTTGTCTTGTTTATTTGTAAATGCATTAGTGTTTTCTTTTACATTGCATTCATTCTTGAAGCTATGGAATTTCGACTTCCCAGTCATGTATACATTGAATCTTGACTTCCCAGTCATGTAGCCATTGCATCCTGACTTCCCAGTCATTTAGCCATTTAATCTTGACATCACAGTCATGTAGCCCTTTAATCTTAACTTTCTAATAGGTAGCCAATGAATCTTGACTTTGTAATTTTTTTCTGACCATTAAAAAATATTATAATGCATAAATCATGGTATTAGCTGTATTTTTAAGCTAAAAGCTCTAAGAGACATTCGGCTAATCCCTTCACCCTTTAGGAATATCTCTCCGCGTCTTTTAGCAATATCTCTCCGCGTCTTTTAACAATATGTCTCCGCGTCTTTGAACACTATCTCTCCACGTCTTTTAAAAATATCTCTCCCCGTCTTTGAACACTATCTCTTCACGTCTTTGAACACTATCTTTCCACATCTTTGAACACTATCTCTCCACGTCTTTGAACAATATCTCTTTGCATTTTTGAACAATATCTCTCCACGTCTTTGAACAATATCTCTCCACACCTTTCGGTCCCTTAAAAAATTTCTTAGCTCTTTCCAACACTTTCCGCTCTAAATGACATCCTTGGTGCTCTCTATACGCCACGATTTTTGTTTTGGTACCACCTCCGTCCACTTAATTCTTCAGTGTTACCATCCACTTAATCCTTCAGTGTTACCGTCCACTTAATCCTTCAGTGTTACCGTCCACTTAATCCTTCAGTGTTACCGTCCACTTAATCCTTCAGTGTTACCGTCCACTTAATCCTTCAGTGTTACCGCCCACTTAATTCGTCAGTGTTACCGTCCACTTAATCCTTCAGTGTTACCGTCCACTTAATCCTTCAGTGTTACCGTCCACTTAATCCTTGAGTGTTTTCCACTTAATCCATGAGTGGTTTCCACTTAATCCTTGAGTGTTTTCCACTTAATACTTGAGTGTTGTCCACTTAATCCTTGAGTGTTGTCCACTAATCCTTGAGTGTTGTCCACTTAATCCTTGAGTGTTGTCCACTTAATCCTTCAGTGATACCGTCCACTTAAATCTTGAGTGTTACCATCCACTTAATCCTTGAGTGTTACCGCCCACTTAATCATTGAGTGTTACCGTCCACATAATCCCTGAGTGTTGTCCACTTAATCCTTGAGTGTTGTCCACTTAATCCTTGAGTGTTGTCCACTTAATCCTTGAGTGTTGTCCACTTAATCCTTGAGTGTTGTCCACTTAATCCTTGAGTGTTGTCCACTTAATCCTTGAGTGTTACCGTCCACTTAATCCTTCAGTGTTACCGTCCACTTAATCCTTCAGTGTTGCTGCCTTAAAAAGACCGCTTGATTAAAGGTAAACTTTAACCTTAAAAAACAAATTATATGATTATGATAGATTTATTTCCCACCGAACATTGCATGGGGGGGGGGGGACATTGTTTTACTCTGAGACATACAAGTGACACAAAGATCGGTTGTTCTCGACACATCCCAACTACTCTACTTTGATCAGTTGTCCAAACTTGTTAACCCATATTCAGTGCCGTACATACGGCATAGCAAGGCTAAGCAGTAGCCCATGGGTCCCACTGTTCTAGGGGGGGGGGGGGGGGCCCATTTACTTCTTTAAATTTTACTGAAGGTTACAAAGTCACATTCCTCTGGTTGTCCTCTCGAATACTTCATTTCACAGTCAGTTGTCCAAACTTGTTAACCCATATTCAGTGCCGTACATACGGCATAGCAAGGCTAAGCAGTAGCCCATGGGTCCCACTGTTCTAGGGGGGGGGGGTGGGGCCCATTTACTTCTTTAAATTCTACTGAAGGTTACACAGTCACATTCCTCTGGTTGTCCTCTCGAATACTTCATTTCACAGTAGGTACACAATTATTTTTTTACCATTGTTTATTCGCTGACGAAGGCTTCTTGCCAACACGTTCGTTGTCTTTTGTTGCGTTCTTATTTTCATGTTTTCCCATAATTTGTTTCGCTCATGTCCAGTTACACAGCATGTATTTTTTTCCCTGGTTTCCTCAATGCTGTTCAAGCCGTCTGGTCGACAATATATTCAGTTCATGTTCTTGATTTTTCAACCGTCATTGTAGAACTCGTAAAAGAAAATAAATTACAATGTCTAGTTTTCTATCATTTCAAATTTAAACGAAAAACTTGAATACTCTAAACAAGAACCCAAGAAACTCCATTGTCGCAACAAATGTATCACTCCTTCTTCCGATTGGACAACACAGGGACCTGTCTGTCGACTCTCGTTCTTGTGAATATCATGAAAACCATTCTGTCACTTTCATTTCCATGGGAAATTCCGATACTACGTACATAAAAAGAAAGAAAAAGTCAAAAAAAGGAAAGGAGAAAAAAAAGGCAGGCCCATAACATATGATAACTCTGACAGTTTCTATACTGTGGCATGAAACAAATTGATTCTGTACTCTGTGCTTTACTTTCTTGGTCCTTGCCATAATTGGTTTTATGAGTCTTGTAGTCTTGACAGTTTGAGGAAAATTTTGCGCAATTTCCCTTCGATCCATTATCACGTCAAGTTATGAACTCACACACATCTAATCTGTTGGTCAACTATTTTCCGTGAAAATAGTCCGTTGACCAGGTCAAAGCAATCTTTCCTACTACCGACTGTTAACAACTAATCACTAGCATAAGTTACTACCGCTCTTATGATAGTGGTGTATACTGTCTTCTTTGTTCCCCTTGAGAGGTTTTTGCTTCCCAGTAGCTTTTTTTAGGCTGAAATAGGAACGGTTGCCTGCTGTTATCCTTTCTTTCACCTCCGAAATTATTTCATTGTGCTGGTTTATAGTCACCCCTAGATATTTGAATGTAACCACTCTCTCAAATTTTTGGTTGTTTATATCGATGTTGTCATCAGCGTGGGAGCTTCGTGACATTATCTTATATTTTGTCTTCGAAATTTCATCTAACCAATTATGATTTCTGCGCGATGCTTGTTGAAGGTATTCACGGTCCTTTGGGTAAATAATTTCTATTAATTTTGACCAATTGGAATCATTTTTGGCATGCTATGATCTTGGGCATAGTACACACAGCCTGGGGTCGAAATCGTCTTAGCTATGTGTACATTTTCAGGATCCTGGTATGCAGGATGTGATGTCCTCTGGCATGCAGGATGTGATGTCCTCTGGCATGCAAGATGTGATGTCTTCTGGTAGGCAGGACGTGATGTCCTCAGGCAGGATGGGGTGTTTGAATCTGGATATTCTGAGAAGATGGGCAGCCCAGAAGTCAGTGTCACACAAATCTTCGTTGCTCTCACACGTCACACTTTCTGTTGATGTATAAGGAGTGTAGGTTTGAATGTCTATTGCATGGCTTCTTCCTGTTCATGTAAAAGTTACTGCGTGCTGCCACAAGGAATCTATTGCATGGATATCAGCTACGGAATCACCAAGTTCTCTCAGGCTTTGATACATTGGATGGATTCTGAAGAAGACAAAATCACCAATCACCTGGTGTGGACGAGGCGTTTTCGCTGGTAAGTAAAGCGTTGTTTCTGTCGGCATACGAACTAATATGACTCTCCTTTTGAAGTAATTTGGAAAAAAAATGTTGAAAGTACAGTAAGAATCTCTTTCACAGGTTTGCTGGAAATCTTCTTGACACACGTTCTTCACACGCGTGTAATCTCTGCAGAGAAACATTAGGGTTATGTTGAATGTGAACATATAATCTTAGATTATGTTATAATTTCACTCGCCCCTTATGCCCCGTATGCGCTTCTATACCATTGTATTTAAAAAAAAATATTATGTACCAATTCTAAATGTCTTTCTATATAAAAATTAATGTATGGAGGTCCAGTATGCGCTCCTATACCATTCATCATCCGATTGCGATAAAACTTAGGTGAGTTGTGGTGCGCACCCCCCGAGCATTTGTCAACTTAACAATCAAAACGTTTAGCAAATTTTTATAAAAGCAGCAGAATGTGCACTTTCGAACTTCTCTAGGTCCTTCACTCATCATGCTATTAAAAAAAGGTGTGTACAAATTCTAAATATCTTTCTATATAAAAATGAATGTATGGAGGTCCAGTATGCGCTCCTATACCATTCATCATCCGATTGCGATAAAACTTATCTGAGTTGTTGTGCGCAACCCCGAGCATTTTTCTGAGCTATTAGTCTACACCTTTTTTTTCAATATTCCATGTTGGACCCAGGGGGACTTAAATTCTTTTTTTTTCCTTATATGAGCAAAATGTAAATGTATCTTCCTTATGCGCTCCTATACCATTCATCTGATTGCGATAAAACTTTGGACTAAATTTTGAAAATCCTTGCTTCTCACATAGAAGCTGTGTGTGGCCTGCTCACGTGACGTAAAACCTATTTATTTGTGTACGTACCAGACCGAAAAACAAAAATATTGTCTTTAAAAAAACGCACTTGAAAAAAAAGTCACCAAAACCCAAACTCTTTCTTTCTTTGAACGGCAATGCAACGCATGCTGGGGAACTCGCTAGTTCTACATAAATTCTGCCTTTTGGTTGAGCTAATTTGTAGGTTTATCAAATAATTTTAGTTTTTAATTTCTTTTTGTTCCTGTTTAGAAATAACTGATCCTGTACTTTCGTATTCAATAAAGCAAAAACTCAATGTGTTAGCAATGAAAACTCATTCTGAAGAAGGTCTGCGCTTAAACACGTCATGATGACGTCATCGAAATCAAACTTAATAACTTCGATAAATGTAGCCCTCCATTAACATCGTTACGTCACACCCTTGCATCGATCGTAATCGATATCTTATGAGCATTTTTAGGATTTATGCATTCAAAATCAATCACTTTAAAAACGTGATGATGTGATAGACTTCGATTGTCTCGCAATTAACAATTATTTCAATAACAATAATTTTTTTTTTAATTGTGACAAACCTCTCCGTTCTTAATAGGTTGTTTGATTCTTTGATCACAGTGTTAGAATATTGGTAGCACGATTCTATCATTACAGTGTTGGAATATCGGTAGCACGATTCTGTCATTACAGTGTTGGAATATCGGTAGCACGATTCTATTATTACAGTGTTGGAATATCGGTAGCGCGATTCTATCATTACAGTGTTGGAATATCGGTAGCGCGATTCTATCATTACAGTGTTGGAATATCGGTAGCACGATTCTATCATTACAGTGTTGGAATATCGGTAGCGCGATTCTATCATTACAGTGTTGGAATATCGGTAGCACGATTCTATCATTACAGTGTTGGAATATCGGTAGCGCGATTCTATCATTACAGTGTTGGAATATCGGTAGCACGATTCTATCATTATAGTGTTAGTATATCGGTAGCACGATTCTATCATTACATTGTTAGAGTATCGGTAGCACAATGGTCAGAGCATATCACGGCTGATGTGTTACAATGGTCAGAACTATCACGGGTGATGTGTTACAATGGTCAGAACTATCACAGGTGATATGTTACAATGGTCAGAACTATCACAGGTGATGTGTTACAATGGTCAGAACTATCACGGGAGATGTGTTACAATGGTCAGAACTATAACGGGTGATGTGTTACAATGGTCAGAACTATAACGGGTGATGTGTTACAATGGTCAGAACATCATAGATGATGTGTTACAGTGGTCAGAACAACACCGATGATGTGTTACAATGGTCAGAACACCCTTGATGATGTGTTACAAAAGTCAGAACATATCACAGATGATGTGTTACAATGGTCAGAACATCACCGATGATGTGTTACATTGATCAGAACGTATCACAGATGATGTGTTACATTGATCAGAACGTATCACAGATGATGTGTTACAATGGTCAGAACATATCACAGATGATGTGTTACAATGGTCAGAACTATCACGGGTGATGTGTTACAATGGTCAGAACTATCACCGATGATGTGTTACAATGGTCAGAACATATCACCGATGATGTGTTACAATGGTCAGAACATATCACCGATGATGTGTTACAATGATCAGAACATATCACCGATGATGTGTTACAATGGTCAGAACATATCACCGATGATGTGTTACAATGGTCAGAACATATCACATATGATGTGTTACAATGGTCAGAAATATCACTTGTGATGTGTTACAATGGTCAGAACATCACAAATGATGTGTTTCAATGGTCAGAACATATCACCGATGATGTGTTACAATGGTCAGAGCATATCACCGATGATGTGTTACAATGGTCAGAACATATCACCGATGATGTGTTACAATGATCAGAAATATCACGGGTGATGTGTTACAATGGTCAGAACATCACAGATGATGCGTTTCAATGGTCAGAACATATCACTGATGATGTGTTACAATGGTCAGAACATATCACAGATGATGTGTTACAATGGTCAGAAATATCACGGGTGATGTGTTACAATGGTCAGAACATCACAGATGATGTGTTTCAATGGTCAGAACATATCACCGATGATGTGTTACAATGGTCAGAACATATCACAGATGATGTGTTACAATGGTCAGAAATATCACGGGTGATGTGTTACAATGGTCAGAACATCACAGATGATGTGTTACGGTCTGCTTATCGAACTCTTAAAAAAATTCGCCCGATCGAATGTCCGCCTTAAGACAGATTGAAGTGATGGCAATGACTGAAATAAACACAAAACTCTGATGCATCAAGAGCTGAATGCTTTGACACGAATGATATCAGCCGGTTATGTAATAATATTATATGGCAATGATAAATTCGGGGGGGGGGGAGGCACTTATTGGGATTCGTATGAAGTGCGTACATTTTCTACCCACCCCTTTATTAGTGATTTGAATCAGCATGTCCCATACATTTGTCTCTCACCCCTTTATTAGTGATTTGAATCAGCATGTCCCATACATTTGTCTCTCACCCCTTTATTAGTGATTTGAATCAGCATGTCCCATACATTTGTCTCTCACCCCTTTATTAGTGATTTGAATCAGCATGTCCCATACATTTGTCTCTCACCCCTTTATTAGTGATTTGAATCAGCATGTCCCATACATTTGTCTCTCACCCCTTTATTAGTGATTTGAATCAGCATGTCCCATACATTTGTCTCTCACCCCTTTATTAGTGATTTGAATCAGCATGTCCCATACATTTGTCTCTCACCCCTTTATTAGTGATTTGAATCAGCATGTCCCATACATTTGTCTCTATCAACCAAGTGAGCCTCTCAAACGTTTTAATGTCCACCAGCCAGCCCCCCCCCCCAGACCTTTTATTGTATGGCCAGTAGATATATTTCCCCCAGAAACTAAATGACATCTCCCCCAATGTCAGGCGCACACCCCAAGTGTGGGGGGGGGGAAAAATAATGAAGAGCCTTGTAGTAGGACTATGATGATTTTTTAATTAAAAAAAAATTAATGTAAACTTTATCGCAACATTAAAGTGTTCTGTTTAATACGTTACTTAAATTATTTTTGGTTTCACCCACTTGAAGTAATCACGATATCAAATGTGTTTTGTATCGTCTTTCGGGCTTAAGTTGTTTAACACTTATTAGAAAGGCCTCCTTCTTTTTACAAGTCTTTCTATAACTTCTAACTCCTCCTCTCGCCATCATCACTTTTAAGAAAAGGTTTGATTGAATCCTAAGCATGACTCTGAGGATGGTAGTGGCCAGCCCATTGGCAAATAAAAGGGGTCCTTCATATTCAGTTGACTTTTGGGTACCATCAAGACCCTAAGTAATTGAACAAATACTTGAAGTCTGCTCAATACCATAACCCCAATCCCATATATATTTTTTTTTAATCAAAAGAACTTAAAAAATGATTTTGTTACAAAATATTCAACTAAATGAATCAATTATTAGAAATAGTTAAATCGTTGATCATTTCTTTAATCCTTATTTTTGTTTGACTGAACGGTTGGATGGCTGCGCTGTCTAAGATGGTAGTGGGCGTATGTGACGGTGTATCGGTATATGATGAATCGGTATATGCTAATAATAGCCTGAGGACTTTCGATGTTTTATTTGTATATACAATAGGGAGTGGCCACATTAGATAATGTATCGATCAGCAATGAGCATTCGTTCAGAGGTTATTGTGATCATTAAAACTTAGCACCATCTATCTATGAGAGAAACACCATCTATCCATGAGAGAAACACCATCTATCCATGAGAGAAACACCATCTATCCATGAGGGAAACACCTTATATCCATGAGAGAAACACCATCTATCCATGAGAGAGAGAAAAAATGTCCCCATCTATTGTATTCGTTATCGTCCAAAATATTTCCGTTAAGATGAATCGACTTTATGAATAAGTTCATATGAATATGTCTACACTGGTTATTGTCACAAATTTAACGGTTCATCGTTTTATTATAAGGTCGTCTCTAATTTCTATGAGCTCTGACTCTTTGTCTGCGTACCTTGGTGCCATTCCCTTGCACTTCTCGGGGACGTTAGGTAGCTAATTTTAATTAAATTACATTTTTATTTTAAATTATTTAATTGTATTTTTCTCTGGGAAGGCTTCTATCCGACACGTTCACTGTTTAGTTTCGTGTTATTTTCAGGTTTTCCTCTAACCTGTGCTTTACATTTCCTACTGTTCACAACGTGCAATCGGCTTGAGGACTGTGATCCGTTGACTTCTCTTAAGACATCTAGTAACGTTATCATCAAGTCTATAGACATTGCCCTTGATTTGATCTGACTTCATGTTGAAACCATGAGTCGTGGGTATCGGTGGCACTTGTCTTCTTTCCGCTTTCTGTTTGATTTAATTGAAAGCACTTTACCTGCATCTAAGCGTTGCTTTGATAAGATAACCTGTGTCAGAGGGTTATTCTGATAAGATTACCTGTGTCCAAGGGTTGTTCTGATAAGATTACCTGTGTCAGAGGGTTATTCTGATCAGATTACCTGTGTCAGAGGGTTATTCTGATAAAATTACCTGTGTCAGAGGGTTATTCTGATCAGATTACCTGTGTCAGAGGGTTATTCTGATCAGATTACCTGTGTCAGAGGGTTATTCTGATCAGATTACCTGTGTCACAGGGTTATTCTGATCAGATTACCTGTGTCAGAGGGTTGTTCTGATGCTGGTTGGAGATGTTCACGATCATTTGGGTCAATTATTTCTCTTACTTTTGATCACTTGGAATCATTGCTTGCATGTCTTGGGCAATGTATACACCGCCTGGGGTCGAGGTGTTCTAAGCTATGTGTACACTTTCAGCCTGCACGCATACAGATTTGATTTGATCTACTGCATTGGATGTCTTCTGTTAGACAGGATGTGACGTCTTCTGGCAGGCAGGATGTGACGTCTTCTGGCAGGCAGGATGTGATGTCACAGTGTTTAAGTTGTAATGTCTAATGACATGGATTCTTTCTGTCGATGAAATAGCTCTAACATTTTTCACTAGGGTCTTTTACGTGGATTTTTTCCTTATTCTGTAAACTGATGACGTCATCGCAGCAAGCTTAATGTCTGTGTTACACGTAGCCGTCCTTTAGTATCGTTACGTCTGACCAATGGATCGACCATAATCGAGATCTTAAAACGGCTTATTTGACCCATGGAAACATTTAAGATTCCTACACTCAACATCAGTTGAAGATGGGCTACAAATCTGCATCTCGACCTCTTCAAAAGTGCGGCCCATTCGAATGGCTGCCAAAAGACAGATCGGGCTGGTGGCAACTATTGAACCAGTTCAATGATAATATTAATATTACAAGGGTAAATAAATCAAATTACCATGCATGAAATTTATTAACAATAATATTTAGATCTTATAAACTCCTTTCTAAGTAACGCACTGGGGCAGTGCTCTGTGCGTATCTGCGTCACTAGACTCTGCTGCGTGCGACCTAACCCCAGCACGGGTCTTGTCTGTTAGGATCCGGCAAGTTAGCGAAGACGCCTCTGGCGGTCGTGTAAATTCTGCAATAGAAAACAGACTATTGTCATAGATTCGTAGCGTTACAGGTGTTATTCATTAATACATTATCATTATGGAATATAATTATTTTATGTACATGTTTGTTGCTACTAGTTTTGCTCTTTGTTCAACTGTGTCACTTCAGTACTGTCCCGTGACAATTGCAGTCGTAATGGTTTGGCCTGCCTCTGGTCGGGTCCAATGGTGTACGCCTATAAACGCAATGGACGTTTGCTGCACCTATGGTCAGCAAGTTGTATCATGGGAAAACTTTCAAAAATGCCATTGACAGTTTTTGGTAAATTCGACAGGGTAATAATAATAATAATAATAATAATAATAATAATAATAATAATAATAATAATAATAATAATAATAATAATTAGTTGACTTTTATATCGTGGTACCCCAGCCTAGGGCTGGGCTCACCGCGCTGTACATAAAAATATTATCAAAAGAGACATACTCATGACATTAAAATAAAATACAATTATGAAGTAAAGAGCAGCATGAACCCCAGGACTTTTACAAGGCAAACCATGGACGGCAGCCAACAAGATCATTTATCGGTCAGAGGACGGGAATCAGTCAGTTTAATATCACCGAATTAAACTTTGAAATTAATTATGACTATTTGATGACATGTAAAACTATTGGGAGTCATATGCTCCAACTTCGGTCACTCTCCCAACGATAGGAACAGGGTTTTTTTATAAACAAAACAAAATAACATTCTGGCATCTGGCTTGACTACTCTTATGACAATTTTTTTTTCAAAAACATTTTATTAATTATACAACAAATAATTAAATATTTGATGACAATTTACATTCGATAACAAACAAGTTTTTTTTTTTTTTTTTTTTTTTTTTTTTTTTTTTTTTTTTTTTTTTTTTTTTTTTTTTTTTACTTCGTCTATATCAGCGGTTCTCAACATGTGGGTTGCGATCCCTTTGGGTGTCGAACGACCCTTACTCGGAGTCGCCTAAGACCATCGAAAAACACATATTTTTGAAGTAGCAACGAAAATAATTTTATTGTCGGGGTCACCGCAACATGCTGAATACTAAAGGGTCGCGGCATTATTAAGGTTAAGAACCACTGGTTTATATGCCCAAATTAGTGTGGTATCGATGTGCACAACTGGTAGGTTACCAATTCGTCATTGAATTAGTAAATACAATAGGGAGTAGCCACATTCGATGTTTTATTAGTATCCACAATAGGGAGTAGCCACATTCGATTTGTGAGGCAGAATGTGATGTTATGGTGTATAAGTTTGAATGTCCTTTATCCATGGATTCGTTCTGTTGATGAAATGGTCCTTGATCGTAAAAATACTTGTCTGTTACATGGATCTGTTCCTAAATATGTAATAGAGTTTTCGTTAGAACCCGTCATCTCCCGACGATGACGTCATCGCACCCAACAAATATCCTCGCTGAACGTTGCCGCGCTTTAACAGCGTTACCTCACACCCACGCATCGATCACAATCACCCACGCATCGATCACAATCGATATCCGATTAGAACTTGCTCTAGATTTATGCATTCAAAATCAGTCAGTTTAAAAACGTGATGATTTGAGAGACATCGATTGTTTCGCAATGAACAATTCTTTCAATAACAATATATATTTTTTAACAAATTCTTAATCGTTTGATTCTTTCATTACAATTTTAGTTTTACGGCAACATGATTCTATCATTGCAGTCAGTGTTTGTACAAAATAGGTCTCCTTTTATTTTTTCCACTAAGGTCTAAGTGTATGCTTTCTGTTTATGAAACAGCTCCCTTTTTTTTTTTTGGATTTGGACAAGGGTCAATTACTTAAATTAATTCTGTTTATGAAACAGCTCCCTTTTTTGTAATTGGACAAGGGTCTATTACTTAGATTAATTCTGTTTATGAAACAGCTCCCTTTTTTTGTAATTGGACAAGGGTCTATTACTTAGATTCTTTCTGTTCATGAAATATGTCCATGTTTGTAATTGGACAAGGGTCTGTTACATGGATTTCTGGTTCTGTAATAGAGTTTCGTTAAAACCGGCCACCCTCAAAGATGATGACGTCATCGTAGCAAACCAATATCTTGGTGACATGCAGTCGTCCTTTAAAATCGTTGTTTCGCAATTTAAAAATACAACAAACAAAAAAAGTGTAAACTGTCGCCTCAAAGCTCTCTTCATTGGTTAAATGAACGCACACGTTTGGCAATGTTGCCTGCAATGATTTGACATGCTTCCTCTCCCTTGGAGATGATTTCGATTCTACAGTTACGTCCCTTTTCTCCTCTTCTCCTCTCCCCCCCACCCCCCCCCTCCCGCCATCTACGTCGAGCTGTGAAGCTCCGCCATTGTGTGTTCAGTCAAGGTAGGGGTTGGGGTCACCCGGTGCGGTAAACCCATGATGTCACCCCCTCCCTCCCCCCACCCCGACTTCCACGATGAATTTTTTTCCTTCTTTTTAACCTATTAAGTCAGAGTATAACAGTGACCAGAACGCAAACACATTAATTGAAGGTCAGGAGGTCAACGTATGGATGAACTGTAAAATGTACGTAGAGTCACCCGAGAACAGCGTATTTGGTATCAATGGAGAGCGTTATTTTCTCAGAATTTAGATACATATAGTGTCCTGTCACTTACGAAAGTTACCGAAGTGTCAATCTGCGTTAAATCATGGTCAAAACGGTGTTTTTATGACCTAACCGTAGGGTCATGTTATTTCTGACTCATCATCCTTGAACATTTAATTTTCAAAAAGGCATTTGGATTGGTTACTACATGTGTGGAAAATTTACTAGTGATCGATTGTCCTTTTATGAAATGGTGCCCCCTGTGTGGTCCGCACCCCCTCCCCTACACACCCAACCTCGCTACGCCACTGTCGTCTTGTAAAGATGCGATACTGAGTTTTAAGTCATTAAATTGGTTACCGGAAATTTGATCGAACGAAAATTTGGTCGAATCGTTTTTTCAGTTCACACGTGAAAATTTTCGTCAAATTTCTTTTTGAACACACTATACTATATAGTAAAACAAAATAATGCGTTCAAAAAGAAATTTGAAGCAAAATTTTATCGTGTGAACTGAAAAAAAGATTCGACCGCATTTCCGTTCGATCGAATTTCCGTCGATCAATTTTCCGTCAATGAAATCTCTTTCGATCAAATTTCCGGATACGCTCGGATTGTATAAACTATAATGAGCTGATTGTATCGAACATGCCTTATTATAATATATCACACACTGGAAAATAAGGACGGAAGAGTCGCGTGTTGGTTATGGTTTAGTTTTGCCCCTCCCCCTGAATTTGCAGGTTTTATTTAAATTGATATGCACTGTGGTTCCTCCAGTAATAAACAAGTCGACCATTTGTCGCCCCCCCCCCCCACCCACCCCGAAAAAAACCCTGAAATGACGCCCCGGCTAGTTGCACGGATTTTTAAAACGTAATATTTCTTTTCAATATGAGAATCTATCTTTTGCAGGTTTTATTTAAATTGATATGCACTGTGGTTCCTCCAGTAATAAACAAGTCGACCATTTGTCGCCCCCCCCCCCACCCACCCCGAAAAAAACCCTGAAATGACGCCCCGGCTAGTTGCACGGATTTTTAAAACGTAATATTTCTTTTCAATATGAGAATCTATCAGAAAGCTTTCAAAAAGAATAGTTTTTGAACGAGCATTTCGATTATCATTCCAATTCCATTTTTTTAAAAACCTGTTCTAGAAAAATTCGTATTCCTAATTTGTCAATTTAAAATAAATTCTGTGGATTTGAGGAACAAAATGTTTAAAGTATTTCTGAGTGGCCATTTGTAATTTATCTGAAAAAAAAAGATAGTTGTTTGAAATTTCAAAAGAAAACTTCAATCAACTTTATATTGGGAAATGTAAACTTTATTTTATAAACAACTCATGTTTTCTTTACCTTACAAATGTCGTTCATATACGATTTATAAGAATGACCAGTTTTGATAACACTTTCAAATATATTATAGACCTTTCTACTTAACAGGTTTTTTTTTATTATTTGACTCTGGTGACACTTGGAGATGTTTAGCAATGGTTATTTTTAAACGTCGTTTGATTATTATAAGTATATTATTTTCATTTGTGTTTAACATGTAAAATGATGATAGCAGTGTTGTTTTGTGATGGAAACCTTTTTTTTTCTTCTGAAAATTCATATATTAATTATGTAGTTAATACCAAAAAAGGTTTAAATAAAAAAATTAAAGCTACATTACTATTTAGTAATATAAAAATATTTACATAACAAAAGCAGGTCATGCAGAGCCATCGCTCGACTTTTCAAAACCCTTTTTGTCAATTTTTTGTTTTGCCCACACCCCCCCCCCCCCCCCCCCCCCCCCTCCCATTTTTTATTTTTAATAAGAAAAAAATTTTAGTAATATAAAAATATTTACATAACAAAAGCAGGTCATGCAGAGCCATCGCTCGACTTTTCAAATCCCTTTTTGTCAATTTTTTGTTTTGCCCACACCCCTCCCCCCCCCCCAACCAACCTTGCATTGTTGATGATAAGTAAGAAAATATCCACATCACATCTTTAAGCCCCTAAAATATCCAAGGCCCACTGCAGTCCTGGGGTTTGCTGGGCTCACATGTTTCTAAGGTTAAATGACACCTACTTTTTAATATTAAAACTAGCATCACTTCCGTTGCCCCCTAGTGTAGAATGCTGCAAAACTAAATTAAAGTATTTGCTAAAATGCATTCTTGTATTTTGGATGTGTCCAAAATTTTTGGGGACTAAAAAGATTTAATAGGCGATATTAAGCTAGGGAAAATGCATACCCTCGAGGACAACACAACAGGAATTAACTTAGTTAATTTCCCCCTGGTGCTGCGTTAAAAATGTCTTTAATCATTATTATGGCTAATTTTGACGCTTCCTAAACGAAAGTTTGAAAAGTCCCCTAAAAAGTATCTGAAAGAAACACTTAATTCAAGTAAGCGCCAAAATGCACCCCAGCGTTTTAAATTTGCGCGACTGTCTTCAGCACCCTCAATTTCTGCACCCATTCCCTCATGCTGATCAATATTACAGTATGGGGTTGAAAATAATCGTGTGCCAAATGATTACCCTGGGGCACGCAGCAACTAAAGTGAATTTAGTTATATATGACTCTGACACCATAATGCCTCCCCATACCCTTAAAAATTTCCTTTCTCTGATCAAAAAGACTAATATAAACATTAATTTCAAATATACTCTAAATGCGCCACTTGATTTTGAAATAATAATTTAAAAATTCTGGGGATAAAGGCTCCCCAGATATCTCCATCGCTCAAGATTCATCTGACGTACTTATGCCTTTTACCCCGTCTGGGGCATAGGGCGTCTAAAAGAATTTTCAATTCATCTCTGTCCTGTGCGTTACTTTTCAGTTGCTTCCATGTGTATCCCATACTTTGTGTGTCTGCCTCTAGCTTGCGTCTCCATGTATCCCATAATTTGTGTGTCTGCCTTTAGCTCGCGTCTCCATGTATCCCATACTTTGTGTGTCTGCCCCTAAGTCACGTCGCCATGTATCCCATAATGTGTGTGTCTGCCTCTAGCTCGCGTCTCCATGTATCCCATAATTTGTGTGTCTCCCTCTAGCTCGCGTCTCCATGTATTTTTGGGGCTGCCTCTCTTTCTTTTCCCCTGTGAATTTCATGTTAGGGATTGTCTGGTAATGTTATCTGGGGGTTTGATGAGAGTGTGCCCTATCCACATCTATCTTTTCTTTATGATGTGTTCAGCAAAATGCTCCTGGTATGTTCCATCCAGTAAGTCTTTGTTGGTGATGGTGTTTGGCAATTCGATCTTCCTGATCCTTCTAAGGCAAATGTGTATGAAGGTCTGTACTTTCTGCATGATGCTCGCTCGGTCTTGTTCTCCAAGTTTTGGCTCCACACAGTAGGCCTGTTTTGACATTTACGTTGAAAATTCTGAATTTTGTTTGAAGACTTAGATAGCTCCTTTTACTTCCATATTTTCTTTATAGCACAAATGCTGACCTAGCCTTTCCCATTCTTGCCCTGAATTTCACTTGGGATCCAACATTTAAGTCAATGCTGCCGCCCAAGTATGTGAAGGCCTCCACTTCTTCCAACACATTTCTTACCAGAGAGCTTTGCTTTGTTTGCCTGAGTTTACCATTATGATCTTAGTCTTGCCTTTCTTTATTTAAATTATAGAAAGATTCATCGGTACCTCAATTTCTACCCTTCGACCTGATGAAAATGTTCGATAATTTTGGTGACGAGAGATACACTATCTAGAGGTGCTAGAGATGCACTATCTAGAGGTGCTAGAGATACACTATCTAGAGGTGCTAGAGATACACTATCTAGAGGTGCTAGAGATACACTGTCTAGAGGTGCTAGAGATACACTATCTAGAGGTGCTAGCGATACACTATCTAGAGGTGATAGAGATACACTATCTAGAGGTGCTAGAGATACACTGTCTAGAGGTGCTAGAGATACACTGTCTAGAGGTGCTAGAGATACACTATCTAGAGGCGTCGCTACGTTTAGTGCCACCCTGGTGGTCAGATATATTTTCCGCTCTCTCTTTCACGATATCATGAGGACATGAATCATTTTGCCAACCCCCCCCCCCAACTCTGAAATTGACTAATTATTTACAACCATCAAACACCATTAAAGCCCATTTTGGTGCCCCCNGCCACTCGAAAATCTGAAATGCCCCCCCCCCCACCTCCGGGGAAAAATGTCTGAAGTTGGCCGAAAATGCCACCCTTTCATATAAAGAAACAATATTCCTGCCGCGCCACGTCTTTCCCCCACGCAAGCGTTGTGTGGGTCTGCTAATTATCATAATACGGCTAATGCTTCATTTACTCATTTTTTCAAACTTTTCGAATCAACTATCTTAAGCCTATCATAAAATGTATAATTAAGATCTAATATAAATCCAACCAAAAAGGTAACATAAATCTATCATAAAACCAAGCCTAAAATTCTTAACATAAAATCCAACATAAACGAAACATAAAATCTAACACAGAACCAAACCTAAAACCTAAACTAAAAACTATTATTAAAACTGGCCAGTCACGAAATTGTCTGTCTTATCAGCATTAAGTATTTACACAAATGTATTATTTTTATACGAAGAGTCTTCAATGGCCATTGAAAACTGAAACAAATGGCGCTCTTATCACTCTTCGCGTACT
The DNA here is from genome assembly GCA_964033795.1 of Lymnaea stagnalis. Classification (NCBI taxonomy): domain Eukaryota; kingdom Metazoa; phylum Mollusca; class Gastropoda; family Lymnaeidae; genus Lymnaea; species Lymnaea stagnalis. The sequence goes on along the minus strand of CAXITT010000382.1, from coordinate 365,091 downwards.
CCATGTTCTACAGGGTGGACCAAAAAATGAGAACATCATTTGCAATGTTCATATAATAATTACATCAATATAATTTGTTAAATGTATGCAATTACTGATTTACTTATGTACCTATATTTAACTAAATGATATCATAATCATGATAGTTTTCGGTGTCCATAAATGACAAAACGTTATATCAATTCATTTATATTAAATAACCCTTTGCTATGAGATGTTCTCATTTCTTTTGGACCACCCAAAAACTGTATTAAACTGTACTCCATCTTGTACTCTGTTATAGTGCATATTGTAGGCCCTACCTACAGATCTGAATGCAGCAGCTGATTGTTGTGCTCCATGATTGGTGTGAAGAGAGAAAATAAATTAAAAGATTGGCATGAATTGGGGCATTTAAACACATTTTTCATTGTTTAAATTTATTTTGGCAGTGATAACACATGCACATGACATTGAGCTTAAAAATAATTCTGTTTAATTATTATTTGTGTGGGCTGTATGTATATATATATATATATATATATATATATATATATAAGCAATTTCTTTCGACCTTTAAATGTTTAATTTTTTATGTATTAAATGTAATAAAATATACTTATTTATCATGATAAGATTACATTAGACTACATTACATTATAAATTAATGTTTACGTCTATATGTGTGTGTGTGTCTGTGCTTGCGTGCGTGTGTATCTTTCCTAGCCTACCATTCATTCAATGAATGTAACACAATCCATTTTTATTCATTTTAGACGCCATTATTAATTTCATCATCAATTATCATTAATACCAAACCTGTTCAATTTTTTTCAGCCTTCCATTTCTTTTTAATGTAGGATTTCATTTTTTAACTATTTTGTTCCAGATAATTATAATAATTTTAAAAATTTAAGGCCCGAGTGCTCATCAATTTTAATTTTTTTTTCAAAAAATATAAATTTTAAAATAATATAGGCCTATATTAATAATATAAAATATCTTTCTCGAGCTTCAGAAAGCTGATAGGGGCTTTAATTTGGTTTTTGTAGAGGGCGTCAGATGCGCGTCTGCATGCATGAAATACAAATTCGATGTATATTGCTTCCTAAAATATACGTAAATTATTTTCTGTAATATTCCAGAAGCATAGCTGGAAGCATGGGCGCCCGCAGAAAACTTTCTGGGGGGGGGGGCAAAAAAATCGATTAACTTTCTAGGGGGGGGGGGGAAAAAAATGTTTAGAAATGTTTTAATGTAGTTTTAATTTACTGTAGCGTATTTGTATGGTGAACGAACGGACAGGACATGAGCTTAGTTACTTTCTCTTTATTTCCTCTTTACTTTAATACATTTTTGTCTATTTTTGTCTAAAAAAATGTTATCCAATCAATCGGGGGGGGGGGGCAAGTGCCCACCTTGCCCCTATCTGTGGGCGCCCATGGCTGGAAGGCAGATAGTGGCATGTGTCCCCGACTGCCAGACTATTTGGGGCGCCAAAACTGGCTTTGGTGTATTTATTGATGGAAATGTTGGGTTTCAGGGTTGAGATGGGCTTAAAAATGAATCTTGTCCCTGGGCACCCAACACTCTAGCTACCCCTCTGTAAAATTGTGGATCTTTGTTTTTTTAATGTTGAATTTGATTTGAAATTAATTTAAAAAGCAATATGAGGGGCGCTTTGAGAAAATGATACAAAAAAAATGTTGTTGCTATTTGAAATTATTAATTTTTAAAACATTTATTTAAATACCGTAATTATTTGGCTGAATAGAATGAGACTACAAAATCGTATTAAATAAAAAGATTTAATGAATAATTGTCTTTTTAATTTGTGAGTGATTTTGTGTGTATCACATAACTGTGTCATTTGTGTGTGTGTGGGTGGTGTATTGATAATAATAATCATAATATGTATTATGATTATTATTATTTGGCCTAAAATAATTAGATCCATATTAGATTTTTTTATGTTCACTGAAATTATTTTAAATTGGGCCTACCCCTGAATAAATAATAAATTAAATAAATATCCTCCGATTCACAGTGATACAATATTATTTGAAATGTTGTATCAAATCCATCATCATAGTGCTTGTTAATAAATAAAAAAAATATTTTTTTTTGCAAAAATTAATGAAAATGGGTACTCAAAGAAGTTTAAATCTGTGTTTGGCATTTAGAGGAGAAAAAAATGAAAAGGGGGGGGGGGGGGGGGGGGGGGGGCGACTCTCTTAGACACTTCGGAAATTCCAATCAAAATCGAAAGAAGGGTTACGGGCATCTGTTTCCGCTTCTTAAGGTTTAGTTGTCTACTCAGTCTACTTAGCCTCATTCATTCATTGTCAACAAAGTAAGTAATAACATATAAACTTATTAAATTAAATAAAACAACATTATCTTTAATAGTGCTACTAGTAACTAGTAGTATATCATTCAAGTAGTCAGGATTTACGGATTTATAATTTTATTGTAGGGGACGGTGGTAAAATCATTGTAATTGTAAGTTATTGAAAGTAAGAATAAGTCACAATCACAAGTGTAAGTGAGTGCGTGTGAGTGACCCAATTTTAATTTTTAAATTAGCCCTGCCCTATCCTATTTCTGATTCCTAGTAATAATAGTAGTAGTCTTAGTCTTCGTAATAGTATCTGACATGAGATCTCAATCTGGCTATAACTATAACTATCATTATCATTTAGTTAGGCTACTTGAAAAGTGTCTACTAGAGCAGAGCAGAGTTTCCCAAAAATTTTTGTGCCATGCCAGCTGTCTTGCACATTTGGTCGAATTGGGATATTGGGTTTCTGTTTCCTTACCAAAGCCATGCCATCTCTCTTTTTATATTAAATAAAGTTTTAACAGACTCATCATTTTTGCAATCTGTGTGTTCTTCTTGATAATTGAATACTTGAAATATCAGGAAAATCCACTAACATTGGCTGCTTCATCAAAGTAGGAAAATCAATTTGTTTTATATTATTTATCGAAATGAAAAATTTATTTTAAATCATGTATTCACATATTAAAATCTAGAAATTTTATGTTCAACTCAGCTTTTAGATGCACAAAGAGTTAAAATCTTGCACAAGATTTCTTCTATCTTGTGTTCAGCAACACAGAAATCGCCAGAGAGTTTTGAAAAGTCCATTTTCAACGTGTTTGACTTGTTTTTCAACTTCTTCAGTCAACAATAAGGTAAACAAGCAAGAAATAATATACTCTGATTATTTACTTTTTAAAACATAGTAATTATTATGAGAATGAGTTTATCTAGCCATAAATTTACATTTTCCATGAGTTTGTTTATATGTTCTGGCTTAATCTGCTATGTTACTAGCATAAAAATAATGTCAGGCTTTTAAAAAAAGAGCTAAGTACAAAATGTGGGTAATTTCCTGTATAGCTTTTTATGATATTGGCAATTGCCATAAGTGAGAACTTGTGAGGCCTGGGAGAATGATTTGTTTCCCAGTCAGCAGATCCTCTATCTTTATGCAGCTGGTGATCTGGAGGTAAAAGAACATCATATGAACGTTAAAAGACAGTGGAAGTTTGTGGTCAGAGTTTTTCCTTCTCAAAGATGAGCCACCATCTGAGGTCGATGGGTCTGATTTACAGAGTTCCCTTGTTTTTGTGTTGCTCTGTTGGTCATGATATTGCATGGGGTTTGAACACAGATGGCGAGATACTAAAATTAGTTTTATCAATAAATCCTATAATTTGCATTCAAAACACTATTAATTCCTATGTACATATTTTAAGTCTCTTTGATTACTTCAGATATAAATCTCTGCTTTGACTGATTCATATGCCACACTCTCAAGCCCCTAAAAAAAAACCCAAAACATTATTAGCTTAGCTTGTAAATGCACATATGATGTTCACATCATCAGATGAGTGAAAAATATCTGGGGAACTGATCTTACATAAATCTAATCTAGTGAGTGAAATCTTTAATTTTTATTAATTAGGAACATATATTTTTACCTGCCATTGGTCAATAACAAAGATTTAGTCATGCTATTAATTATGTTAATTAGATCCCCATTTTAAGGCAACGGCACAACATTACACAAGTAAGTTGGATAACTTTTTGTTTTTAACCAAAGGTCTTTGCCATTGTAAATTTTTTTTTTAGATTTCTAATATAAACAAAATGTGTATCTACAAAGTTTTTGTTGTTTTTTATTAAATAAAAGCTTTTTTTATTTCCATTTATTACCTTGTGTAAGAAACTATAAAAAGCAGAATTGGAATAAAGTATTAGTGTTGACAATATCAATATCACATATGCTATCCAAAATAATGTACTAATAAAAAATAAAGTTATAGAACGTATTGACATCGATAGCTATATAACTTTTATGTATTGTAACTTAATTATTTTATATAGAGACATTAATGCAAAAGTTAAATCATTCTTGGAAATAATGTCTAAAGGATATACTTTTTAAGGTGAGGTCATGCAACCATTCAAATTTAGACAAAACAAAATTTTAATTTTAAAAATGTAGTTTTTTTTTTAATGACTGAAACTCTTTGAGTTTGATGTAGCTACATTCAGAGTAGTATACTTAAATTTTAAATAATACCTCACAAAAATACTTTCTGAATAGATCATGTAATACAGGGGAATAGTTTGTGCAATAATGTTGTCCTGGATAAGGTAGGACAGTCATTTAAAATTCAAATTTATTTCTAACACTCTATGCTTCAGTGGCTAATTATAGTTTTATGAAATCATAATGGTATTTTTCTAAATGGGCTTATCAGGAGAAGTCTCTGGAGTCAGTAATTTATGTTGTGCTGACCTAATTATGGGGCTATCACACTGATGGCACACATTCACCATGCATGCACAACCTGTTACATACAGCTTAACTAAGTTACATTTGTGGATTGGCTTAATTGACCAAAGCTGTGTTAAGGTTGTTCAGACTGTACAGTTTAGCTACCTCAAATTGACTAAAATACTACCTTTTAACAAAAAACTATTTAATTATGTTCAGCTATCTTTAGTTTAAAAGAGTAAAGAAAAAGTAATTTTTTTCCTAAACAAAGCTTAAGGTCAGAAAGTGTAACAAGTACTTTTATTATCAACAAGATATGCATTCCAATTTTTTTTCTTATTCACTATTAGGACTAGGAAGTAATGTGTTATTCTCAGTTCAAATTTTGAAAACTTCTCAAAACCGTTTTATTTCCAATGGTGAAGGGTTTAAATTTTTGTAAAAGCAAAATGATTAACTTTATTTGACAGAAGTCAATTTGTAGAATATTATAAATTTTAATCTGTTTTTAGCTTATGATATATCACTGTTATTAGGAAAAGAAGAGAGAGAGAAAAAAAAAAAGAACTACTGAGACATTTCTAAACATTTTGAGAATACAAGTTGTTTACATTTTTCTGGCTCCTTTTGATCCTTAATTGTTCATCACAAATGGTTCACACCATGTCATTTAACAATTCACAACATCAAAATATAGATATAATTGAAATTTTTTAAAATGATAAGTAAGGAAAAGTTTTCATCATATTGCTTCTCTTTATTCATCAAATTGCTTCTCTTTATTCATCATATTGCTTCTCTTTATTCATCATATTGCTTCTCTTTATTCATCATATTGCTTCTCTTTATTCATCATATTGCTTCTCTTTATTCATCAAATTGCTTCTCTTTATTCATCATATTGCTTCTCTTTATTCATCATATTGCTACTCTTTATTCATCATATTGCTTCTCTTTATTCATCAAATTGCTTCTCTTTATTCATCATATTGCTTCTCTTTATTCATCATATTGCTACTCTTTATTCATCATATTGCTTCTCTTTATTCATCATATTGCTTCTCTTTATTCATCATATTGCTTCTCTTTATTCATCATATTGCTTTTCTTGATTCATCATATTGCTACTCTTTATTCATCATATTGCTTCTCTTTATTCATCATATTGCTTCTCTTTATTTATCGTATTGCTTCTCTTTATTCATCGTATTGCTTGTCTTTATTCATCTTCTTGCTTCTCTTTGAATGGCAAATGATAGAATCTGAAAACTTTATTTCTAAAAATCTTCTAATAATTTTTCTTAATGTCTCAAAGATGACGTCCAGAAAGTTTGAACTCGCCAAACGAGTGCAAGGCACAGAAAAAAATGTCTGGTATGTCACTTTGTTATTGCTTGTTGTACACAGCATAACTGTAATGTAGCACTTAAGAAAAATACATTAATGTAATTGCTAAGATATGTACACTCTTTTAAACAATTGGTCTCTATTGTTTGTTTTTTTTTGGTCATGGAGGGAGGCATCAGAAATTTATTTTAAATTTTGAAAAAATCAAATGGTCAACTCTTCTTCCCCTAGGGTTGATATATCCAAACTTGCAGTTGAACAGAATTCCATAAATTTAGGACAAGGTTTCCCTGACTTCATGGCACCCCATGACATTGTTAATTGTTTGAAAGACACTGTCAACAGTGACAGCCCAGCTGTCCATCAGTACGCTCGCAGCTTTGTAAGTACTTTGATCTTGCTTCCTGAAGCTTATAAAACTCTTTGTGTGGGAAAATTTTTTGTATTTTTCTTTTGCATCTTTAAGTATCGAAACCAGGGCTTAAGTCTTGCAGGAATGCAATGGAACGATATTATTGTTCTTTCTCCACAACAGGGAGGCCTTCCCGATTAGCACAGTGGTCGGCAAATCGTGACCCCCATTAGAAACTAGGTTCATACATGGATGGACACAGAAAGAAGTCATGCGGAGGGCTCTCTTTTGAAGCTATTGTGCCTAAATTATTGCACAGTTTGCCTCAGTCTTTGAGGGAAATAAAAAATAATAAAAAATCATTTAAGAGGCATTTAAAGACATTTTCCTTTAAATAGATTTTACGACATCAGAGCGCTGTGAGTATGCTAGAATAGCATGGACACAAGCGCTATACAAGGAATCAATTATCTTCATCATCATCATCATACATCTGCCATAAAGCCCTCATGATAAAGTTTTTGTCATAACTTAGTTAATTTTGTAATGATAAAATGACTCCCTTGTGTTGTTTTTTTCCCCAGGGACATCCGCGACTGGTGAAAGCACTGGCTGAGTTGTACGAACCATTCCTTGGGAGGCAGATTGATCCCATGACAGAAATTCTCATCTCTGTTGGGGCTTACGGGGCTCTCTTTTGTGTCATTCAGGGATTAGTGAACCCAGGCGATGAGGTATGAAGGTTGGGATTTTTTAATGGAAGCTTGGATTGTTGAATGGGTGGCTGGATCTCATAAACTGTAGACAGCAATGTAATGTTCTAGCATTTAATGTCAATACAAATAGTTGGATTGTTGAGTGGGTGGCTGGATCTCATAAACTGTAGACAGCAATGTAATGTTCTAGCATTTAATTGTCAATACAAATACATTGGAACCCCGCTATAATGCGTTGATCGGGGTCCATAAAATCGGATAGCGTTAAAAGCGGGGTTGCGTTAATGCGCCGTCTTACAATATTTCTACAGGAAGAAAGCCTCGTTTTCGGCATTAATTTTGATACCAGTTTAGTTGTGATTTTTTTCGCTTTCCAAACAATGGATAAAATTTTCAAGAACTTAGGCCTGATGGAGTAAATGAATTTCAAATTTCGGGAGCCATGCTACGACCGTGTTATATTCGAATTCACGTTATGGCGGGCGCGTTATAGCGGGGTTCCACTGTAGTTGGATTGTTGTATGGAAAGTTGAATGAATGAATAGTTTGATTGTTGTATGGTGTGTTGAAGGGATGTTTAGATTGTTGTATGGTTAATTAGATTGTTGAACAGGTCGTTTGATTGTTGAACCGGTGGTTTGATTGTTGAACCGGTGGTTTGATTGTTGAACCGGTGGTTTGATTGTTGAACAGGTGGTTTGATTTGTTGAACCGGTGGTTTGATTTGTTGAAAGTCCCCCCCCCCTGATGTTATTATCCACCATCCTCTCTTCCTCTTCATTTATTCTCCCCTCGGTCGCCCCATTGAATTGCTCACTGTAATAGTTCAATTTTGCATAAAAACTTATTCGGTTTTATATTGTTTTTTCTATTTGAACTACAGTGGGTTCATTGTAAAGATGGGATACATTTACCATTCAAGGAATATTTTTAAAAAAAATATATTGGAATCTGCACATACTTCTTTCACCACTATATCCACTTATCATTTGTTTGTCTACAAGGTTATTATCATAGAACCGTTTTTTGACTGCTACCAGCCAATGGTGAAAGCTGCAGGTGGAACACCAGTCTTTGTGCCACTGAGGCCTGTATGTTGGTTTATTGATCGTTACCATTCAAAGATTGTGTATCAGTTAAAAACCCTCTTTTTGCATCTAACTGGAACTATTAAAAATAAAAATAAAATATTCTCTTTTAAAATAAATTATTTTTATCCCAATTGACAGAATTTTTAGAAGACAGGTTTATATAAAAGTGTATAAAATGAACTGTAGTTAGTTACACCCTGTAGTTATTTTGTGTGGGAACCACTGTTTGTTTGATATGTGTCCTTTTATTCTCCGGAAGACTAAAGATGGAAGCGTCACGTCCAGTGCTGACTGGAAGCTGGACGAGGGTGAGCTAAGCAGTAAATTTAACAGTAAGACAAAACTCATCATTGTCAACACTCCCAACAATCCACTAGGCAAGGTCAGTACAGGCATACACATCTCATCTATCTACCAACGCACACCTCGTCTACAGAAGAACATCTCATCCATCTACCAATGCATACCTCATCTACAGAGAAACATCTCATCCATCTACCAACGCACACATCATTTACAGAGGAACATCTCATCCATCTACCAACGCACACCTCATCTACAGAGGAACATCTCATCCATCTACCAACGCACACCTCATCTACAGAGGAGCAACTCATCCATCTACCAACGCACACCTCATCTACAGAGGAACATCTCATCTATCTACTTGTGCATATCTATCTGCACTTGTACAACTCATATATCTACACATTAACACTTCAATTCTCTGCACTTGTACATACTTACTTTTGTGCTACATACTAATTTATTTTCCGTGTTTTAAGTACCTCTTTTTTTTAATAATTAACTTATCTTTTTAAGTATTATCTTTTTAAGTATTTTATTAGCACTGGTTTAGAAGGCCAGGCCTCTGTTGTTGTTGGTCAGTCGGGAGTTGACCATGACCACTTTAATCTACAGAGTTTGTCCAGGCCTCTACTTAAAACTTGACCTATGCAGGTTTAATACTTTACCAATGCAGTTTTAATACTTGACCAATACAGGTTTTCACCAGAGAAGAGCTCCTCGTCATTGCCAACCTGTGTAAGAAACATGATGTTGTGTGTGTGGCTGACGAAGTCTACGAATGGATGACTTATAATGGCAATCAACACATTAAAATTGGTTGGTGAATTTGTACTGATAATTAAATGCGATAAAACTTTGCAATGTTGTCTACAATTTACTTGAGATGCCATTTTTCTGATATATTTTATTAATATTTTAACTTGAGGACAGTGGTGGGCCACAGATGTAAAATTCTGCACTCAAGAATTGGTCCATAAATGAGCCAAATAGTAGTGGTCCATAAAACCAGCCAAATATTAGTGGTTCATGAAACAAGCCAAATAGTAGTGGTCCATGAAACCAGCCAAATAATAGTGGTTCATAAAACCAGCCAGTCAGTAGTGGTCCTTGAAACATGAAACCAGCCAACCAGATGTGTTTAGCTAGGCTGAAAGGGAAAACTTCAAACAGTGGAGATCGTGTTAAGATCTTCATTTTCATAATCTCTTGTGAAGTACGGGGTGTCGTTAAAAAGCCGTATTGCTTTTCCTCCTTTGCATTTTTAGGAAGGCGAAATTGTTTACCTTTGAAATGGTAGAGTTTAAAATATTTGTGTCATTTGCAGCCACTTTGCCAGACATGTGGGAGAGAACAGTCACCATCGGCAGTGCTGGGAAGACATTCAGTGTTACGGGCTGGAAGATTGGCTGGACGGTAGGACCACAACATCTGGTCAACTGTGCTCAAATCATGCATCAGAACTGCACTTACAACTGTCCAACACCAATACAGGTGTGAATGACACTACATACAATAGTCCTAGTGCGTCCATAGCAAGTGTTTCTGAGTTCAGGTCTATGTCCATGGGTTTGAAGGTCACTTTTAGACAATCTTTAAGGTGTTTTTTTCTGCCCACCAATTAAGCATTTCCCTCTTAAAAGTTCATCTGACATTAGTTGTTGTAGGCAATTCTATTGTCTGACATAGTGCAACATGTCCTGCCCATCTGTCTTGTCCTTTTTTTCTTTTTTGTTTTGTTTATATGGATAATACCCAAACTAGAGCTGACAGGATTTATATTTAGTCTTGCTGACTCAAGATTTAAAAAAAAATAAAGATCTTAGAAAAGGTTACTGACTAATTCTTAATGACTTTGATACATATTTTAATTGTAATTTCTTCTAGTCTGAAGTGGTTTGCAACCGATGCTCAATGGGGCCCTAAAACACTATTAACTTGTAAGACATAGAGTAGGCCTGAGGGCTCCCCCCGCCCCATAGAAATTGATTCTCATAGGGCCCTGCAACTGAAAAAGGTTGGGGACCTTTGCTCTAACTAAAAGTCAAATCTATTCTGAACTGCAGGAAGCTGTGGCCCGTGGGCTGGAGTTAGAAAAGTCAAGACTGGGCTCCCCTGGCAGCTATCTCATATCTTTGGCTGCATCCCTGAAACCAAAAAGGGACAAACTGGCAAGTGTTCTGGAGGAAGTTGGCATGAAGCCTGTCATACCAGAAGGAGGCTACTTCATGATGGCTGATTACACCAGCATGGGTTTGTGAACATCTATTTCATTGTAATATTTGTTTGGTGTTTTTTTTTAATGTATTATTTTGATAATTAATTATGTCTTGTTTCAAAGCTCAAAAATAGAACTTATCAATTTCCTCTGCAGTCGCAAAGCATCTTTAAGATGGAGGATAAGGATGCTGGCTGCCATCTCATGCCATTTTGCACTCATATAGATACAGTAGAACAGGCCTTTCGTTTGTGGGAAAGATTCATCTCTACTGAAATAAAATGTTGAAAAAAATGTGTGGTTTTTTTTTATGCAGCCTACAATAAAATCTCAGACGAAGACACACTGACAGCTTCAACTGAGTTCTTCTTCATTGGATTTAAGAAATTATAGTATTAAAATGAAGTTACACCGACCATGGTATAAATTATTTAAGTTAAAGTGCAATCTGAAATAATCAAAGTTAACAGAATTATTTCAGGAATTTTTATTTCATTTTCAGAGGCCGATGTTCCTGAAAGTGATGAGGCCAAAGATTTTAGATTTTCTAAATGGATGACCATCAACAAGGTAAGACACTAGCCATATTTTTGGCCATTCACCTTATGTTATTAGCGACTTAATAGCCCAATTATTTTTATCTTTTTAAACCGTTCCATTTAATTTTATCCTCCTAGAAATTGACAGTGATACCTCCCTCTGCATTCTACTGTAAGGAACACGAGCACATGGCTGAAAACTATGTCAGATTTTGTTTTATTAAGGTAAGTTGGCATTGCGTAAATGATGATGCATTTTCGTGGCATTCAGAATTATGTTCAGACCGATTTTTTTTAATGTGAGAACTTTCTTTGGAAACATTAAAGGAACTAATATTATAAGTGATAAAATGAGTCATTCTGTAAACATTTTTTTAAAAATACACAACTGCCACTAATTAAGCCTGAATCAATACATTGTTGAAGGCAACCATTCGTATAATGATGATAATTTGAAAAGCTAATTGCGATAATGAATCTAAATATTTGTATTCTTTAGGAGGACAGTACTCTAGAGAAGGCAGCAAATGTCCTTCGTCACTGGAAAAATTGATGTTAAATTTTTGTTTAGGTAAATTTCTTTTATAATGTGAGTTGTTCCTGCCTCTGGTTGATAGTTGTATATACAGATTTTATATTTTATATGGTTTAGATTAAGTTTACATTGACAGATGTTACATTTTAAATGGTTTAGATTAGGTTTACATTCATACATCAGGGTCATAATATAGAATAATTCAACTAAAATTGTTGATGCTTGCTGTGGGGATGCTACACCCAAATGTTGCATGTATTTTAAGTATATTAGTGGGGACAAGATATGTTTAGGCTTGAAGACAAGACAATTAAGCTGATGTTTTGGGTAGCTGCATGTTCTGAACATTGAGCTACACTGTCTTTATTGGGATCTTCGTAAACAAAAGTTTTATTTATTTAATTTAAATTTATCTATTGTTTATTGTATTGTTTTAACGAAGGCATCTTGCCGAGATGTCCACTTAATTGTCATGTCTCTTATTTTCAAGCATTAACACTTCTTGTTCCACTATTTATTTACTTTACATGGCTTGAACACAGTATCTAAATTTATTTATTTATTTACCTCAATTTTTTTTAATGTATCCATCTTTTTTTTTTTAGGTGAAAATGTTATTTACTTTTGGGTGTTGCCTTACAATACTTACATGAGAATAAATCAATCTATTATGTTGTTGTTTTTTGTTAAATTAATTATTTTATTGTCATTTCTCTTATTTTTAAGCATTTACACTTTTTTTTCCACTATTTATTTTCTTTACATGGCTTTAACTCAGTTTCTAAATTTATTTATTTATTTACCTCAATTTTTTTTAATGTATCCATCTTTTTTTTTTTTAGGTGAAAATGTTATTTACCTTTGGGTGTTGCCTTACAATACTTACATGAGAATAAATCAATCTATTATGTTGTTGTTTTTTGTTAAAATAATTAATAATATTAAGAAATGTATTTGTTACTTTTCTGGCTGCCTGTTTATATAATTAATCAATAATTATTGAACTACTGAATCTGTTTCTATCAGTGATTTCCAATTTTCACTCCTTCAACTTGTATGTTGAATGTTTGGAAGAAATTCCATTGGTAAAATGTATTTAATGTAAGTTTATGAAAATGTTGTTGTTTTGTTCTTCACAGTTTAAATTAATGCAATTGAAAAGACTGGTAACTGAAAAAATGTTGCTTCTTAATATGTCTTCTTTTGATATTACTTGAGTGGTTATTAAATGATGTCCAAAATAGAAGGCTCTGACTTTTGTGGTGACCTAGATTAGAACATTAGGAAATTGTTTTAAGCTACTTCAATGCCTTTTTCTATTATAGTATCCTTCATTTTTATTGTATACCACTTATATTAACTTATAAGAAAAGATATGATAAATTTCTGCCTTAAAAAGGTGATATTATAATTGAATTATAAAATTAGATCATAGATTCATCAATATTTATCCTACACTCACAAATTTGGTCAGGATATTTGTTATCCTGATTCTACACCCAATAAAGATAATCAGAGAAGTGTCATGTGACGTTTTTGCCCTGTGTTTTATATTATATTCCTGAACTGAAATACATTTTAAATTACATTTTTTGATAGAAAGACACGATTCTGTAATTTAAAGATACTTTTTTTAAAAAAATGTATTTAACTTACTTTACTTGTTAGTTTACTGATCCCAGAATGAGATATTATAATGTAACCTTTGTTGAAATAACAAAAGTATATTTGTATTTTAAAAAATTAGCAACAATATTACTTTTTGTTTTTTAAAATACAAATATATTTTTTGGCTCAAAAAAGGTCAAGCCAGTGTACTTGATGCATTTGACAGACGCTGTGGTTCTTAGTTCATCCTCCGTGGTGTATTTATTTTAAGATTCATTTGTAGAAACAGAGTAGGGAGTAATTATTCTATTACCCATTGGTAATAGGCAGACTGTTAGGTGACAATAAACCAGTGACTACTGGTAAAACTCTCTCCTATTTAATGTTCATTTTATTTTTAATTCTTTATATTTAATCCGCTTTTGTTCGTGGGCGCGGCTGGCAAAAACTTGGTCCATAAACTCATTAACTATGACAAAGATGCTATCAAATTTTCAGCGGCGCACCCCACCCCCCTCCCCAAAAATCTTTTTTTTCCTGTTTTTCTAGGGCAAGATGGAGGAAATATGATTTCACGAAATAAAATTCCATATAACAGATAAAATATCGCAAGAGCATTCGGTGCGTAACATTTTCTTTTGTTTTTCTGAAATAATTGGTAAAATTAATCGGCGGTGTGAAAGCGGGTGGGTCATTAGAGTATTAATAAAGTTCAGGGGCAACATTTAACTGGGATGCTTATTACGCACTTTGTGCATGATTTGTCACATTTTCAGCGACCCCCCCTTTACTTGATATTACAATAAATTTCTGAAGGATTTACACAAAAACTTGTTTTTTAGGGGTTGCTTAGTTAATGACTACACTGACTTGAGCTCCTCAGAATACCGGTCAAGAAATGCTTCTCTTATTTAACAAGAGGGAAGTTTTGACTTGTCCATACAAAAAAAAATTTACTGTAGTATTTTTTTCCAATAAGTAAAAACCTCATTAGTTAACTAGGATCAACTAAATTTATTCATACTAACAGTTAATGAATTATTTGTTTTTAGTGATATATTTATTATTTGATTTTTAAAAAATACATGCATTTATATAAGCAGTTCTTGTGTTCCTATTAACTTTCAACACACTTATTCTGTGAATATTTTATTTATTGTGTAAAATATACATTAAAAAAAACACTTGACAGGTTATTTGTTACATAAAAACCACAGAGTATTACATAGGCAAGATTTATTATAATTATATCAAACGGATACTTATTTAAAAAATACTTATAAAATACAATGCTAATGTTTAATGTTACAGTTACACAAATACGCTTTTTACAATAAACAATGAATCAGTTGACAGTTCATCGACTGGGAATTAAGCTCACGGTGAACACATTAATTATTAGGTATTCTTGTTTTATGTTGAGAATGGAAAATAGATTAGATCTAGTGTTTAAGGTCTTTGATCAAAAAGTTGTTTTTTTAAAATTATATTACTATTTAACAATACATGACTATAGGCTTGGAACAAAGTCTGGCAATAATAATGTTAGAGATGCTGTGTCCAGTACTGTAACATTAAGTCCTGGAGATAAAAATTATCTTCAGTATGGCAATATGCTATAAATCTTTCTGCAAAAATAAAGCCTGGACAATGAGGCAAAGATAACACTTGAGGCAATTCTATGAACTCCAAAGTGGTCCAATTGGTCTCTGTGGACCACAAGTTAAGAAGCCCTGTACAAAAAATAGAGACAATAAATGTAGAACTAACCCAGATAAATCTACAGTTCTCCAAAACAAATGGTGGGCATGAGGACCCCATTGAGGAGACAGCGTGCTAGAATGCAATAAGATCTTAGCTTGTAAAGTGGGTCTCAAATTCTACAACTGAAATTTATTTTGAATGCTCAAGGGCTGAAACATGTGTAAAAACCGTGTTTCAAGGGAAAGTCAAGAACTTGTCAGTGTTACAAGGGAAAGTCAGTGCTACATCAGTGTCACAAGAAGAGGCCAGTGTTATAAGGGAAAGTCAGTTTTATATAATAAGAGTAAGTCAGAGTTACAAGGGAAATCAGTGTTACAAGAGTAAGTGAGTGTTATCACTGTTACAGGGGAATCTCAGTGTTAAAAAAAAAAGTCCGAGTTGCAAGAAAATGTTAGTTATTGATTTAGACCATTTTCAAGAATAACACATAACTATTATTTCCTGCCACAATTGTTCACATATATCAAGGTGTTTGTGTTGTTTTTTTAATTCAGGAATGCAGATTTCCTAAAAAAACAACTACAACTATAATGCAATATCAAACAAATAAGAGGACATTACTGTAGTACAAAAACAATCACAGTTTTTTTTTTTTATTATTTGAAAAAAATAATGGAACATACAAAAAAATTGTAATGAACTGATAAAAGGATATACTGTACATCCACAAACACATAGGGGGGGGGATGCAGGGGGGAATATGTAGAGATAGATAAGGTGAACAAAATAGCACAAACTTTGAAAGAAATCACAGCCATAACAATAGTTGTATGTGTAGCCAGCATAATAATCCTGTTTGTTACCACAATCCTAATGTCCAAAAAAAACATAAACAAACATAATTTTTTTTCATGCTTCTCAAATTGGTGGTCCCATACCCCAAAGTCATGGGCTACAACTCTGTATCTTCATAATGTTGCGGTACTCTGTAAGCAAAGAGCTAATCGAAAAGTCAAGGGGTGTACTGTAAATGTAATACATTCTTCCATTCAACATGTTTATATTGAAATCTGTTTTCACTTTACTCTTTCTTGATCAAAGAGAGGCTGATGCCCTGGATGTTGAGTCAAACCAACTTTTCCTACTCTCATATAAATATAAGGGACATTATATCATGTGAAAACAAAATTAACTCACCAACAAAAAGTTCTCAAAATGAAATTAGTTGTTAGTTTTTTTTTTAAAAGTAAAATAAAGTCAAGATCAGTGAATGATAACTTGGTTGCCAAAAACAATATCCCTACACAGAACTTTTAAACAGTCAGGACTTGCCAAAAATTGTTCATAGATTTATTATAAAGTATGTTGCATGAAGGCATTTCTATTTCAACCTGGCAAGCGTGTAATGTAAGGACACAGTCCTTTGCGCACGTCTTCAATGTTAGATCGGCAATGACCTTATGATGGTGAACAAGTTGACAAGGATTTTCTTTCACCTGAAAACATTTGAGAGTGAAGCAAGAGCCTAAAATGCATATGAGAATTTGATACAATATATTGGTCTTATCTCCATTTCAGTGTTTGAGAACTGTTGTATTTTGAGCTCACTTCAGATAAATAAATCAACATCCCAGTTAGTTCTAGGTCACAAGTAATGGGATAGTATGTCACATTTCTAGGGGAAGAACCTCATAAGAACAATGCACGACTACTGTAACCAGCGGGGACCAAAAAAATAAATAAAACTTATTTTATCTAAAAAATTTAAGACTTAGAAAATTTTATAGAATATGTTGTCATCTGCAACAATTCTATGGGCTTTAAGTTTCAGCTTAATAGGTTGACGGGAAGTGTGACAATTCGCTGTCAGAATAATATGTCAGCCACCTAGGCTGCCACGAACAAAAGCCAAGTTAATATAAAGGATTAAAAAAAAACCAACTGCATCACATCATTTCTGGACTAGATGAGTGAAATAAATCCAATCAACAGCAAACATTCTAAAAGTCAAAATTGATTATTTCAAGGAATATAAATAGGGAACAACAGTTTTAAAAACATCAAAATTTTGTAAGTGGTTTAAAAAGAAAAAGTAAGAAAACTTGACCAACTACAAATAAAATTACAGAAACTATAACAATACTGATAAACTTCTTTTTTTTTCTTTTTCATGTCTGTGATTCTTGTGAGATTTTTTATTCTTGTAGTTGTTTGTCTTCATTGGTTGACATGCTGTTCATCATTTTGAAATAACTAACTGTAAACCAAAGTGAATGGTCAATAACTGTGCAGCAAGTCAGTGCCAACAAAAGAAATCTCTCATTTTAAATTTAAAAACAGACCAAAGAAATAAAATACTAATGGCACTGTCTGTTATTATTATGTCAGTGAATACATTTCATTTACATTTTCCCTTGTTTTCTTTCTTATCCTCGTGAAGTGCTGTTGAGGACATCCGCAGATATTGCTTTCCCATTGCCATATTTTATTTTAATCTGTATGTCCGTTTTCAGTTTTGTGTGAATTAAATCAACATTAAATTAAAAATGTGAACTACAAGATTGAACCAGACAATTATTTGATATAATAATGGTAGGTAAGGATTGAAAAAAGACAATGACATACACAAGAATGTGATATGGAATTTCATAAGATGTCAAATTATGAAGATTGGATTTATAATCAATAATTTTTTCAGAAGTCACAAGTCCAATAGTGATTTTTTAAATTAAAGTTTTGGGAAACCAATTCAAGTCAGGAGTTGAGAAGAAATATATCAGTTTTTTTTTAAAAATCTCAGTTGCATTTATTCACAACTTAGACAACTGTCACTGGTTCGCTACTGTGTTTAATCTCAATAAAAAATAAAACTGTAAATACTTTAAAACCAGGACTGCCCAAACATGCTCACTGGGGGCACACAAGATATGGAGGTAAGAAAACCACAAAAGTGATATGTTTCCTTGAAGAAGATTTAAATGGGAGGGTAACTTTATAATAAAAATAGTCTACAAACGGTTGCAGTTCCTTAACATAAATTGATGGGGGTCGGGTGAGAGAGCAGTCAGTAGCAGTCCCAGGGAGGTCTGAGTGGTTTGAACGCACCAGATGCCATCTTTTTTTCTTAGTGTTAAAAATCAACAAGTACAAAAATGTTAACATTTTGAGTAAATGCAGGAACACCTCCCACCTTTTGGTGGCTCCACCGGTGGAGGTTATATGTCTTAAACTTTACAACTAAAACAACTGCTTCTCGTCAGCTATGAAAAAAATGATATTACAAAAATACAGCAACTTACCCTGGGTTAATTTTCACCAAACTACAACAGATTTCATAGAATTATTCTTAAACAATTTTTTTCCCTGTAAATATTTTCAAATATAATGAATTTGTAAAAAAAAACAACCAACATTCAAATAATCTGAATTATTTCTAACTTATGAAATGTTATGCGCAATCACTTCTATGGATGGATCATTTTTTTCTTAGTCTATTTGTATTGTAGTAATGGAATGAACATATGAAAGCATTGAATTTAAAGATTTTATTAACAAAACATATGTTATTTATGAGAAATTATTAGTCATTTGAAAAAGTGCTGTAAGGCAAATTTATTTACAATGAGAAAATAGTTTTTAAAATTACAAACCATAAAAATAAACCTGTTTTATAAAGGGATCAAAATAAATGAAGACACTTACGTTTATAATTTTAAAAAAAAAAATTACAAGAAGTCTAAAAATGCAAATGATGACAGAACACAATGTCCATGTTCTAAGGCAATCCCTGTTCACCTTACAAGAGAGCTTGCAAAGGTCAGGTTAAATGCTTTCATTCGGATAGTTTAACATTAACAAAAACTTATGGCTTGTTGTTTATAAAAAACTGATCAAAAACCAAAGTTTCTATTTCTGAAATACTTTCTAAACCTTAACATGAAAGGCTGTCATAAAATACTTCAACTTTAAGAAGATTTTTCTTGCAATAGGGAACAGCTCTCCCATAAAATAAAGTGAAATTAATACAATCTATGGCACAAATCTATGACAAACATAAAAAATGATGATATAGAAAAGAGTCACATCAAACAAACAGCTCATTTTATTGAAAAAAATATATAATAAATACTAGTAAAAGTGACTTAACAATAATTGGTTTTGGAAATCTGATTTTAAAAAAAAAATTATCATTTTTTAAATGGCCCTATATATATCATCATGCAAGAAACCTATAAATACTGACTTCCACACAGAAGAGGATCAACCAGGCAGCCATCCCCCTTGGATTTCATAACAATTCCAAATTTTTAATGTGCAAGCAACGGCAGAGGACTCTGTACATGGGTTGTTAAAGCAAGTATCGGAGTAACTAATTTAGGCTGTGCTTTTTTAATATTAATAAATGTTAAAAATTTGCCAGGTTTTTTGTAACCTTCAACACAAAAATTAAAAAAAATATTGATTCAATTTTTGCTTGTAAAAAAAAATATTTAAAAAAAACCAATGCTGATTTTCAAAACCAATTTAATCTGATTCACTTCCATATAAAAAAACCATATTCAGATAAAGTGTATTCTCTTTAAAGATTGCCTTATAAAAATTTTTAGGCATGAGGCTTTCAAATATATAGAATAAACCCATCGAGAATGTCAAACCAGGGTAGGCATAGGTTCTCTGCTGAGAATGTCAAGCCAGGGCAGGCATAGCTTCTCTGCTGAAAATGTCAAGGACACTACAAAAACATGATTACATTTAAGAAGTGGGTAAAATTAAGTTTACAGCACAGCTCATTACAATTAAATCAATCAACCTAGAGTGTGTAGATGGTTCCACACAGAAGATAGTTTCTAATAATACTACATTCAGAAAATCATGGGAAGTATCAGAAAATACTTGTGCTAAATGGTCAACAGAAACAACACATTGGGCGGAGGGAGGTGCTCTTATTATACCCATAATTTATAGCAGCTCTAAAGCACACTGGATACACCAGGTTTACTTGTTTCTATTTTCCCCCCAAAAAGCCATATTTTTTCTCTCCATTTTATACCTTAGCTATGCCCTGGTGGCCAACAGGCATACCTTATAGTTAAAAGATGAAAGAGCACAAGACATTGCACAGCTGAACATTTCAGATTTCTCACCTTCAAGTCTAGAATATCACTTACCGACAGCCAACTTAAACTTAACTTAAATCTACAAAAAAACTGGCCTGCTTTGGACAAAAAGAGAATCAATGGCGGAACTTTCAAACACAACAGTTCAGAGACAGATTTGTTCAGTTTTCTTAAGCAATGTAATATTACTAAGATTATTCAAGTTTACTTCATTCATTATAAGAAGAATGTTACTGTGGATGTGAATTTGAATTAAAATAAATACATCACTGCGGTAATGGTTCGGGAATCAAGATGGGGGAAGAGAAATTCTTATCTTTGCTGAAATGACCGCCCTGCACAGTGGACATTCTTTGATGGGTAGGGCACAGGCAGCACAGCAACAGACATGGCCACAGGTCAGGAATATTATAGTAGACTGGGGAAAACACAAAGAAAATGATTGAATGAGAAAACATCAGGCAATGACAGAAACAAGCAATCATGTATAGAATATAATTATCAAAGATATAAAGTTATGCTTAAATACTTATAAAGAGTCTAATTTTTTTATTTTATTTTTTAAAACATAGTTGACACAGAGTAGAGCTCAGAAGTCAATAATTGTAAATGAGTAGCAGATATGACATGAGACCTCAGCTTGAAATTATATATCTCAAATGTGTATTTGGCCAAAACCAAACATCCCCCCAATGGTAGGCCAATATATTTTCGACAACTTCCAAATTTCATATCATCTGTCAGAAGACATCAGAGATTTCTAAATTTAAATTTCTCAATGACATGCCACAAAACCACCCATCTGTCATTAATCTTTCAATCTAAATTATTTACATTCTCCTTCAAAAGCCCCTAAACTTAAAAAACTGCCAGTTTGTAATATTGTGACCAAAAATCTGATGTTGAGCCCAGGCTGTTCCACAATTACTTACCTGCTTATCAAGACAGACGGCACACTCTGAATTAAGTCCCCTGGCCGTGACTGACAGCTGTCTCTCCAGCAGAGCCGGTGGCAAGGAATGCTGCTTGGGAATTTCTGGACGAGGTGGTGCTGACGGCTGGATCTCGTGGGGTGGAATGAACTGTTCCTGATGAAATAAACATGAACAAATTAAGAAACTGGAGCTGCACTATCATTATCCAAGGTAACATCGCCTTATGTCTCTGATTGTTAGATTTGAAATTATTAATTAAATTAGATATAATAATAATTATTTTTACACCCCGTAGCTATTAAATAACTATTTTAATCTGATTTTTATATCTTTAACAATATAATGTTATATCTCTAAGTAAGTTAATATTAGGAAAAAAATGTTTTCCTAAATTGTTGACCTGCACCCTTTAATATATCTTGACAAGTGCTCTTTTTTTCTTTTTTTTTTAATATTATTTCTTTATAATCTACTTTTGTTGATCTAGCTTTAGTAGTCCTACACAGTCTTAAGATTTTTTTTAATGAGTCTCTTAAAACCAGGGTAAGTGCCAAAGAAATTACGAAAAGCTGAGTTGAGTTATGTGAACACAGTGATCACCTGAAATGAGATCTTTGGTAATTTGAAGATTATTTGACTGAGAAATTGAAGTCTAACAAAAAAGACAGAAATTCCACCCAAAAATCTGTATCCCGCTCACAGTTTGGACAAAGACTTACCCTATTCTTCTCTCTGTATTCATCCATGACAGTTTTCTCCTGGTGACCCAGATGTTTAAGAATAGATTTCCTGAGCCCCATCTCGTGCACTCCCATCTGACTCAGGTCTTGGTCTGTTAGGGTCATCATGGTTTCTATGGTGATGCGATGCCGTGCAAACAAGGGAATGTAGTCCTCGGCCCCAGATGTGACGAGGATGTCTTTGACTGCGATCTCAAGCTGGCTCTCCTGATTAGGAGATTCAATTTAAGGTTTAATATTTAATAAAACTATCAATAGGACAACTAATAGGACGACTAACAGAAAAACTAATTATACACTCGATAGAACAATACATTAGACAACTAATTGGTCAAACATTAGGACACCAGCTTATAATTAAATATTCTATGAATTCAGTCAATATTTTGTTGGAATTCATCTTCCCTATATTTAAAATTCAAAATATTTATCTTGTATTAAATAAGTCAGAATACAAAGTTGGCAGAGGTGTTGATTCTACAAATATGATAATGTTATATTTACAGTAATCTGCAATACCAGCATGCCAAAGCCTTCCAACCAGCTTAACTTAAGAATACAACAAACTTCTCTAAAATTTTAAAATTACTGACAAAAGACAGTCTTATATATCTATATATTAAAAATTGCTCTCCATTAGTTTATAGAAGACAGAAGGTTTAAAAGTTGTGTATAGTATAACTAATCCAGTGAAAATAGATTATTATTATTCCTTAACACATACAGGTTGACACCTATTTTAGCCCTTCATTGTTCATTTTTTCAAATTTGGCTCAATTCCCCTGACAGACAGGAAAGTTTCCTCATATTCTAGACCTAGGCTCCAGTCACATACCCACCCCGCTCAACTACCCATTACTACCCCCCAGTATCCCATGATGGGGAAGTCAACCGCAGAGTTATCATTTCATTCTTCTCTCCAGCTTCCAGCCGTGCCGGCCCCACCCGCCCACTCACCCGGTCGATGAGGGCTTGTGGCTTCCAGTCCAACAACCTCTGGTATTGTGCTAGCCAATAATCTTGTTGACCGTCCTCCCTTTGTTGTTCCATCTCGATCTGATCAGCATCAACATCAATTATAACAAAAAGAAAGATAAACCTTGTTCATATTTAGATTTTTAAGAACAAAATTTAACAATTTGAGAGGAAGTTACTTTTCGTTGTAATTTTAAAAATTAAAACGTAACGGTTTTAGCTAGGGAAAAACATTGAAAATGCTATTTGCTTATTTCACATTCAAATTCAAGATTAATCACTAAGATAGTGTACAGTATTTAAAATCAAAATAAATCTTAACATATTTTCCTCAAATGCAATGCAGTTTAAAAATAAACTAAAAATATAATCAAAGTTTAAACTGACCAATCTCTTCTTTAGCTCCCTCTTTCTTTTCTCTTTCTCCTCCAGTAGCTGAGACAACATGGCAGACAATGCCACTCTCTGATCAGCCACAACATTCTGCCAACAGGAAATATTCATTATATAACCAGATAATCACTTGGAGGTCTCTGCTATGGGTTCAATTCAAGTTCTTTTCCACACAAGATTTTGGCCTGATACAATCCAAATCACAATACTTTCATCCATGGCCAGATGTTAATGAATAGAAAATGAAACAACTTTAAACTTTTTGACAGCAGGCACTCATGAAAACCACAATATTGTCATTGGAATAACATTGTCATCAACATTCAACAATGTCATCAACATACAACATTGTCATCCCCAAGCAACATTGTCATCAGCATACAACACTGTCATCAACATGTAGTGCTGTCATCAATATGCAACATTGTCATCAACATATAACATTGTCAATATACAACATTGACAACAACATACAAACTCATGCTCCATGCGCCTGGCCCTCTGATCCATCTCCACAGCTGTGAGCTGGGCAAGTTCAGACTCAATCAGAGCAATCTGGGCACGAATACGTGAGTGAGCAGAGTCCTGTGAGATCAGCAGGGCCTCAAATGCTGTCTTTTGTAACTCTTCCTGTAGTGGAAAATAGAGATGGATGAACTCTGAGTTTGTGCAAGGAATATGGAGCAGATTTTAGATATCTGATCAACAACTGTTAATTATAAGTCATAATTACTAATTTTGTATTTCATAATCCTGAAGTAGTTAGCAAGGTTAACAAAACCTATGAAATAATATTTTATTCTGCCTTCTGGAAGGGGAATATTTATTATAAAAATGATATACCTGGCTAAAGTTAAGCACGGATCTCAATACAAAAATGTTAAAACTCTCACCTCCTCTGCCAGCTTGGAAACCAATTTCTTATTCTCTAGGTCCTTGTAGTCCATCAAACTGTGCATCTGACCAGCACTGAAGTTCTCCCTTGAAGCATGAAGACAACGAATATGTCATTGTAAGCAGAGCTGGACACAAGAATTAGGTTTCAGCCTCCCATCCCTAATCCCAGTCCTGGAAACAGGAAGTGGACATAAATATCCCATTCCTAATCCCAGTCCTGGAAACAGGAAGTGGACATAAATATCCCATTCTTAATCCCAGTCCTGGAAACTGGTGGTGGACATTAATATCCCATTCCTAATCCCAGTCCTGGAAACAGGTGGTGGACATTAATATCCCATTCCTAATCCCAGTCCTGGAAACTGGTGGTGGACATAAATATCCCATTCCTAATCCCAAATCTGGAAACAGGTGGTGGACATAAATATCCCATTTCTAATCCCAAATCTGGAAACAGGTGGTGGACATAAATATCCCATTCCTAATCCCAGTCCTGGAAACAGGAAGTGGACATTAATATCCCATTCCTAATCCCAAATCTGGAAACAGGTGGTGGACATAAATATCACATTCCTAATCCCAAATCTGGAAACAGGTATTGGGCATAAATATCCCATTCCTAAGCCTGTGTTATTTGTTGTCCAAAAATGCTTTGATAGTGAAGAAAATAAATGAAGGACATTGAACTGCCTAAGGATTACTGCACTCCATATTGATTCACCAATTACTCACATATTCTGCAAGTGACCCAAATGAACAGCAGAAATAAAGTTTTATATATATTGCATTAAAGTTAACACTGTGGTCTTGACTCATGAAAACCCCAAACACCAAAATGTGCCGTGGTCCTGGGCCTATACCTACTCAAAGAATCCAACACAACAAACCACTGAAAAACGTTAGGAGCCTAAAAGAGATATCGACACAGTCAACTGGACACAGAGCGACACCCAGAGTATAACGACCAAACAACTCACTCGTCTATGGCATCTCTTAGAACCTCATCTTTGAAGAGTCTCAGATCCTCCCTGGCGGCCTCCATGCTGGCAAACTCCAATAGCATGGTCTTCATGTTGTCTGAAACGTACCACCACACAATACAAAATGACAGAGCACAAATAACACCAGTTGGCGTCAGCTTTTGTTTCATTGTTTTAAGCAAACTCAAAGCCAGTAAGCTGGGAGACTAATGTCCACACAAAAAAAAATTACAATAAATTCGAACAATAACTTGTAACAGTAATTATTTAGCAGAATTCATTTGCTTACCCAGGATTTCTTTTTTACGAATGTTCTGTAACTCTTCCCACCTGACTTTCAGCCAGTCTTCTTCTTTCATTCTAAGGAAATTAAATTTCTTTACAATTTTGTCGAATTTTTCATTATTTTCTATGACACTACTAAGTTTAAAAATTTAAACTGACAATTCAAAAAGTTTCAACTTTTAACTTGCCAATGTTTAAACTTTAAAAAAACAACAAATATAAACAGAAATGCAGATTTTTTCAAAAAATTTATAGTCTCATTTTCCTCAACCAAAAATGGAAATTTATTGTATGTTAAAAATGTTAAAACTATGGTTATCATGTGCAGTTATGCTGAGGCAGTGTAAAGAAATCATTTGGTGCCAGGGTCAGTTAGAGTATATGCCAGGGGCAGCGCTATTCAATGGTTTGTTATTTCCAGGATCCACTGCTGCTCTTCAACTCAAGTTTTACCACCTCAACTTGCATTCTCTCCCTTAAATTTAGAAACTTCTTTAAAAAAAAAATTACAAAACGTTCCCATAGTTACCTCTCTTCCTCCATCATCTCTAACAGCTTCTCGGTCTCCTTGGCTTTGGCATTGTAGTCCAATATCTGTGACAGGAGGCTGCTAGCACCATTCTCAACTGGGTAAAGAGTGGCCAGGAATTAGTCAGAGATTTCTTTGATTAACATTCCCACAATTTAGCAGCAACAGATTTAAACAACAGACTGACCAAAAAACAAAGGGCAATGTTGATTATTTTTCATTTTACTTGAAGCATTTTTGCAAAACTTCCAAATCTCTAAATTCTAAAGGAGATGAGTCTTTTTTTTTTCTTTTTTTTTTAAACAAACATTAAAAACTTAACCCATGGGTCTGCAAAACATTTTTTTTTTAATGTGGAGCCATTTCTATTAGTTACATCTGTGAGGAAAATATTTTGGTTGCCACAGGCATCATAAATAAGTACGAAAAAAGAGCCGCATCTATACCTTCACTAGAGGGACACCCCCCCCCGGCCTAACACGAACATTAAAAATCAAAGACACAGAGCAACCTTATTATTCAAAATGTGAGCTAATACTCTTTCCTCTCCCAGACAATCATGCTGGCAGATGTGGGCGCCATTAAAAGCCAAAATTCACTGATTTCCCTCTTAGTGGAACTATCAAAAATGAATCCATGCCCCCCAAACTCCCTTCATGTTACTCAGCTTACTGTCATAGAGATCCTTGAGAAACTCCTCCTTCTCTTTGTCCTTTCTGCTGTTGAGGTATTCAAGGTCCTGGGTATCTTGTTCTGTGTTCTGACCACATGAAAAATGTCATATGTAAGTCAATAAAATAGAATAAACACACAAGTAAGGGTGGTATAATCAAAGAGTATTAAGTGCTTATATGTACAATATCTGTCAAATATATCAATGAAAACATTTAAAATATAAGCATTAGAATTATATATTTCCAAAATTTGCAAAGGTCTTGAATATATACTACAATATCCAATGTCTACAAAAAAAAAATTCCAGTATTTACTACAATTTCCAATGTCTATTTCATTTTCCAATATCTACTTCAATTTCCATGATCGACTACAATTTCCAATTTCCACTATCATTTCCAATTACTAAAATCTTCAATATCTACCATAATTTCCAAAATCTACTTTCATTTCCAATATCTACAACAATGCCCTTTTCCAACTCTAATTTCAATATCTACTATCATTTCCAAAATCAACTACAATTTTCAATATCTACAACAATTTCTTGTATCCACTAGAAATTCCAATATCTGCTACAACGTCTAGTACACGCTGGTGATTAGAACAAACAAGTCGAAACTTTTGAAACTGATCTGCCCACAACACCTGTGTGATAGAAGACAGCAGCAATCTGTGGTCGTAAGCTGCCTGTGCGGCCAGCTGAGCCTGAGCTTCTTGTTCTGACTGTAAGATTCTCTCCAGCTCCTCTGCGTCTTTCCTCTTCTGATCCTGGAAATTCACATGGCAAATGTTGACTTTCAAAACACACGAATAAGGCAGCTAACAGATCAATTTCAAAACTGTTATAATAAATCTTTCCTTCATTTGACATCGTTCATGGAAAGGTCAGTACCAACTCATGTTGTTATTCTCAGCATACAAGACAACTAAACTGATAAAATTTACAAGTCAAATTAACTGATAACATCTACAGAATCTATTAAAAAACACAACTTACAAGGACAACTTGGTTAGCCCGTACTCCTTCCTGCAACAACAACAATAACAAAAAATGTTTTAATAATGAGTTTCTTTCAAGAGCATGTTGAAAACTCATATTTAAAGAAAATAAAGGAATATTTTTTTTTTTAAAGTAATATTTTACACAACTGTATTAAATCTAGCAATGTTAAAGGGAACTAACCATCATTTGTGATTCTATCTGTGATACATTCAAGTATCCATCACTGATGGAGGATTTCAGACCCTTGTTGGCTGCCTGTATTTTGAGCCAGTATTTAGACGGATGCTCATACTCAATGCCAGCCTCTATTGTAGGAACATTTTATAGCTCAGTAAAATGGCAAATTTGGTTAATTTTTAGCAAAATGACAAGACTGATAGGATGAAACACAAAACTCAAAGTAAATCTGATTTTTTGTTTCCTCCCCACTGCAAGAGATTAAGGTTTGTTTTTTTAAAAAAACATTTTAATGTAAATACTTACGGCTACACAGATACATCATGGTAGCTGCTGTACTTTTCTTGCATATATCTATGAGAAAATAGATGAACTCTCTATCAGCCTTGCATCTTTTTTTTTTTTTCTTTCTAAAAACAAATTCAGACAAATGATGAAACTTCATTCCCTTATCAAGTTATGGCTATTGTCAAGCTTGTACAGTTCCAGCAGTGATAATGTAAAGCATCACGCAAATCTTCCATTCCTCTCTTTATTATTAAAAGACAGCTTCACAAACAGAAGCATTTTTTGCTAATGACATTTAATTTCTACAAAGTATACTGACCAGGCGCTGGACTTTTCATTCTATCAACATCTAAGATCAAGGTCTCCAAGGCCTTGACATAACAGAGCTTAACAGGTAGACTGTCAATCTCATTGGTGGAAACATCCAGAGTTCTTAGACACTTGAGATGGCAGATGGGGTCTGGGAATGTCTTGAACTTGTTATCTGAACATACATTAACAAATACTGATCTGAACATACATTAACAAATACTGCTCTATAACACCTTGCAGTCCAGATTGACATGGGCTGACTTGCCCATCTATGCCATGACTCAATACTTACAGTGATAATGTTATATTTAAGTAAGGAGAACAAAAAATGAATTGCTTTTCTTTAACACATGAAGGTTCTAAGTCATCAGTAGAGCAGGCTCTACATTTCATTTTTTAATTTACCTCTTTATTTTTAAATAATTGTGCAAGACTGCAATTTAAGACAAGTTCATTAATTAAATAAAAACCGAGTTGGATGGTGCTTTTATGGAAAAACCACTTATGACCACATTGGCTTATAAATCTGCAATTTGAAATGTTTATTTATTTATTTTATCAAATAATGTAATTTCAGCCCAAGAATAATGAAATTTTTGGCATAGAGTGATAATGAAGTTCACATCAAAAGATTTAAGTTAAAACTTAACTCAGTTTCTGTTGCATTTATCAAATTATCTTTAACAGTTTACGCAAAGGAAGAAAATTTGGAAGTTTCATTTCTTCTCAAAGATAAAATTACTTGATCTTTCTTTGTAGATTTAATGTCAGCAAGGCTGGGATTTATAAAATGCTTTATCTTACATTATAGATTTAGTTTCAGTAAGACTGGGATTTATAAAATGTTAGATCTTACTTAGTAGATTTAGTTTCAGTAAGACTGGGATTTATAAAATTTTAGATCTTACTTCATAGATTTAGTTTCAGTAAGACTGGGATTTATAAAATGTTAGATCTTACTTCGTAGATTTAGTTTCAGTAAGACTGGGATTTATAAAATGTTAGATCTTACTTCATAGATTTAGTTTCAGTAAGACTGGGATTTATAAAATGTTAGATCTTACTTCATAGATTTAGTTTCAGTAAGACTGGGATTTATAAAATGTTAGATCTTACTTCATAGATTTAGTTTCAGTAAGACTGGGATTTATAAAATGTTAGATCTTACTTAGTAGATTTACTTTCAGTAAGACTGGGATTTATAAAATGTTAGATCTTACTTCGTAGATTTACTTTCAGTAAGACTGGGCTTTATAAAATGTTAGATCTTACTTCATAGATTTAGTTTCAGTAAGACTGGGATTTATAAAATCATTGATCTTACTTCGTAGATTTAGTGTCAGTAAGGCTGGGATTTCTTCAAAGGATTTGGGAAGAGCTTTGAGTCGATTTCCAGACAAATCTAATACCTGCAAGGGAGGTCATCATTTTTTATTAGGTGGAATGTGAAATTAACAAGTGATCATAAGCTGGAACACGCTCTAATTTTTGTAAGCATAATAGTAAACAGATAATATTCACTTCTATGAAATGGTGTGTTTGTTACATGTAAGCTGACACTCTCTCTACAGTTTGCACAAAGGTGTTGCAAATAAATTTGAAAAAGACATGGACCATACATTTTGACAGTAGGTGGTGGAGAAAAGCTTAGTGAGAACAAAAAACAAAACAAAAGTCTTTCCTCACCCATCCCAGATGGTGAGGCAACAGCTACCATAAATGAAAGTTAAACAACTCTGCTATCTTATCATCATTTTTAATTAGGTTCTTTCTCCTGTCCATCACATCTGCACACACCTACCTGTAGACTGACCAAGGCCCCAAAGTCTTCAGGCAGGGATTTGATTTCATTATTGTGAAGATCTAGTACCTGTTGGGGAGAAGAAAAAAAATGTAAGAATTTGTAAGAAGTTTGAAAGCTTTAACCTGTGCTTTATTTTATTGTTTGTCAAGAGACTGACTAGCTCGTTAAATGCAATAAAATAATAACTAAAATGTTCAATCAATGCTGAGAAGTGGCACAAATACGTCTTGGCCTTTAGAAAAGCATTGTAACAAATATTCAATTCTATCCTTTTTGGTTTTTTACTTTCTTGTGAGCAAACCAGTATAATGGCTCTTCCAAATAACCATAGTTTAAAAACCAAAAAACTTACACGAATAAGACTTAAATCACTCATTATTCCCCCTCCACCAAGACCTTGCAGCCAGTTATCTTGAAGCAGCAGAACCTAAATAAGAACAGAAGCATGTCTTTTTATCTAAAGTTGTTTTTATTTATTAAATCAAAGTTTGATGAGTTATTCAGTGCAAAGTAACAGATCCGTTTCTTGCACTGCTGACACCAGAAGTCAAATAGGTACCAACAACAAATAAGCCAGGGCACTAACTGCAACTTACTTGCTTCTGTAAGACACGGCAGATAGCATAGACACCTGAAGGAACCTTCAATTAGAAAAATAATAACACAGGTTTAAGTTCAAGAAACAGAAGAAAGGGTATTTAGAATAAATATATATATATATATATTTATAAGGTATCCATCTCATTTTAATTTCCAATGTTTTAAAAAAAAATTATGACACTGCTGTAATATAACACACTGAATTAAACATTCATTTACACACAAATTCGAGACCACAAATGTTTTGCATTCAATACCACATTTAAACAATGTGATGACATACCTCAGCCAGTTCACATGATGACAAGTCAAACCTGGGCTCTGGGTCTTGCTGGGCCTGCAAACAAACTTACAGTGTTAACCCCATATCCTATCTATACATTTGGAGGTAGGTCAAATATCCCCCGGGCCTGAGATGAAACACAGAAGTAGCATTCCCAGAGCGTTCACCTAAACCCCCAGTCATGGGATGAGCACTGAATGTACAAATTGGGTTTTATTCTCCAACCCCTTTAGTTTTTTTACACAGATGTTTGTTTAAAGCATCTCAAAGGACTTTATTCAAACATCAATTTTAATATGGACCAGTTGTACAGTCTATTTGTGGTGTTAAAAAATCATTAGTTGAAAATGGCTCAAAATCCCCTTAGAGTGAGAGGAAAGAAATTTATTCTAAGGTGAAAAGTGAAGATGTTTTAGTACTTAATAAAAGTATCTTTTCACTAAGACGGTGTTCTATTAGTTCCATATAGATGTTCCTGTTCTTCACAATATAATTAAAGAACATTTTTAGATTGAGGTTTATCAAAGGGGCAAATAAAGATTTACTACCAGCAACTCCAGGTCCTGCTGACGTTTTCTGCCTTTTTCACTCTGGCGCCGAAAGAGGGGCATTTTACTTGCGGATTCAGGTTTTTTGGTCTGACGGGATGACTCCCCTGTGGAAACATTGGATTTTGCAAAAGCAAATGAAATTTTTGATCTGAAAAAATTAACTATAAGTATTTTGCCTGCTTTATAAGAAAAATTATGGATTTTATGACACCGCAAGGCTTTATAATGGAAGCAATTAAGCAGAAATAGTTAAAATATACACAAATAAAAATATAAAACCTTAAAATTTTAATTAAATCTTTAGATATGTTTGCAAATTTGCATGATTATTATCGCTCATCTAATCTCTTAAAACAAAAAACACATTCTTTATAATCTTCCCCATAGATATCCAAACAGGTATAATTGTGAGGCACAACATTGTGTTAATAAAACAAGGAATGAAAATAGCATTGTCAAGGAATGATAAGCAGATTAATTGAAAGATTAGCATCCTAATTTTAACACCCTGTTCCAAATGTGAAAACAAGTTGCCTTAATTAGATCAGCAAACTAAAATATGCAAAATTTAACAAAGGTAAGAGCACAGCATGCACCCAATACCCAAAGACAGGATATTTAAGAGACAATTTTAATTAAAGCTTGTTTTTATAATGTGAACTTATGAGCAAGGAAAACAATTTAGCTGTAAATAATTTACTTGTGCAATAAATCAATCTTCACAAGGCACTGACTCCATTACACAGATCATTTTTATAAAAATTGACACTTATTTCTCTTAACAAAATCTAATGATTTTAAAGAAGTTATAAGATATAGAGCTAAATTCACTAAATTCACTCATTAGAAGAATGAAAAAAATTGTTTATAAAACATTATACAATACTGGTAGATGAGTGTGTGAATCATGTTGAAATAATTTAATACTCTCTAAAACAAATTTGGAACATAATTCAATTGTAATGAAGTTGCCTGATATCTTGTGAAGAGCCTAGAATTTTCATCATTAAACTACACAGTTTAAGACTTATCAAGCATTATTTACCTGCTTTATTTGTTTGCTGAAAACATCATATCTTAGACAACTTCATTACAATTGAATTATGTCACAAATTTGTTTTAGAGATTATTAAGTTATTTTAATTGAAGAGTGTAGAATGTTCATCATTTAACTAATTTTAACACTTCAAGCAAGATTCTCTTTTAATTTTTTTACATTAAGTAAAACGCAATGTATTTTTATTACACATGAAACCCAGTTAAAGAGTATGAAAGCATTTTTAATGGTTTTAAGATCTCTACACAATAACACTTCTTTTTAAGCTGTATTGTAAATTACTGTTAGTTATAAAACTACCAAGTAGTAAGAAACAAAAATTGTTAGCAAAGAAAGAGAAATATTTTTTGCATGTAAAGAAGTTAAAACCTTTTTTCTTTTTGCTGAAGAAAGTGAAAGGCATCCTTTAGACCTGTCATACCTGAAAATGAATTCATAACTTTTTCTCACATTAAGGGATTAATATTTTGCATGTTATCTTTCAGGGGCCAAAACGGCGCACCTTGCAAGATCTCCATTCAAAAGTTTCTAAAAAAAATTTGATATAATATACAGTTATAATTTAGAGTTTTGAACATTATGGAATTAATATTTCATTATAAATTTTGATTTCAAGATAGTTTCACACATGGGAAATTAAAAGTATTAAAATATTTGTGATTTTGCTGTTAGTGTTGCAGCATCTTGAAAGTATTTACTTGGCCAAACCTGTTGTATTGATTGACAAGACTAACAATCCCAAAAGATTATCTAAAATTATGTAAAATATAAAATGAGCAAACTTTTAAAAAACATGTACTTCACAAAGATTAGTGGCATAAAAAAAAAAAAAAAATTGGGCAGCAATTTTTTTTATAAATTGAGGGGTGGCATTTTCAGGATTAACCCCAGTTACTGCTTTTCCTCAGCATGGAACTGCACAGAGCATCCAAAATAATCATTCATTGAGGGTGTAAGCTTAAATTTATTTCACTGGAAAAATGATAGGGTTTTATCAGATGATCACTGAGTTTTTTTAGCAGCAGATAATTTTGGTGATGAAAATGAATGATTTAATTATTGGATAAGACATTTAGCACTTTTTCTTTATCAAATGTTACTCCCACGGTAGCAACCAGCCTTGATGGTACTAAATCAGTTGCAATAATAGGTTTTTATTTAGAGTAATATCGTAGCGGCACTCAAATAAGGGATTACCAAGCAAATATTCTTTGTCTGTGAGTCAACTCATCCAGTCCTAGTGCAAATTCTTCTACTTTTGTATGCTACACAACTTATCTATGCTAATCTCATCGATAGTTGGTAGGATGAATCATTTGCCAATTGTGTGTTAAGTTATGGTGTGTAAATATCTAGATTTAGTTATCAAAAATACATCCAAAAGACTATCAAGAGCCATCCCATCAGTCACACTATTTAAAATTTATTGTTAGAATTATTTCAATCGTAACAATAAATACATGTTTAATCATTTAATTTTAATATTATACTTATACTATACTCAGGTGTCTGCTAGGTTATTCCAATAATTTTATTATAGGCCTCGCCTATAATATAGGCATACATATATAGTATGTCACATGTCTATATACCCTATGCTTACTCTACACCAATGAATAAGTGACCAAATTCTCTAGGCCTAGGACTAGGCTTGATTGAGTATGATCGTTATCATCATGGTATGAGTGAGTGACAATCTACTACTCAATCTGGAGAATAGTCTTAATAGGGTATGTCATGATTAACAATTAACAAGTAACAGTACAGTACTATTCTAATTATATCATATCACAACAGTAATTATATAAAATATTAATATATGAATATGCCTATCTTAGTACACATTCAAATTATTGAATTACTATTCTTGTCAGTCTCATTCTCGTTTGTTGTTTCTGTCAAATTAAATTATTAAATAATATTATTAATAGGCATACCTTGGGTTATTTTTTAATAATAATAATTCATGACACTGACTGGTCTTGTCACAACTGTAACTAGTAACAAGTGACTTAAGTCACACTTAAGTGAAAGATTAGTGACACAAAAAGTAAAAGTCAGACAATCAAAAAAATACTTTAAATTTTAGTTCATAGAAATATATATAATATATATTATTATTATTATTAATTTTAATATATCAAAAAATAAAATAAGTAGGCCTACCTTTACGTGTTTTAATTCTATTAAATGGTGCTTTAATGAAATTCGATAAAGAAATTTTGGTTGTTCGTTTCACAGAATCACGGTTCAGTAATCACAGTGGGATTGTAAAAATTAAAATTTGTTGTCTTTGGTAAACCTTTTTACCGACATCCGAAATCAAACCGAGATCCGTCGAAATAGAAGTTCGCATTGGCCCATTTTCAATAATTTGCTATTAAAATAAACAAAGTAGTGTCTGTGTTATATTTAATATACGATTATGGTTTAAATCATAAAAATGTTAATTTAGATGAGAAATCTTAATTTAAACTTTTCGGAGAAAGATGAACTCAAATAATAAGTAAACTGTAGTAAATGAAAATGTAAGATGTTACTAATTATAAAAATAACAGTGAATAACAGGGGTTTTAAACCTTTTTGTGGCATCGAACCCCTTTGATCTTGATTTCAAACATTTGAATAAACATGACTTTCAGGGTCTTTCCACTTGTGACTTAGCTAGCGCAGCTCGGCGCCCTGATCAAACCAACCCTTTTGCTGCCCCCTTCCACGAATAAAAATGCATTTTGCTGAAAATGCCACCACTCAACTTAAGAAAAATTCCCACCCGGAGGGAACCTACCACTCCTCACCCGCTTCCTATGCAACTGCTTCACGCATCGCCTGACACTGCCTCCGCACCCGGAGGGATGCGGGCACCCCTGTCTAAGAACCCCCGAGATAGAAAATAGTCTGTTATGGTACTGTTAGGGCATGTGTGTAGGCTAATTTATTTTAGCGACCACCAATTGTCTCTACTTTTTTTTTTTTTTTTGCTTTAATGTTGACGAAACCGATTAAATATGCTGTGCCACTACCAACCCTCCCTTCCTTGATTGGGAAATGTATATATGAGCCAACAGCTGTCTTTAAAAAAAAAATGCGATTTTTGCCATATTTCCTATCACTTATTACGAGACGTTATGTAAGTGTAAGATTGTACTCTTTATGTATGTGTGTGTAAAGTAATATCCGTATTTTTCGAGGACTGTTCCTTTTCACT
This sequence comes from Lymnaea stagnalis, assembly GCA_964033795.1. Classification (NCBI taxonomy): domain Eukaryota; kingdom Metazoa; phylum Mollusca; class Gastropoda; family Lymnaeidae; genus Lymnaea; species Lymnaea stagnalis. The sequence continues at coordinate 329,091 of CAXITT010000382.1, read as the reverse complement.
TGCTGTGCTGTAAGTTGATATAGTCTAGTATTTTGTTTCTATACATCCATCCCTGTGGCGCTACAGCTCATGTGGGGCTTTGGCCTGCCTCATCACTTCCTTCCACTCAGACCTAAGTAATACCTTTCTTTTCCATGCTTGGACTTTATACTTCTGTAGATCATTTTCCACACCACCTATCTACCCGAGACTAAGTCTGCCTTTGAGCCTTTTTCCTCTGGGGTATTGGTGATGCGCCTTCTTCGTTCCTCTGTCGTTTGGGATATCTCTAGGTGTCCTGCCCTGCGTAGCCTGCCTCTTTTTATTTCTGCTACTATCGTGGGATCTTGATATAGACTGTATAATTCATGGTTGGTTAAAAAAATAAAAAATTAATTAAAAGTAAATTTTTTTAAAAATAAATATGTGACTCACACATGGCCTGACACCCCCCCTTCCCCCCCCCCGTCACAAACTGCCACACTTTCTTACACCCCCTCCCTCCCTCTGGAGCGTGACGTACTTTATGGACCGCCCCTATATATTTCAGGAGGTTGCAACGGTATGTTTTTACCTAGTGTCAAAGCATCTAACAAACGTACAGCCAATCAGCTGATTCATACTGGCATGGATCGTACTCTTTGGTAGTTTGGTCTAAATTGCTACTGTTAAGCTGTTCTGATATACTAGACCAGGGTTCTTCAGAAATTTAAAATAAAAAAATAAAAAATAATTGAAGAGCCATTAAAAAAATAATAATTATAGCCAAACTCTGCGATCACAAACGAAATCCACTAAAAAAAACTCAAGTGAAAACATAACTATTTAGTTCCATATTTAGTATGCGGGCTTGCTAGTTTTATGATGAAAAAATGATGGTGATTGTGATTCGAAATTACAGCGTACCGGAACCTGGTTAATGAATAAATTTTCAAAATTCTAGGAACAAAATTCATTTTAACATTTAACAACTACAAATCCGCAAATTAAATTTCTTGTGTGATAAATTTAAGTGGCGATGAAAATTCAAAGAGTGTGCCTTTTTATTATTATTATTATATTATTTTTTTTTTAAATCTTGGCTTTAATGTGATATGGGCATGGATGCCTTAATTTATATCAAGCTAAAGTGTTTGCAGTTTTTCAGAATTGTATAAAAAATACGATGCTTCTTTATTTAATTTTCATTTTAAATCATACATTTATTTTAATATTCTTATAACAGTATTTTTTCCACTCATACGCCACAATAGTTTGACAATTTGAAAAAGGATGGTTTCCCACCGATGGAAACCATAAAATTAAACTAAAATTTAAAAAGTTCTGTGGAATTGAGAAGACAAGGGGAGTCATAGCTAATTACTGTTAAACTAGCTTTTTATTTGATCACCTCCCCTTAAAATATAATTCTTGAAGAGTAAAAGACTTAAACCAAAAAGAAAAACAAAAACCAATGAATTCCTCTATTTTAAAAAGCCACAGAAATCAAATCAAGAAAAAATACATTCTTATTTATATTGTTTACCTCTCATTAAAAATTATAGCATTTTTATGTACTAATTTATAAAACACTCATCATTGTAATTTCACTATTAACTATTATATACCAAAGATTGCAAAATTAACCATAATAGGAAATTGTAAGGCAAATTCAATCATAATTAATACGAAGTAGACATTATTTTAATAACATGTTCATAGCTGAACTGCCCCCCCCCCCTATTTGAATCATCTCAAAATATTCCAAGGTTATGCACTATAGACTATAGTACTTAATTTATATGATGTAGGCCTATTTTGCAGTTAATACTAATATTTAAATTACAGCAACGTAACCATTTTACTCGAATTCAATTCTTATACCTATAAATTAAATGGTATCATGTGGTAAGGTCATTGCGTTCACAACAATACTCTTAACTTATTAACTCAGAGATTATCGCTAAATTAATAAAGTTTAAAGTGTCTAATCGCATTTCAATTAAATAGCGGCATTGTAAAATTTAATAAAATACTCTTGTCTTATATAAACATTAAAATAAGATAAGCTTTAACTACTATATTTTAATCTTCACTCTCATCCATTTCGTTCATCCGCTGGGCATTTATTAAGCGAGTATCTTGTACGGCGAGATTTACGAGTTGTTTGCTAAAACTCAATTACCTGGCTGTAAGTAGGTCAAATCGATCCTAATGTAGGTCACCATTTTTATTCTTGTTTACTGTAACAAAACTCAAATCTTTGAAAGAAACTTTAGTTAAGCATAGAATTTTTGGCAACAAAATAAAAATATTATGCTTAAGTATCGTGACATATCTAGTTTGGGAAAAATTAGAACTATTTAAAGCGATATTCATCTCTCCTAGATAGAAACTATCGGCCCAATATTTCTATCAATAGGTGGCACTGCTTTCGAAGGTCGTGACGTCAGATGCCCTTATATGGAGAGAGGTTAATTAAGCTCCCTGCAAAATGACAACACGCTCAGTTTGTTTGGTTCGGTGTTGGTGTAAAATGCTTTAAGTTTTACTCTCAAGAAAGGTCTGCATTTATCTTTGCGCATCACTGGTTTTTTCAGTGTGGATTTAATTCAGTGTCACAGATCAATTTAAACAGCTTTACATATTGTGCTTGGATTTCATAGAGGGAAGTGGTTGTTATTCAGTGGTGGTGTTCAAAAATAACTTATTGGCTCTCCTCCTCGTTCAGTATCTTATATTGCGCTGCAGGCGAGGCCGAAGCGATGGAGTTTCCCTAAAAACGTGGTATGTTTTTATGTTATTCCCGCGATCTTAACATATTTATGAGTGCTGTGGGGTTTCGAATGACGGGCCAGCAAGGACAGAGCAGTGGTTGAATTCGGAGCATACATTTTTAAGCATTAGAAAGCAGATCTAACGATAGTTGTGCTTTAGTACTTTCTTTTAGAAATGTTTTGAATGAAATTCATTAACATTCTTCGCCATTTTCTTCTGACCCCAAAATAAAAATCGGTAGCAACTATGACTATGAAGATTTGCATGAATGGGCAAATAGCTTGTATCTGTTTGTCTGCAGCAGGGCATAACAGTAACGCATAGGCGGCTTGCTTCAAGCCTTGCTTTTTAATTTATAATTTATAATATTGTTTCGTAGAAGAAATACATTAATTTATCAAGCTTATAACTTTAAAATACATTTTTGCTACTGCATTATTTACAAATAATTGCAAAGGAATAAAAATAAAGATCATGCTTAGGCTTAAGACTAAGACACTTAAGACTTAAGTAATTAATACATAATATTCATAGAAATATAATATAACTTTAACTATGTTAAATTAATAGATCTACTTAATTCAAAATTAATTGAGTTAATATACGGATGAATTTGAAAGTAAAAGTTAATATAGATAGGCTTAAACTTGTAATTGTAGTTGTAAGTCAATTATATTGCTAATTTTGGGCCAAATAATCATGATAAACAACTTGGCCGTAAACTCAAAAAGGGGGTCTAAAAAAAAAACCAAGTAGAGCACCTTGCTTGGTCTTGTTATGATATGTGCAAGAGGCCTGTTTGTTTTACATAATTAATGTTATAGCCAAATTGGGAAATTGTTAACTTGTGGTTAGGCCTCAACCTGTTACTATTATTACTAATTACTATTATAAATTATATAATATTAGTATTACTAATAATAAATTACTAATAATAATAATAAGGCCTTTTAGTTTTAGGCTAATAATTTCAAAAATAATAATTTGTTTTATTAACATTATTATTTAGTAGGAGTAAGTCTAAGAATAGGCTATAGCCTACTTAACTTAACATTATTATTGATATTGTCATTTACCTTATTGCATTTTAAAAAAATTAGGCTTACAAATTATTATTATTATTATTATTTTGTGTGTGGGGGGCTGGGGGGGGCGTGGTATTTTAAAAGTAGTAGGTCTATAAATTATGAAATCATTTTTATTGTCTTTTTGTATTTGTTAAATTTGATATATTTTTAACTACTTTTCAAAACAAATAATATAGGCTATTACTTTTACAGTTATAGGGTAAATTGTTTAACACATATTTTTGGAAATTTATAACTGGTAGTCCTGGTAGATTTTACAGTTAGAAATAAGAAATAAGGGCTTAGGCAATTTAATATTCTATGTATAGCATAGTCTGTCTTTTCTAAACATGCACAGAAATATTGAGTTTTAATGTTATTTCTTTTAGTTGATAACACCTTGAACTCTATCTATTAATTGAGCAGTAATTAAATAGACAATGCACGTTTTGAAATTTAAAGTGAAAAAAATCTTCAGAAGTTTGCTGCAGCCTAACAACTTAGCAACTATAGTTTAGCTACTCCACTCCAGTGATCTGATTAGGGCCTTGATACACTCCTGTTGAGCAATCTGAGCCTGACTCAATTCAGTACCTATGTCCCACTTCAACTGTCCAATTGGTAGACCCTTCCCCTGAACCACTCAGCCTGTCCAATCAGCCAATCAATACCTGGCGCCACTCCTGCTGTCCAATCAGTCCCTGGATCCACTCCTGCTGTCCAATCATTACCTGGAACCACTCCTGCTGATCAGTATGCGACTTACTCCAAGTCTATAATGATATTATTTTTAAAAGCAAATGTTATTTTTACACATCCACTGTATAACATAATTTATTTTTTATTTTTTGACAAAATGTATTAATTTCTTCCCATTTATGAGTAATGATCCTTTCAATTGTTGCCACCCATAAATCTTACTTAACATATCTCTTTAGATTATCATACGTTATCACTTACAGTATTTGATATGTCTCAGGCAGTGCAACTCAATATGAGAAATGCCTCTGGGTTTCAACATTTTTAATGAATGATTCACTGAACCCGGTTAGAATTTAATTCTCTTGACATGTTGTGAAATGGAATTTCAACACTTGAAGTACATGTACATTAGAAATAAAATGATTCCTGGTACTGAACCCTGAAGGGTACAAAAATAATTTTGTTATTGTTCGAGGATATGATTTATGATTACCTAACTACGACATTGGATTAAACCTTAGACTTGAACAGTTATCCATTAAAATGAGTTAGGATATATTTAATAAAAAAAAATTTTTTTCAGTTTTATATTATCTATATCAACAATTTTTTCAAAGTTTTGAAATTTTTGGTTGTTCGGAAAAGAAATTGAAGAAAATAAATTTTGTAACATTTTTAAAGTAACATGAACTGGTTTGTTTGAATAGCAGCATATTGTTGGGGGCAATGACTTAATTTTTCAATAGCTTTCTCATAAAATCAGTTTTACTATAGAGATTAATTAGTGGGTATTGAATGTTTGATAGATGTGATTTGGAAGGAAATGTATCATTCTTTAAAGATTTTGGGGCCTAACTGATAAAAAAAAAAGGTGTCAAGTATTATTTTAAGTAATAAAATATTAAATGCTGCTATGTTTTTTTTTAAAAAATGGTTGCAATTTCATTTCTGTGAGTGGCTGGCATCCTGAAAGTGATACTCTAGCCATAATTAATGCATACCGACCTCTGCATTTTGAATGTTCCTTGGGGGCGGGGGATGTGACAACTGATTTGACAATATGTTGAAATAGATAAACAAAGTGACTGATGATTCCTCGGTATTTTGAAATTACTCAACAACGTGAGTTGGCGTTGTGTATCATCTCATCTCAAATTTGTTAACAAATTTAAAAAAAATTTTTTGGTATTTTTTTAAATGGTGAAGGTCTACCATTATGATTATGTTAAAATCACTTCCTTTCTACTCCTCTTTACTTTGTTTTTTGTCTGGTTTTAGCGCCCTGTCCTATTTTTTTCTGTTTTAGGTAGAATATTATATTTATATTATGTAAATTTATGTTGTACTTATTTAAATGTGTTTTGTTTGTTTGTACTGATGAAGGCATGTGCCGAAACGTTTACTTGTGTATAATATATAATTATTATTAAAGCGTAACTTTTATTGTTATATTGACACAATTTGTTCGTGTCGTATTAATCTACCATTAAACTACGATTTATAAAGAGGTCTTATGATGATGATGTCAAGGCAGTGGGCGTGGCATTGCAGTGGGCGTGGCATTGCAGTGGGCGGGCCAATTTTTAGTCTTCCTCGCCCCACAAAAAAAACAAACAAAAAAAAAACAAAACATTTGTTATAAGATGCCGACCACAATGTGTTACACGCCATCGCTGTAACTTTGTTACACTAATACGGTACGGCTTTGATACTAATACGGTACAGCTTTGATACTAATACGGTACGGCTTTGATACTAACACGGTACAGCTTTGATACTAATACGGTACGGCTTCGCTACTTATACGGTACAGCTTCGCTACCTTTACGGTACAGCTTCGCTACCTTTACGGTAAACGCCACGACTTTGCTACTATTACGATACACCTTTGCTACTTATACGGTTCAACATTGCAACTAATATTTTAAAAGGTAATCAATCCTGCCTTACCATTGTGTTAAATTTGTCATTGAGTGGTAACGGTGTACGTCTAGCAATGGATCCTCTCCTCCAGGATGTACTTTGTGTTAAATTTGTTATGTAACGAATGCGCGACTATATATAAATCAGCCGAGACTTTATAATTATATATTTTCAAAGTTTACAAAAAACAAACTCCAACAAACAGCAAGAGTGGTGTCTCGTGTCTTACTTAGTCTTTCGATATAAGAAAATTATTGGATTGGGGTAGCTTTACGTTGAGCCGATATGCAACGAAAGCCTGGCTCTTTGGTCTTACTTAGTCTTTCGATATAAGAAAATTATTGGATTGGGGTAGCTTTACGTTGAGCCGATATGCAACGAAAGCCTGGCTCTTTGATATCGTATTTCTGACGTTTTTGTTGTTGTTGTTTTTTTGGGTTAAATTCGTTTTTGCACCCATGTTATCGCAGGTGGCTGTCAAGGAGCGGGCATTTGATCAATCACTTGACATGTTACTTTTCCCATGCAACATCATTAACGCAAGCAACAGCGGTGTAGCTCGACCTAGGAGATGAGGACCGGGGTGGTTGGGGGGGGGGCATGATCATGCCAGTGCACGTGGTCATGTTGTTACTTTCCGTACCGGTACTTCAGTTTATCTTTCATTGCATGGGGTGGGTGGGAAGAGCATGTCTTTTACTACTTTTAGCCTATCGGCAATGCCTCTACATCATTTGAATCGGCCACTGAATTTAGAGCAAAGAGTGGTACGCGACCCAATACAAGTTCTTTGCAGCTATACGGTCTGTCTGTCGGGACTGTTATTAGGACTATCGCGGTATTTAAAAGAATATACCACAACAAAACATTCACTAAAAATGCACGGCTGTTCATTCGATAGCATGATTCGTTCTCTTTGTGTGCGCCATAACTTCATCAACATTGATGCAAATCTATGAAAATAAAAACATCTTTTCTTTTCTCCCACCCAGGAATGTTTTACTCTAAAGAGGCGACCATGAGTGCCTTTGTGCCCTAACCCACAGCAGATTTGAGGGCCCATAATGCAGTTGTTATTTTCTAATTGGAGTATTTGTACGTCATCAGTTTTGGCGATATTCTTTTTCTTATGCTGTTCATGTGCTGGTAAGTATTCATTAGTTAACTTGCCATAAGACTTGCTACGCTTCCTTACTTTAGTAAGGGGGCTTTTAGTGGTGGCTATCTCTTCAAACTTAAGACTGTTCTTGTGTGGAACGCCACTTGTCATTATTCAGCTCTTCTGCATCAAATGAACCGATGCATTTTAGCTGAAAGTTTGGGATGGATTGTGTCGAATTTTATGGTGGGCCCAGCAATTTTCCCTTTAAGGTTTGCTGGTTCGTGTGCAAAATCATACAGTTGTGTGCAAAGTTTTACAGCATCAATTTTTTGTGTGTGCAAAATTTTACAGCCCACAAACATAAACACACACTTACATGGAAATTTGCTGCGCGGACACTCAAAACTGCCGCGCGGCGTCTGTAAGATAGCTGCGCGGGCGCGCAGGCGCGCAGCTTAAAGGGAACATTGGGGCCCGTCAAGCTATCGCACGCATGTAAAAAAACGCATGTAAAAAATGTAAATGAGTAAATCTAATTAATCTCAACTTGTGGTGAATGTTGATTTTAAAATTAAAATGCATACCGGCACCTGCAGTTCCAACAGCTTTATTCAGTGGTGAATAAAATAATATAAGAATATCTAAAGAACATGTAAACGTGTAAAACTGATTTATCTAATAAATTTAGAGATATACATTAAAAAAAAACAAAAAAAAAACCCAAAACGTTCAATGTCTCCGTTATTCTAGATGCTACAATTTTAACATATTACTTTCGTTTAACGAAAGTAAAATGTTAAAATTTTCCTTTTGCCCCCCCCCCCCCCACAAACGTTAAAACAGTTAAGCCACACTGCATGTCTATTAGTCACACTGCACTTAAGCAGGCGCACTGTGGCATCTATAGTTGGTGACTTCGAAAGATTTAAATATGCTGTGACTTTTTTTTAATGCGCGAGATGTGTTGAATTAGAGCCGTGACAAGCGTTATGTCCGTTAGAATTACTGGAACTGGCAAGATTTAAACGGCACCAATAGTTCCTCGCGCCCAGCACCGTATGGTTAGCGCCCATCCAATCAGTTCCAAGGTTCTTCAACTCTATTTTCTATATCCTACACGTCTTTGGAGCTACCCCCATTTCTTAAATTATATCACTTGAAGTTTTGAAGTGAATTATTAGGGGCTTTTGGTTGCCAAGACGATCCCATTCTCTCCACCCCCCCCCACCCCCAACCTCACTCAACTCTGTGAATTAGCGAAGTTGTATTTGGAAATATTTGAAAACTTTGAAGCTGTTTTACAACTTGGAAAAAGAAGGCCATAAAAAAAAAAAAATGCTGGACTTAACTGTTTGCGTGAATTGTAATGAAGTACAGACGCCAGGGTGAAGAGCCACTTTTAGAGCTATTGAATAAATAGTCGGGATCTATGTGAGGTCAGAAGAGAGACAGACTCAGACCAGAACGCCGTTACCCGAAAAGTTTGCCCCGGGGGTGGGGGGGGGATTGGGGATGCATTTTAAGTAATTTCATGTTGAATGAATGCACGACATTGGCAGTACCTAAGGGGGCACCAAGGCTCAAGAATGGGCTACACGACATTGGCAGTACCTAAGGGGGCACCAAGACTCAAGAATGGGCTACACGACACTGGCAGTACCTAAGGGGGCATCAAGAAAGAACAAAAGCCGACTTTCGACAACTATGTCAAACACTAAATACATTCCGTAAATACGCTTGTTTTGGGTATTTGAAAATTAGGTAGAAGACAATTTATTCTGACGGTTCCATTACAATGAATGACGTCACCGGGTAACCCACGGCCAACAAATAATAGTGCGAACGACCACTCTGAAACACTTTATTGACGTAAGTGGAGACCAGCGATTGTTTCCTGCTTAGCTCTTTGAGGGGATTTTCTACTGCGTACACATACGATTATTGCATTATTAAAGTTCCTTATTGAAATACTGTCATTCCAAAAATCAAGTTGCACCGACTCTTTAAATTCGACTTAAACACCAAATTCCTCTTACAAATTTGTGACGTGAAGGATTTGGTGGTGGTGGGTTGGGGTTGTGGGGGGATAATATCTGTGGCTAACGTTGGTTCTGATCTTTAAAAAAAATGTTTCGCAATTTTCCAAAGCCAACTTAAATGTTAGTCATAATTCGTCGCACTCCTTGCAAAGAAACATCTCGACCATGACGTGCTGCTTATAGACTTAATCAAGTAGATGCCCCCATTAATTTGTTGCTCATTGGCCATCAACTGGTAATTTTGTTTTAGACCGTGATATTCTAACCTATAGGCATGGCGAACATTGGGACTGGCTGAGAGATGATGGACAGAATGACACGCCAGCTTCGCTGAAAGAGTCGAACCGTGTCGCGGCAATGTGGATGTGGCAATGTTGACGTGACAACAGCAGCTTCATGATATGAATGGAACGTGTCGTGACGCTGTTGATGTGTCGGCAAGAGCTTTATTGTATTGTATGAAAAAATCGTGTCGTGACACTGTTGGTGTGTCGGCAACAGCTTTATTGTATTGTATGAAAAAATCGTGTCGTGACACTGTTGGTGTGTCGGCAACAGCTTTATTGTATTGTATGAATAAATCGTGTCTTGGCACTGTTGATATGTCGGCAAACAAATTCATTATATGAATAAATTGTGTCGTGGCACTATTGATGTGTTTGCAACAGCTTTATTATATTGTATGAATAAATTGTGTCGTGGTGCTGTTGATGTGTCGGCAAACAGCTTTATTGTATTATTTGAATAAATTGTGTCGTGTTACTGTTGATGTGTCGTCAAACAAATTCATTATATGAATAAATTGTGTCGTGGTACTGTTGATGTGTCGGCAACTAATTCATTATATGAACAAATCGTGTCGTGTTACTGTTGATGTGTCGGCAAACAAATTCATTATATGAATAAATTGTGTCGTGGTACTGTTGGTGTGTCGGCAACTAATTCATTATATGAACAAATCGTGTCGTGGCACTGTTGGTGTGTCGGCAACTAATTCATTATATGAACAAATCGTGTCGTGGCACTGTTGGTGTGTCGGCGGCGGCTTCATTTAGTCACATTCCACGAGTAGCCCCAATGTTAAAGGAGTTGTTTACAAGGGCTGGCATGACCCGGTGACCCAGTTGGTTGGGAGCATTACCTTGAAGTGATCCATACTGCTCCAAGTGACGTCGGGACTGAAAGGTACTTGGTCCACACGAGTCGAAGCTACTAATGCTTATATTGATTCCGTTTTTTTTTTTTTTTGTCCTTCTGAAAGTCGGTCGGCCCGGACACAACAGCTGGGTACTTGATCTTCGGCAGGGGTGCTGCTGTGGTGCTGCTGGGGGGGGGTTGGTTGGGGGGGGGGGGAGGGCGCATATTTTAGGGTGGGGGGGGGGGGGGGTTGGGTGGAGGGGTGGCAGTGCCAGTTGATTTATTGTTGGACATATTTTTGCT
>CAXITT010000382.1:296722-307330 GCA_964033795.1 Lymnaea stagnalis | reverse complement strand
GGCTTTCTAATGCGAGTTACCGGTCATTTGATATCACATCACCCGTGGAAGCTTAAACACAAGTGACGCGTAACTTCGTCAGGACAGTTGAACGCGTTCGAAGTGATGCATCGTAAACCAAGCTGCTACGGTTGATACGGTGGAACTGGTCAGATGGTATAGACGTGGTACGGGGGGGGGGGAGGGGGTAGCAGAGTAACGTGTGTGTTGGAGATAGGAATCAGGCCGCTGTAAGCTCCCGAGAGTTGTGTTTCGACCAAGACTTCTTTGGGGCAGTTACCCATCGATTAGCGGCTGATATTTCTCTAATCATGTCTGGGCCAGGGAGGTAGGGCAGCGTGCGATATTGACTCAGTGGATATCTATTTTCATCTTGACCCATATATGTTCTTTATCCAGATTAATATGACCCCCCCCCCCCCCCCCCCCCCCCCCCCCCCCCCCCGCCACCACCCGCCCCTCCTCCGTAAGGGCTTGGAAAGTTGGCACTTTATGTCATATTACGGAAACACTTGTTAGAGGTTGTTCGTCTTTTTTCCGCAATGCAAACCTTTTTTCCCACACCGCCCTCGACTTTCATGTGTGCCATCATGTCGATGTGATAGAATGGAACTTGGTCATTGTCCAGATAGACCGAAACAATGATTTGGAAAAAAATGAATACGTCGAAATATGATTGGCCACTGCAGCATATAACGGCCAGTTCAGAACAAGTCGCAATATGATTGGCCACTGCAGCATATAACGGCCAGTTCTCAACACGTCGCAATATGATTGGCCACTGCAGCATATAACGGCCAGTTCTCAACACGTCGAAATATGATTGGCCACTGCAGGATATAACGTCCAGTTCTCAACACGTCGAAATATGATTGGCCACTGCAGGATATAACGGCCAGTTCAGAACAAGTCGCAATATGATTGGCCACTGCAGCATATAACGGCCAGTTCTCAACACGTCGATATCGGACAGACCTGTTTACTCTCACGATTTTGGCGTACAGTGTACGATTTTGAGGTGTATACATTGTACATACTGTATGTTTATTTTTTACTATAAATATAAGGTATTGGGCTATTTGTGATGATATTGTACGATTTTAAGAGCTTGCGGGTAAACAGGTCTGTATCTGATAACACCAATTCAAGTTCGTATCTTAACGTGGATACATAACAACGCTTATACTTAATGCTTTTACTCGGGCATACTTAAAACGTTTTGCAACCCCGGGACCTATACCCTTATAAGGAAGTTTTAATATTGGAACCTCTTGTTATTAAGTTTGACAAAACTGAGATTGTTTTCATGAATATGGTCATGAGGCAAAAACACGAGAAACCTGTAGCAACAAATTTCATTATTACAGATATACAAAAAAAAAAAAAAAAAAAAAAAAAACGTTAAAATCAAACTGTGACTACCGACTCCTAAAATAATGTTTGACTCCAACTGACACGACTCCGCAGCACCCCGGATTGGATGGTGTGGACTTTCCTCGGGTGCCCTGTTGACTGCGGACAGACACTGTGGCCATAACATGGCGAGTGGCCGTGTCACAATAATTGTGAGCTCGTCTCTGGGCGATGCTGAGGCGCCAAAGCGACCCCTGGTGCCAACAATTAATTTATGATGACAGATGTGGACAAGAGTGATGGCCTTGTTTTTTAAAAAAAAAATAAGTAATGGCCCATAAAGTTGTTCGCCGCTGGCATTTGAACATATCGCGGTCCGGCGCATTGCTTGCCATAGATGCAGGTAATTGATCCACGTCACATGGTTTATATATCTGAAGCTTACAGCAGTTCTCAAAGTACGGGGCAACGTATAGAAATGTCGGGGGGTAATCGAATCATGTCACATGGTTTGTATCACATCTGCAGCTTACAGCAGTTCTCAAAGTATGCAGGGTTTCTTTCAGAAATTTTCCCCCGGAGGGGCACTTCAGATTTTCGGGGGAGGGGGGGGGCACTTCCGATTTTTCGGGGTGGGGGCCGAGATATAGCTGAAAGAAACCCTGAAAGTATGGGTTACTGTGTCGGGGGTGATTGAATCATGTCAAATGTTTTCCTTACATCAGTCGTTTACAGCCATTCTCAAAGTATTATTATTTTTTTTTTGGACGGAATCATTTTCAAATCGCCGTAACGGCAGACTTGAAGCAGACCCGTGAACATCTGAAATATCAGGTCAATTCATTGTTGACATCTTGGTTGACCCCCACCCCCCACGGCCTTTATATATAAAAAATAAAATGAAAATCAAGATAAGACAGACATATAGACAGGATTCAGTAGACCGACTCGTCTTACAAAGGGATCGATGCCAAAGCTTTAAAAAAAAACAACAACAAAAAAAAAAAAAAAAAAAAAAAAATTAAAAAAAAAAAAAAAAAAAAAAAAAAAAAAAAAAAAAAAACAACAAAAAAACAAAACAAAAAAAAAACAACAACTCGAAATGATGGCATTCAAATAGTGATAATAGTTACAGGAAACCCGAGATTAGAAAGTCTGGTAAAACCAATTCAACAACCCAGGACTTCCCCTCATCTTACATCCCACCCGCTTAGAACCATGTGAGAAGTTCTCTCCATTGTTGTGTAGAGCCGTGTGCCCCCCCCCCCGCCCCCAAATCACAAGCGAAAAGGCTGATCATTGTGCCCGGGGACCGGTGTGAGATTTAGCGTTTTTGGAAATTATTTCTATCTTTTAGTTTGCCCCTTAAATTAATATGACATGCTTTTTAAAAAAATAAAAAAATCCGTTTTTGCCAATGCGAGAGGACTTAACTATTATTAATAATAACTATTACCATTTAATTACAGCCGTTATGATATATATATATATATTTATTGTCTTATGTTGGGAGGAAGGCAAACTCATGCTCTTTGACCGGCGCCGGTCCATGGACCACCGCTTTGGGAAACACTGGTGTAGGGTATCCACATCACCAGGAATTCGTTGCTCATTATGCCAGCGCCGAACGCTGACGTTCACAACCGATGCGCTGTCACTTAACGGTGAGAGGTCCGGTGGTTTTTTCCCCGTGGCACTCGTCCCAGAAAACACTCACTTGAGGCCATCGGTTATGCCATAAATTAGAACAATTGAAGATACTCCGCACTCAGCGCTGACAATTGATACTTTAAAACGATGTTTTCCGACCTTGGGCTCGTGGTGATTTCCAGCGCAGTGCTTCTCCAACTGATTAGTGTGAGGGGCCGGCATTCGTTATTTCCGTGGGACGTACCGTCATGCTTTTGAAAATATAATCTGATTTGCGCTTTTTTGAGACGGAGCCATTTTGGAGCGTCGGTGCCAACCGGCAGAGCAGTCCTTTTCACCGTTTGTAGGGCCCCCATTTTTGACTTAGGGACCTTCTCTTGAGCTGGGTGTTATTGAGAAAGCTGTCTGCCTACCTACCTATTGGTCACTCTCTCACGCACATTTTTGTATGATATTTAGTGTAGAAATAGCATAAAGTACTCACCTGGGGTGCCTATGCTTTGAGGCATATATATACAGACTCGTTTACTCTTACGATTTTGGCTTACAATGTACGATTTTGAGTTGTATACATTATATATATACTGTATGTTTTTTTTTACTTTTAAGATAATGTATTGAAAAATTTTGTGATGACATTGTACGATTTTAAGAGTTTGTAGGTAAACAGGTCTGTTTGTAGGTCCTCTATTTTCTAAAAATTCATATGGGCCATCCTCTATCCAGTTCAGGACCTCTAATATCTAAACCAAGGGTTCACAACATTATCATCATCATCATCAATATCACAGTTTTGATGGTCTCCATGACTTTCCTGGTTGTTCCGTCAGTGTCAGATTCACTGCTAGGAAGAGCACAATCAAAATCACTAGGGACAGTGTCACTGTCAGACATTTTGGAATTTTAAAATGTTACTATTGCAACACACAAAAATAAAAATATATATTAAAAAAAATCCTGAACAAACACACAAAAAAAGCTAGTAAAAAATCAGGGGCGTAGAAAATGTGCGATTGAGATCTTTGTTCTTTTTTGTTTGTTTTTGTTTGTTTTTTTTTTTTTTGGGGGGGGGGGTGGGGGGCGAGGGAGGGGGCACTAATTTGGCTTCTTATACAGTGCGCTACTTGTATGCATGTTTTGTCCTTTTCTCAGCCCCACCCCCCTCCCGTTGCTCGAAATTACCCTTTTTGTACAAGGTATACCAAAACTTTCTTTTTAGGGGTTGTTTCATTTGTGGTTTCCTTTATTCCACTTGTTGAGAGCCCCTGTGGACTAGTTACTTGTGGCCATGCGCACTCTTCTGTTTGGCCGTATCAGTTGTTTTTATAATTAAAACAGTCAAAGACAGTAATGACGTAGCGCCGCATGCATTCGTCTGAACTTTCCGATGGAGACATCGTTATCAAAGGACCTGGGTAGCACAGTTCCGTTATAAGGAATGGTGTTGCTTTAAATCGTTGTTTGTCGAGTTGGGAAGAGACACGTATGATTTACACACCCACCCCCCACCCCCCTTACACCATTTATTTCACTCTCCCCATTTAATCTCCCATCACATCAACAACATTAAACAACCAACATTCATCAGCGACGTTATGCATAAGCATTAAACAACTAACATTCATTAGTGGCGTTATCCAGAAACATTAAAACACCAACACATTAGCGACGTTATCCATAAACATTCAACACCCAAAATTCATCAGCGAGGTTATTTGTAAACTTTAAACAACCAACATTCATTAGCGACGTTATCCATAAAACCAAACACTAAGCCTTTTATTAGCGGTGTTATCCATAAAACCAAACACTAAGCATTCATTAGCGACGTTATCCATAAAACCAAACAATAAGCATTCATTAGCGATGTTATCCATAAAACCAAACAATACGCATTCATTAGCGCGGTTATCCATAAACAACTAAAACCAAAATTAATTAACGGCGTTATCCATCAACATTAAACAACCAACGTTCATCAGCGACGTTAAACAAAGAAGCGAACCCGGAAGAGGAATCAAAATTGTGTTGTTCTTATTCATTCTAAAAGCGAAAGTGTATAGTTCTACGTCCCTAATCTTTACAGTTATCTCTCCACCGATCTCGTTAGGCCAGCAGCGTTTCTCACACTAAGTTTCCTTAGCTCCTATTGATGTTGCCATGGAGGGCGTGGAGGGTCTAATTTCTTGTAACAGTTTGTGTAAATATTTTTTTTTAAAAAAAAATTATGAATGCGGGATGAAAGATAGGAGCGATCATTGGCAGCGGTCAATCAACATTTTTGTCCAAATCATACACCGTCTGACTTACTCCCGGGATGGAATTACCTAGAGAGTGGGGGGGGGGGCGGTGTCGTTTTATAAATCATGGACTACGGGTCAAGTACAGACGATCTAAATCTTGAAGAAAAAGCCGCCCCGCCTCCCACGTGTTTATGACGTTGTAATGGGTTTTATTTTTTCGGAAGAAAACACACAACACTGGGCCAAAGAGTCCAAGTCTTTGTTTACCCCGCATCACTGGGCCAAAGAGTCCAAGTCTTTGTTTACCCCGCATCACTGGGTCAAAGAGTCCAAGTCTTTGTTTACCCCGCAACACTGGGCCAAAGAGTCCAAGTCTTTGTTTACCCCGCATCACTGGGCCAAAGAGTCCTAGTCTTTGTTTACCCCGCAACACTGGGCCAAAGAGTACAAGTCTTTGTTTACCCCGCATCACTGGGCCAAAGAGTCCAAGTCTTTGTTTACCCCGCAACACTGCGCCAAAGAGTCCAAGTCTTTGTTTACCCCGCAACACTGGGCCAAAGAGTCCAAGTCTTTGTTTACCCCGCATCATCAGGTTTGTTATGAAGGCAGGCTTTTTCGTCAGTTAAACAAGGTTGGAGGTATGTCCGACTTTTGTCGCACATGGTGTGCGGGTGTGTCTGGGGGGGGGGGTCTGGAGACGTATGCAGCGTGTTTGAGAGTCGCTGTGTGTCTGGGGAGTCTGGAGACGTATGCAGTGTGTGTTTGAGAGTCTCTGTGGGGTCTGGAGACGTATGCAGTGCTTGAGAGTCGCTTGCTAACCTATATTTCCCCTCACGAATCCGCTACAACTCTGAATTCAAATGGACGCCGGATGCATTTTAGTCCATAGAGCTTAAAGTTAAAGTTGGGTTCCTCTTTGCTCTTGGGTTGCGTTCTCTGGATTCGGGGGGTGCGGTCGGGTATGTAGCCAGAGAGACCGCTTGAGACACGCTGGCTCAAAGTCGGTTTCTATCGCGATGGACGCTATTACGTCTTGTCTCTCCGACGCTCAGCGGGGCAGTGTCTGTCTTTGGTTTATTCACTCTTTGTTGAGTTATCTTTCAAATCCCCTCGTTTGCGGGTCTCGTATCGTCCGGAGGGAGATTTCTCACACGAGAGCAAACATTTGGTAGGTGTCTGTCTGTGTATACGGTTTGATGATAAGACTGATCGGCCTTGAAAAGACCTGGGTTGTTAGCGCGGGGAAACCGGAAAGATGATCATTTTTGTTGCTTTTTTCCCCTTCTTTCTTTCAATTCTCTGGTGTTATTCAACAGCGTAAAAATGCGGCTTATCCCATTGTGATTATGCGAGTGTTTCTTGGGGGTTAAAAACTCTATCTGACCAGAACGAACCGCCTAGACGAGCGGTTTTCAACCTGGGGGTCGAGCGATCCTTAAACAGGGGTCGCCTAAGTCCGTCGGAAAACACATTTTATGAAGTAGCAACGAATATAATTTTATCGTTTGGGGGGGGGGTGTCACAACAACATGGGGTACTGTATTAAGGGGTCGATGCATTAGGAAGGTTTAGAACCACTGGTCTAGACTTATCTTTTCGATTACTTTTATGCATGTGGGAGAACAAATTGGATATTCAAACAAGAGTTAAGTAACTAACCATTCTGTAATAGCGCTACTTAGTCTTTTATGCTGATCATGCATTATACATGATACTTAATTACCCTTACATGTAGCAGTTACAATAGCATAAAGGAAATGTTGACGGCTTTATCGATCGCCTCAAACACCAGCAGGGGACTGCATTAATCCTAATGTCTACTATTTAGATGGATTCAGTCTGCTCTATGTCACATTGTGCCCAAAAGACGTCGGTACAGTTAATACCGTCCCATCTCATATAGTATGTTGAACGCCGTCCCATCTCATATAGTATGTTGAACGCCGTCCCATCTCATATAGTATGTTGAACGCCGTCCCATCTCATATAGTATGTTGAACGCCGTCACATCTCATATAGTATGTTGAACGCCGTCCCATCTCATATAGTATGTTGAACGCCGTCCCATCTCATATAGTATGTTGAACGCCGTCCCATCTCATATAGTATGTTGAACGCCGTCCCATCTCATATAGTATGTTGAACGGCGTCCCATCTCATATAGTATGTTTAACGCCGTCCCATCTCATATAGTATGTTGAACGCCGTCACATCTCATATAGTATGTTGAACGCCGTCCCATCTCATATAGAATGTTGAACGCCGTCCCATCTCATATAGTATGTTGAACGCCGTCCCATCTCATATAGTATGTTGAACGCCGTCCCATCTCATATAGTATGTTGAACGCCGTATATTTAAACATGCGACGTCTTCGCCACGCTCGTATCATCGCATGCTCCACAGAGCCCAGACCTTCTGCGATTTGAAACAGGCTTCACTGCTTGCAGGACCTCAAAGTACGTCTTAGAAAGTATGGCCACAGGCTTCACTGCTTGCAGGACCCCAAAAGACGTCCATCATCCTTTCAACATGTCCTGCCCAGCGTAGTCTGCCTGTTTTTATCATTGTGACTATGGGTGGGTCTGTGTACAAATGGTAAAATTCTTGGTTTGCACGGATTCTCCAGATATCATTTTCAATCACTGGACCGTATATTTCACAGGCTTCACTGCCTGCACGATTCCAAAATACGCCTCAGTAAGTATGGCCACAGGCTTCATGATCCCAAAATACTTCTTAGAAAGTATGGCCACAGGCTTCACGATCCCAAAATACTTCTTAGAAAGTATGGCCAAAGGCTTAACGATCCAAAAATACGTCTTAGAAAGTATGGCCACAGGCTGCACGATCCAAAAATAGGTCTTAGAAAGTATGACCACAGGCTTCACGATCCCAAAATACGTCTTAGAAAGTGTGGCCAAAGGCTTAACGATCCAAAAATACGTCTTAGAAAGTATGACCACAGGCTGCACGATCCCAAAATAGGTCTTAGAAAGTATGACCACAGGCTTCACGATCCCAAAATACGTCTTAGAAAGTATGGCCACAGGTTGCACGATCCCAAAATACGTCTTAGAAAGTATTGCCACAGGCTTCACGATCCCAAAATACGTCTTAGAAAGTATTGCCAAAAGTTGCACGACCCCAAACTACGTCTTAGAAAGTATGGCCACAGGCTTCACGATCCCAAAATACGTCTTAGAAAGTATGGCCACAGGCTGCACGATCCCAGAATACGTCTCAGAAAGTATGGTAAAGAATGGTAACACGTGTACGAGAGGAAGACAACGCCTCATTCAAATAGGGCGCATGGGCTAATCATACAAATAGGGCACATGAGCTGATCATTCAAATAGGGCGCATGAGCTAATCATACAAATAGGGCACATGAGCTGATCATTCAAATAGGGCGCATGAGCTAATCATACAAATATGGCACATGAGCTGATCATTCAAATAGGGCGCATGGGCTGATCATTCAAATAGGGCGCATGAACTGATCATTCAAACAGGCCGCATGAGCTGATCATTCAAATAGGGCGCATGAGCTGATCATTCAAATAGGGCGCATGCGCTGATCATTTAAATAGGGCGCATGAGCTGATCATTTAATGTGGGCGCATGAGCTGATCATTTAATGTGGGCGCATGAGCTGATCATTTCATTAGGGCGCATGAGCCTGGATAGTTGTACACAAGAAGGGTGTCATTAAATGAACACATTTTCTTCGTCTGTGATTTGATATCTGGTTAATGGGCTGAGATGGCAACAAGTTCAACTAAGTCATGGGTGACTACGTGAGCACGTTCATTTCAAATGTGCAGGTCAACATGGCTGAAAACTCTGCTAAATCTGTACAGCCGTAAACGATTTGTGCGGCTTTTAGTCACTTTGTGGTCTACGTCATAATCTCCCCTGTATTGTTTTGAGGTCCCAATCTCCCCTGTATCGCTTAGAGGTTGAAATCACCTGCATTGTTTAGGGGCCCTAATCTCCCCTGTATTGTTTAAAGGTCGAAATCTCCCCTGTATTGTTTAAAGATCGAAATATCCCCTGTATTATTTAGAGTTTCTAATCTCCCCTGCATTGTTTAAAGGTCGAAATCTCCACTTTATTGATTAGAGGTCCTAATCTCCGTTGTATTGTTTAAAGGTCGAAATCTCCCCTGAACTGTGTAGACGTCCTGGTCGGTCTAGCCTGAACTGTGTAGACGTCCTGCTCCAGCCTGTCTTGTGTGGACGTTCTGATCTTCCCTCTAGTGTATAGACGGCCGAGTCTCTCTCCTGTGTCACTGTGTAGATGGTCTAGTCTCCTCTGTATTGTGTAGCCGGTCTAGTCTCCTCTGTATTGTGTAGATGGTCTAGTCTCCTCTGTATTGTGTAGATGGTCTAGTCTCCTCTGTATTGTGTAGATGGTCTAGTCTCCTCTGTATTGTGTAGATGGTCTAGTCTCCTCTGCATTGTGTAGATGGTCTAGTCTCCTCTGTATTGTGTAGACGGCCTAGTCTTTCTCCCATGTCACTAGTCTCCCCTTTTTTGTGAAGCCGGTCTAGTCTTCTCTGTATTGTGTAGACGGTCTAGTCTCCCTGTATTGTGTAAATTTCTAGTCTCCCCTGTTTTGTATATACGATCTAGTCTCCCCTGTTTTGTGTAGCCGGTCTAGTCTCCACTGTTTTGTGTAGCCGGTCTAGTCTCCACTGTTTTGTGTAGCCCGTCTAGTCTCCCCTGTTTTGTGGAGACGATCTAGTCTCCCCTGTTTTGTGTGGCCGGTCTAGTCTCCCCTGTATTGTGTAGCCGGTCTAGTCTCCTCTGGTCGGTGTATCGGTGTAGACGAACGGGCATTCATCGCCATTCCCATTAATCGGATCAAATAGCTCGCTAATATTTTAAAGCTGTCTTGCTAACACCTGTATTGCCATACTTGTGTTAACGCGGCAGTGTGAACATGGGAGATGTTCAAATATTGAACGTGTATAAGTGATATTTGTGAAATATAGGAGAGCCGACGTTTTTAACCTTTCACATCTATATTGGCTCATCGCTGGTACGGACATCATAGTTGAAGGCTTTCTTTTTTATTATTTACTGACCTTTTATGTTTATGAATAGCCCCCCCCCCCACACACACACATACACACACACATACACACACACATACACACACACACATACATATATATATTATATATATATATATTATATATGTATATTATATTATATATATATAATATAATATATATGTAATATAATATATATATATCATATATATATATTTATATATATATATATACATATATATATATAATATATATGTAATATAAAATATATATATATATAATATATATATATATATATATATA
>CAXITT010000382.1:259266-285626 GCA_964033795.1 Lymnaea stagnalis | reverse complement strand
GGGGGGGGGGGGGGGGGGGGGGGGGAAGGGAAGGGGTTGAAACTATTGTTAGAAATATGGGGTGATTCACGTTCAACCCCCACAACTTTAAGATCTTTATATAACCATTATTATTCCTTTTATGTGTTCTCTTTCCGTACATTTTGTGTGTGTGCGCGTGCACGTCCTGTATTTGTCACTGGGTCCGCAGCTGGGCAAGGCTATCATAACCTTAGATTGTCTACATGTTTACTCACGATCATCTCCCCTATACTATTCTAGGGCGCATCTTTGAGCACTAACACTAGGGATTAAATGTTGAGTTAATCTTCATCGGTGACCAATGCCTACCGTATCACGAGATCCTTCAACTGGCTTAGAACAGAAAATTGTCATTTTCTTGCTTGTGATTTTTTTTGG
The DNA here is from genome assembly GCA_964033795.1 of Lymnaea stagnalis. Taxonomy (NCBI): domain Eukaryota; kingdom Metazoa; phylum Mollusca; class Gastropoda; family Lymnaeidae; genus Lymnaea; species Lymnaea stagnalis. Next base: position 285,227 of record CAXITT010000382.1, on the reverse strand, counting down.
GGGTGATGTCGTATCGTGTAGATCTAATTTCTTTTCTTTTTTTGAAAACAAAATTCATCTGCAACAACGGTTCCCCCATCCCGAAACCAAACAACGGCTTCATGTCCCAGACGAAACGACTCGAGTGTTACACACATTTTATGTCTGATGTAAGATCTGTCTCACTGTCTCAGCTTTGACAATAAAGCAAGACAATGAAGCGAACACTTCGGCTGAACGCAACATTACGAGACAGCAACAAAAATTATTATTTTTTTTTTAATTTAATATAAAAAATTAGACAATAGAAAGATAGCTCAACTTACATGACAGAATGTCGCGTTTTTTGTTTTAATTGGCCAACACGGAAAAGTTATCAAAGGCTACAAAAGTAGAATACCGTCTAATAGTAGTGATTAATATCCCTTTCGGCAGCTAGATTTAAAAAAACCAAACTTGGATGGTGAGAATAGTTACTTGACATTACTTCTAAATGAATTATGAGAATCATACTGGGTTATTCAATAACATTGAGTTTCTATTTAGGTGCATCTTTTTAACAAAATAATTCTTTATTATTATTATTTATATTTTTTTTTGTGTGTGTGTTGTGAATTCGTGTGTGGATAAAATAAGGTAAGGTGTAAAAAAAAAAACCATTTGACAATCAACACCATGTTGAAATTCATGAGTCATTCCACGGGAAGGACTGTCTTACATATCGCTCAAAGTATGATAGGAATCACATTCCTTTCCCTGACAGGGGTTCTCAGAATATTTTTTTTTTCGTTTCACGCCTCATTAAAAAATAAAAGGGTATTGTGACCGGTGCTGCAGTTCTGGCCGACAGTATGCGGCCTTGTTGCACTGAGATGATACGATTTACGTGTAGGCCGATGGTTAAAACTTGACATGACCCGACCCACCAAAGAAACTGAGGCGACCTGATGGATTATTTCTTAAGCGTCTGGTTAACATGGCAGCTTTCAACAATTTGCTCGAAAATTATCTTCAAAAAAACAACAGTTAAAAACGTTTTAATTAAACTAAAAAGAAAAAAAAACAAAAAAAACAAACACTTTATTTTAAAAAAAAACATCTAGTTCAACGCACTAACAAGTAGAAAGTACCGGTGATTTGAAATTTCTGAAAATTTATTAATGTTACAAAATTGGAAAAGTAGATAGGAAGTCTTTAAGAAATGAAACGTCCTTGACCTAAATCTACAAGTTCGAAGTTTTGGCTTATTTTGACTTGGCCGCAACAGTCTAATCCAAGGGGATGATAATGTGATCATGCTGTCCTTAGGGCGCTTCGCCGGACAGAGGCCCTAAAGAAAACAAAAAAACTGTCACGGCTGATATGCAACGGGGATCACTTGCGTAAGAAGGGTTAGGCGGAGAGAGGGGTCGAGGGATCCGCCGCCAGGGGCGGAGTCTCTTTCCTAACACGTTGACCGTCGGCATTTTCGACCAAATGCAGAGCTTTTTCTTGCGGGTCGGGAAAAAATATTGACCCCAGCCCCGAGTTGCACTGGCGTCATCCCTAGATACGCCACTGATTTTCAAATGTGATAGCAGCAGCCGTGTTTGAGAACCAGCGTCCTTGTTGGTTAGAAGATTCAAGGCCAAACATGGCTTTAAAAAAAGGGGTGGGGGGGTGGGGAGAGGGTGGATGTTGAGCCTGTGCTGAGCCTGTCAATTGTCATCTATGCGTAATTTGTTTGACCTTTTTGCCGTGCACGTCCTCTCTTGCAGTTCATGAACCCCTTTTCTGTGACCTTTTCGTCGCTGTTTAGCCTCGGCCCCCGTGTTTTCTCACTACGAGTTAAACCTGGGGTTATGTGAACGTTGCTTTTAAAAAAAAACAACGCAACATCAATCTCGTCTGCTGTCCACCAACATGCTGTCGAAATAGTTGTCTGTTTGTCGTTAGTGTGCTGCAAGGGCTAGGGGTATTCATTGAGCTGGGAAACTCACAAGGAAATAATAATAATAATAAAAAAGGAAAACTTTTAACAAGCTGAACAGCAGCTGCTGTAAATATCTTATTTTATGTCTGGCTCGGTACGTTTTCAACTGTGTTCCTGTAGGGCAGCGGTTCTCATCCTTGGGTTCGAACGACCATTACACAGGGATCGCCTAAGACCACCGGAAAACACATAGTTATGAAGTAGCAAGGAAAAGAATTTTATGGTTGGGGGTCACCACAACATGGGGAACTTTATTAAAGGGTCACGACATTAGGAACTTCCAAACCATGTCCCCCATAAAACTTCTCAATCAGGTCCCCGATCAAACTTCAAAACCAGGTCCCGATGAGACTTTCAAACCCGGTCCGCGATCAGATTTCAAAACCAGGTTCCCCCATCAAACTTCTCAACCAGGTCCCGATGAGACTTTCAAACCAGGTCCCCGATCAAACTTCTCAATCAGGTCCCCGATGAGACTTCCAAACCAGGTCCCCGATCCAACTTCCAAACCAGGTCTTGATCAGACTATCAAACCAAGTCCCACATAAAACTTCCCAATCAGGTCCCCGATCAGACTTTCAAACCAGGTCCCGATCAGACTTTCAAACCAGGTCCCGATCAAACTTCCAAACCAGGTCTCGATCAGACTTTCAAACCAGGTCCCCGATCAAACTTCTCAATCAGGTCCCCGATCAGACTCCCAAACCAGTTCCCCCATCAAACTTTCAAACCAGGTCCCGATCAGACTTTCAAACGAGGTCCCGATCAGACTTCCAAACCAGTTCCCCCATCAAACTTCTTAATCAGGTCCCCGATCAGACTTCCAAACCAGGTCCCTGATCAAACTTTCAAACCAGGTCCCGATCAGACCTTCAAACCAGGTCCCGATCAGACTCCCAAACCAGTTCCCCCATCAAACTTTCAAACCAGGTCCCGATCAGACTTCCAAACCAGTTCCCCCATCAAACTTCACAGCCAGATCCCGAACATATTTTCAAAGCAGGTCCCGATCAAACTTCCAAACCAGATCCGGATCAGACTTTCAAACCAGGTCCCCGATCAGACTTCCAAAACAGTTCTCAATCAGACTTTCAAACTAGGTCCCGATCAAACTTCCTAACCAGGTCCCTGATCAGACTTCCAAACCATATAAACGATATGACCCAACATGCGTTGTCACTGGTAAAATATAAAATCATTACCAAACGAAATTAAGAGGACACAGGGGCACCGGGCTCTTTAAAGAGGACACAGGGGCACCGGGCTCTTTAAAGAGGACACAGGGGCATCGGACTCTTTAAAGAGGACACAGGGGCACCGGGCTCTTTAAAGAGGACACAGGGACACCGGGCTCTTAAAAGAGGACACAGGGGCACCGGGCTCTTTAAAGAGGACACAGGGGCACCGGGCTCTTTAAAGAGGACACAGGGGCACCGGATTCTTTAAAGAGGACACAGGGGCACCGGGTTCTTTAAAGAGAACACAGGGGCACCGGATTCTTTAAAGAGGACACAGGGGCACCGGGCTCTTTAAAGAGGACACAGGGGCACCGGGCTCTTAAAAGAGGACACAGGGGCACCGGGCTCTTTAAAGAGGACACAGGGGCACCGGGCTCTTTAAAGAGGACACAGGGGCACCGGGCTCTTTGCAATCAAACATGAACGGCCGGGTAATAAAGCCTGGTAATATCAGGTCAACCAACCCAACTGTTGTGATAACCACCTGTTTGGCTTAACACAGGTGAGAAAACATCGACGGGTTTGTTCGTGGTCCAACAACATTTCTGGACCGAGTATCTAGGTTTGAAAAAAAAAAAAATTGTAAGGGAAGGGGGAGGCTTAAAAAATTTCGATCGGAGTCGGTTTTGGCTCGATAAGTAGATAATGCCTCCTTTGTGTGATAGATCCGAACTCTGCCAATACAGATGGTCATACAAGTATTTGTGTGGCCCCTCTGCCAATACAGATGGTCATACAAGTATTTGTGTGGCCCCTCTGCCAATACAGATGGTCATACAAGTATTTGTGTGGCCCCTCTGCCAATACAGATGGTCATACAAGTAAGTATTTGTGTGGCCCCTCTGCCAATACAGATGGTCATACAAGTAAGTATTTGTGTGGCCCCTCTGCCAATACAGATGGTCATACAAGTAAGTATTTGTGTGGCCCCTCTGCCAATACAGACGGTCATACAAGTAAGTATTTGTGTGGCCCCTCTGCCAATACAGATGGTCATACAAGTAAGTATTTGTGTGGCCCCTCTGCCAATACAGATGGTCATACAAGTATTTGTGTGGCCCTTTAATCTTCTCAATGTCGCGTCGCACGCCAATCTGGCCGCCTTTCAGCAAGCCCCGTGAATCACTCTTGTCTTTAGTCCAGATAACGGGATCTGAATTAGACGTGGACATCAAAGCTGTGAATGAAACCATCCTTACCAGCTTAGAAATTATTAGTTTTATTATTTTAATTTTTAAAAAAAATCTTTGACCCAAAATAATAATAATGATAAAAATAAATACCCTCATCATTAGTCCAAGGACAAGGTTATAAAGACAGTTTTTATTAGAGCAGTAGAAAGGGGGAATTACAAAGTCAAACAGCAACAATAACAAGCTATTAGGGGTGTGGTGGAGGAAGGAATGTGGCGAGGGAGGGGTGTGGTAGGGAAGGGGTGGGGTGATGAAGGGATGGTACGCCCATGACACGCCTCTACCACATGCTGACCTAGGACGACATCTCATGTATGACGTAGAATTTGCTACATTTTGTTGTCTCCTGGCAAATAATCTGNAAAGAGGGGGGCGGACGGACTTGGTTTTAAACTTCAATGGCGGAGACCCGGCGAGAACAATGAGCCCTTTCAAAACACCAGAAAAAAGGGTACCATTAAAAACCAATTTACTTCATCCAATTATCCGTTTGCCATTGTCCGGGGGTTGTGGGCGCTATAGAAGAAGCGGCTTGGATGGTACGATGTTACAGCACACAGGGGGGTTCTTACCCACCTTTCCGCCTCTAATCAGTGTGTTTTTTATCTGTTTTGTTTTGTAAAGATCTCAGTCAGCTCTACTGGAAAAAAAAACAGGAAACAACTCTCTGGGAGATGAGGGGTGAGATATCTAAAAAGTACATATGTATCTAAATACCCCCCCCCCTTTTTTTTCCCCGCCCCTCCCGCCAAATTCCTCAATATATTAAACGTGCTGTTTGAATAGCAATTTTGTATGTGTATAATAATGCTATAGGTGTATGTTGAGTACGCTTCCACATAGGTATACCATACTGGGAGTCAGAACTACAGTACCAGATTTGGTATAATGCTATACGTGTATGTTGATTGTTGAGTACCTTGATTTAGCTTGCACGTAAATATGCCATACTGGGAGTCAGAACTACAGTCCCAGATTTGGTATAATGCTATAAGTGTATGTTGATTGTTGAGTACCTTGATTTAGCTTGCACATAGATATACCATACTGTGAGTCAGAACTACAGTCCCAGATTTGGTATAATGCTATAAGTGTATGTGGAGTACCTTGATTTAGCTTGCACATAGATATACCATACTGTGAGTCAGAACTACAGTCCCAGTTTTGGTATAATGCTATAGGTGTGTGTTGAGTACCATGATTTTACTTGACATGATTCAAGTGCACATAGACACACCATACTGGGAGTCAGAACTACAAGACCCAGATTAAGTAGAGTCCTGCCGTTTCTGTACAAGACCCGTTTCAACTCATTCTCACAGTTCTCTAAGCCGACCGGCCGAACGTTAACCGTTTTACGTAGGTCAGCGTCTCTCAAACTGTGGTACACGTACGTCTAGTGGTTCATTATTTTATTCCAGGGTACACTTATAAATGTAACAACTATTCACACACAAATAAATGACAGTCTATTACGAATAATGTCACTGGTGGAGACCTTGATTATTTTTTTGGACATTTATTTCAAATTGTGCACTATTTTTAAGAAGCCGAAGAAGCACTAACGTAACTAAAATCCGACCCCCCTTTTTTTTTTGTGGACAAGGTCAAAGGTTATGATACAGACCCAGTCCGTGTTTTAGTTTGACAGCCACTGTGTAACGTGGAGTGAACGAACGAGTCAAATTTATTTATTGAGGAAACCATTTAATCGTAACCGACCAGTCAGACATTTCTTCACGGTGGTGTTGCTTTATGTCGAAACATAGCTTCCATCAATCAATCGAATTCTCTAGGTGCGAAAGAAAGTTTGTTGGTGAGTTGATTGGCGCGCAAAATACAAGTCACGATAGCTGCCCTAATTGAGATTCTTTAAAAAAATTATATATATATTATAATATTTATTTTAAACAAAGTTTCTATCTGAGACGAGTTTAAATGCCTTAAAAAGTTGATGATACTTAACAATTTCTTAGATTGACTTCCCTCCCCTCAGTTCTTCCGAGTTTCGTTTCTGTCACCTACTTGCGCCCACTCTTATTCTTTTCTCTCATTTTTAGGTAGGATAACTGTATCTTATAGGTAGGATAACTGTATCTTATAGGTAGGATAACTGTATCTTATAGGTAGGATAACTGTATCTTATAGGTAGGATAACTGTATCTTATAGGTAGGATAACTGTATCTTATAGGTAGGATAACTGTATCTTATAGGTAGGATAACTGTATCTTATAGGTAGGATAACTGTATCTTATAGGTAGGATAACTGTATCTCATAGGTAGGATAACTGTATCTTCTAGGTAGCATAACTGTATCTTATAGGTAGGATAACTGTATCTTCTAGGTAGCATAACTGTATCTAATAGGTAGGATAACTGTATCTTCTAGGTAGCATAACTGTATCTCATAGGTAGGATAACTGTATCTTCTAGGTAGCATAACTGTATCTCATAGGTAGGATAACTGTATCTTCTAGGTAGCATAACTGTATCTCATAGGTAGGATAACTGTATCTTCTAGGTAGCATAACTGTATCTCATAGGTAGGATAACTGTATCTTCTAGGTAGCATAACTGTATCTCATAGGTAGGATAACTGTATCTTCTAGGTAGCATAACTGTATCTCATAGGTAGGATAACTGTATCTTCTAGGTAGCATAACTGTATCTCATAGGTAGGATAACTGTATCTTCTAGGTAGCATAACTGTATCTCATAGGTAGGATAACTGTATCTTCTAGGTAGCATAACTGTATCTCATAGGTAGGATAACTGTATCTTCTAGGTAGCATAACTGTATCTAATGTCAATTTAATGTATACTCATGAATGTTTTAAAAAATATTTTAAAAAAATAATATTATAATTTTTTATTTTTTTTGATACTGATGCAGTCGTGTGCCGGAACGTTCCATCTGTATTCTGTAAGGTCGTCTGAAAAGCTGAACCTGTATTGTTTTATTTCATCTGTATTCTGTAAGGTCGTCTGAAAAGCTGAAGCTGTATTGTTTTATGTCATCTGTATTCTGTAAGGTCGTCCGAAAAGCTGAAGCTGTATTGTTTTATTTCATCTGTATTCTGTAAGGTCGTCTGAAAAGCTGAAGCTGTATTGTTTTATTTCATCTGTATTCTGTAAGGTCGTCTGAAAAGCTGAAGCTGTATTGTTTTATTTCATCTGTATTCTGTAAGGTCGTCTGAAAAGCTGAAGCTGTATTGTTTTATTTCATCTGTATTCTGTAAGGTCGTCTGAAAAGCTGAAGCTGTATTGTTTTATTTCATCTGTATTCTGTAAGGTCGTCTGAAAAGCTGAAGCTGTATTGTTTTATATCATCTGTATTCTGTAAGGTCGTCTGAAAAGCTGAAGCTGTATTGTTTTATATCATCTGTATTCTGTAAGGTCGTCTGAAAAGCTGAAGCTGTATTGTTTTATATCATCTGTATTCTGTAAGGTCGTCTGAAAAGCTGAAGCTGTATTGTTTTATATCATCTGTATTCTGTAAGGTCGTCTGAAAAGCTGAAGCTGTATTGTTTTATTTCATCTGTATTCTGTAAGGTCGTCTGAAAAGCTAAACCTGTATTGTTTTATTTCCCACACATCGTTTGTGTCAAATTAATCTACAAGTTCTCAAAATGGATTACGCCGAGAAAGACTGCAAGCGTATTTGATGAGCACTCCGTCAAGCACTCTATGAAGCACTCTATGGAGCACTCCATGAAGCTCTCTATTTAGCACTCTATGTAGCACTCTATGGAGCACTCTATGAAGAACTCTATGTAGCATTCTATGTAGCACTCTGTTTAGCACTCTATGAAGCACTCTATGTAGCACTCTATTTAGCACTCTCTGCACCACTCTATGTACCACTCTATGTACCACTCTATGTAGCACTCTATGAAGCACTCTATGAAGCACTCTATGAAGCACTCTATGTAGCACTCTATGAAGCACTCTATGGAGCACTCTATGGAGCACTCTATGGAGCACTCTACGAAGAACTCTGTGTAGCACTCTATGAAGCACTCTATGTAGCACTCTATGGAGCACTCTATGGAGCACTCTATGGAGCAGTCCATGAAGCACTCCATGTAGCACTCTATGGAGCACTCTATGTAGCACTCTATGGAGCAGTCCATGAAGCACTCTATGTAGCACTCTATGAAGCACTCCGTGAAACCAAAAGATTCGAATTGAATATAGACGAAACTTAAATGTGTGTTTTTTTTTTGTTTTTTTTTTAAATCAATTTTTGAAAATATTTTTCTGCACAGATTTTCTCTAAATCCCTTCTCCGACCTCCGCGTTAGGCGCACAGCGACCCACGCGTGACATTGTTGTAGTGTGAGTGCGAGAGTTCTTCGTTTCTTCTTATGTCTTTTAGTCCTGCCTTCCAAGTGTTGCACCCCCACAATCCCGTTAAGTATGCAGTAACTCAGTAACTGTTGATAATCCCAAGTAAACTGCGAGACATACAAGGGAAACTGTAGGCGGCTTTAAGTCACCTGACAAAGCCTATTGATATGGGATAAAACTAGAGCGCTTTTATGTTCTAATAATATGCGCTTAAATCCCCGGCTTCGGTTGTAAAGGAAATACCGTAGCTCTGTTGTTTGCTTTACTCGAATAGAGTGGGGCCACGCGGGTCACCTACTTTGTATGTCAATTCTTTGAAAACGACGTTCGTATCTCAGCCTCTGAGAGTCAGCTTTTAATGAAGCTAAAAGCGCTTTGCATTTTAATCGACAATTTGCCTAAATGTTTAGAGCGGTTCTCAACCCTGTGCCTTGTTATGACTATTCCATCAGCTGCGCTCGTTTCGATGTTTAGTGTAGAAATAAATTATTAGCCATGGGGGATTTTTTTTTTTAAATCGCATAATTTATTTCCTGTGTCTGTGTCAATGCTATATACGATAAATACTTAAAGATGATGTGGTAAGGCCATTGGATAAAATTCAAATCGAAAGTGGAAGACATTAATTGCCGGCCATTGGATAGTTTAGCCATTTTACGACATTAAAACTGAAAGTGCCTGACGTATTAAATTGCCGACCATTGAATAGTTAAACCATTTTACGACATTAAAACTGAAAGTGTCTGAAGTATTAAATTGCCGACCATTGAATAGTTAAACTATTTTACGACATTAAAACTGAAATTGTCTGAAGTATTAAATTGCCGACCATTGAATAGTTTAACCATTTTACGACATTAAAATTGAAAGTGCAAGACGTATTAAATTGCCACACCGCCGCCAAGACGTCCAGACCACTTGGTATTAGACAGTTTTTATTACGCAAGCTGGTTGGGGTGGGGGGGGGGGGAATCAATGAACTTGTTGAATGAGTTCCGTGTTGTCAACAACACAGCCAGGTATTTGTTCAGTCAGTTCAGTTCTTGCGCACCATTGCCTTGCTGTGAGGTAAATGCGCATCGTGGCAGCTCACCTTACATATTAATTGATTACATAATAACTTAGTTGTTTTTTTATAAAATTTTTTATAAAAAGTCGAGACCAGGAATTATTAACCCCCCCCCCCCTCCCCTCTGTAAAATACAATTTGGTGCGCATATCAAACTACAGTAGAACCCCGCTATAACGCGATAGATAATTCGTGTCCATCACATCGGACCTCGTTAATATGCGGACTCGCGTTAGAGCGGGGTTCTGCGACAATCCCCTGCCAATAACGTTGGGATGTATGATAAGTTGGTGCATGATAAGTAGGTAAGTAGCTGCATGATAAGTAGGTAAGAAGGTGCATGATAAGTAGGTAAGTTGGTGCATGATAAGTAGGTAAGTAGGTGCATGATAAGTAGGTAAGTAGGTGCATGATAAGTAGGTAAGTAGCTGCATGATAAGTAGGTAAGTAGGTGCATGATAAGTAGGTAAGTAGGTGCATGATAAGTAGGTAAGTAGGTGCATGATAAGTAGGTAAGTAGGTGCATGATAAGTAGGTAAGTCGGTGCATGATAAGTAGGTAAGTCGGTGCATGATAAGTAGGTAAGTAGGTGCATGATAAGTAGGTGCATGATAAGTAGGTGCATGATAAGTAGATGCATGATAAGTAGGTGCATGATAAGTAGGTGCATGATAAGTAGGTAAGTAGGTGCATGATAAGTAGGTAAGTAGGTGTATGATAGGTAGGTAAGTAGCTGCATGATAAGTAGGTAAGTAGGTGCATGATATGTAGGTAAGTAGGTGCATGATAAGTAGGAAGCTAGATTGTGTGTTGGGCTGTTGTTATTTTCCCCTTCAGGTAATATTTTGTTAAAAATGTGTTGTTGGTGGTGAGGGATACGGTGTTGAAGTTGCACACTTTTTAGTTGACTTGTGACTGTGGGGCGCGATAAATAGATGCAGCTACCGCGTTATGTCCGCGCACTCGCGTTACAACAGGGCGGGTAACAGAGTTAAAACAGGGCGGGTAACAGAGTTAAAACAGGGCGGGTAACAGAGTTAAAACAGGGCGGGTAACAGAGTTAAAACAGGGCGGGTAACAGAGTTAAAACAGGGCGGGTAACAGAGTTAAAACAGGGCGGGTAACAGAGTTAAAACAGGGCGGGTAACAGAGTTAAAACAGGGCGGGTAACAGAGTTAAAACAGGGCGGGTAACAGAGTTAAAACAGGGCGGGTAACAGAGTTAAAACAGGGCGGGTAACAGAGTTAAAACAGGGCGGGTAACAGAGTTAAAACAGGGCGGGTAACAGAGTTAAAACAGGGCGGGTAACAGAGTTAAAACAGGGCGGGTAACAGAGAGGCAGCACTGAAGTATTTGGAGCTCACTTAAAACTCAAGCTGGAGACGCCCTCGACACGTTTCATTCCACTTATTACGCTACTACTCTATCCACTGTATTTTTATGTCCCATATTTATTACGAAATACGGCACGGTCTTACGCGCGTTCCCACATTCTTACACGTGGATTGGCTTGTGTCTGCAGCATTGAACGGCGTAACAGCACGCGCTGTTACCTAAATCAGGATGATTGGTTCTATGCGTGTGTGAGGGTTTCGCTGCACAAAGCAAATTGTAGCCGAGTTAGAGATTAGAACAGATGGGAGTCATCATTAGCGATTAGAAGAGACGGGAGTCAACATAAGAGATTAGAACAGACGGGAGTCCTCATAGGAGATTAGAACAGACGGGAGTCCTCATAGGAGATTAGAGCAGACGGAAGTCCTCATAGGAGATTAGAACAGACGGAAGTCCTCATAGGAGATTAGAACAGACGGGAGTCCTCATAGGAGATTAGAACAGACAGGAGTCCTCATAAGAGATTAGAACAGACGGGAGTCCTCATAGGAGATTAGAGCAGACAGGAGTCCTCATAGGAGATTAGAACAGACGGGAGTCCTCATAGGAGATTAGAACAGACAGGAGTCCTCACAGGAGATTAGAACAGACAGGAGTCCTCATAAGAGATTAGAACAGACGGAAGTCCTCATAAGAGATAAGAACAGACAGGAGTCCTCATAGGAAATTAGAACAGACGGGAGTTCTAATAGGAGATTAGAACAGATGGACGTACTCATAGGAGATTAGAACAGACAGGAGTCCTCATAGGAGATTAGAACAGACGGGAGTCCTCATAAGAGATTAGAACAGACGGAAGTCCTCATAAGATATTAGAACAGACGGAAGTCCTCATAGGAGATTAGGACAGACGGGAGTCCTCATAAGAGATTAGAACAGACGCGAGTCCTCATAAGAGATTAGAACAGACGGGAGTCCTCACAAGAGATTAGAACAGACGGAAGTCCTCATAAGAGATTAGAACAGACAGGAGTCCTCATAGGAGATTAGAACAGACGGAAGTCCTCATAGGAGATTAGAACAGACGGAAGTCCTCAGGAGATTAGAACAGACGGAAGTCCTCATAGGAGATTAGAACAGACGGGAGCCCTCATAGGAGATTAGAACAGACGGAAGTCCTCATAGGAGATTAGAACAGACAGGAGTCCTCATAGGAGATTAGAACAGACAGGAGTCCTCATTAGACATTAGAACAGACAGGAGTCATAGATGGTACAGGATGAAACCATGCCACCTCCTAAACCAGACATTAGAACAGACAGGAGTCCTAGATGGTACAGGATTAAACCATGCCACCTCCTAAACCAGACATTAGAACAGACAGGAGTCATAGATGATACAGGATTAAACCAGTTCGACATGGAACCCCTGTCACAAGGCGGGTCCACCCGACGGCGAAACAAAAAAAATGTGAGGTTTAAAGACGAGACTTTGTCTTAATGTTATGTACCCACCCTCGGTTGTGCCACCCTTGACATTTCAAAAGAACGTAGTTTTTATTATTATTATTTTATTTATTATTATTATCTTTATATTATTATGTTAGCGTCTTCAGGTGGTCAACTAACCGACTTGTCTGCCTGGCGTGAAATGTCAGGACCTGAGGAGCCGAGCTGTCGAAATGTCAACGTGTATCTGGTCACGGGATGTAGACGGAATTTTAAAACAAATATTTAGATATGGAAACAAATGAACCATTTTTTGTGTGTGTAACTTTCGCGGCCAGCTTAAGTTTGTTGACCGAGCGACTGGAAAAGTAAACGGAATCAAAATCTTGATGGTTCGGAACCAGTTTATAAGAAAGGAATGTTGTTCAAACGGACGTTTGTTCGAATGGGAATATATAAACTCAAAAAAAAATTCATTGAACTATTTCTCATCTAACTATCAAATTAAAAAAAAAATAATTAAAAATCTCAGTTGATCAAATTTCATTTGGAGCAAACTTCAGTTCCAACAACATTTTTTCGCACAAACTGGTTTCGCACTAATGTCCGGTAACCGTTTAGGATTGGCCTGCATCCACCTTGCGGCCCGCGGAGTAACCAAATATTCTTTATTATGATTATTTTCTTAATAGCTTTCCCACCTGTCCTACTTCCTTTCGACCCGCACAAGTTTTTCATAAAGTATTACGGCTCGCCTTACATTTTGAGTTGTGCAGGCCTGGTTTAGGACATGCAACTACTATTTTGACACGTCTTAAGCTACATGCTTTTAAACCAGTGGTTCTCAACCTTCCTAATGCCGCGACCCTTAAAGACAGTTCCTTCGTGTTGTGGCGACCCCTAGCCACAAGATTATTTTCGTTGCTAATTCATAACTATAGAGTATATGTGTTTTCCGATGGTCTTAGGCGACCCCTGGGAAAGGGTCGTGCGACCCCCAAAGGGGTCGCGACCCACAGGTTGAGAACTGCTGTTTTAAACTGTGGCAGGGGGTGCACACACAATATCGTCTGGTTCCGTATTTAAATGGATGTAAAAGAAGTCAACTCCAGTTCTTTTAAATTTCTTCAACGTCAAATTTTATTACGTCATATTCTTTATCTGTCTCTGTACACCCTCACACATACTTCTACCCCTGACGCTGATAACTAAACCACATTCATAGAGCGCAAGGCTTCTTTTGGGGAAAAAATAAAATAAAAAATTCCTTTAATTTTTACTATTATTAATGTCGGTATTTTCATTTTTTCCAAAGTAATTCTAGAAATTGTCTGTAATTTAATTTTAAAAAATATGTTTAAGGTCTTTCTATAAACAAAAAAGATATCAAACAATATTTGGTTTTTCCTTTCGTATCACTGTGATTGTTGTAGATTTTTTTGCATTTGTTCTTGTTGAGATAAAGGGGCTTGAATTCTGAATGATGTCTGGTTGTGTTCTCTCTCTAAACAAGTGCCTTGACACATTCTCGACACCGTGTTTGTTTAAACAATGGTTCGCCTCTCTTGTAGCGACGTTGACGTGCGGCGTTGGCCCGCTCCCATGACGGAAACATATTTATATAACATCGATAACTCTGCAGTATATCTGAGCGGTGATGGTAAATTCATCGCTATAAACCAGAAGTCCTAAAACAAGGAGCCGGGTCAGCGTCTTCGGACACTGTCGGGGGCCCAGAGGATATGTTGTTTTTTTTTTTTTTAGAATGAACGAATCTATGCACACTGCACATATCTCAATTCTATACACACTACACATATCTCAATTCTATACACACTGCACACATCCTATTTTTAGCCGGAAAAACAATAGTTCAAAGGAAGAAAAAATTATCCAACATAAGGTTAATAGTATTTCAAAGGGAACTGAGGCTAATAAAGGTGATCCATGCCTGGTTCCATGTTTGTCGCCGGTAGCCAGGTACCCTTATGGCACCATGCAGACCTGTTTGAGACCCCTGACGGGCCGGATCTGGCCGGCGGGCCGTAGTTTGAGGGGACCCCCCCCCCCCTTGCACATATTTCATGTATCCATATGCATAGAAATACATTAGACTATTTGAAGTTAATATCTATTAACTTCAAATAGGCTTAATGTATTTATAAACATATGGATATATGTATCGATAAATAGCTTGCCACCTCGCATTCCATTTAAATGCCACCTCGCATTCCATTTAAATGCCACCTCGCATTCCATTTAAATGCCACCTCCTCGCATTCCATTTAAATGCCACCTCGCATTCCGTTTAAATGCCACCTCGCAATTCATTTAAATCCCACCTGGCATCCCCTAAAATGCCACCGCCCATCCTCTGAAAGACCACCGCTCATCCCCTGATGGCGACCAACGCCGGTGTGATATCCTGGACTATAGGTTGGTCAAAGTACGTGGATTCTCATTTTTACCCTTTAAAAATTGTGGAGTGAGATTTCGTGTTGGAAACCTTGACACAGATGAAAGCAAAACTTTTTTTATCACAAGAATTGTTTTAGCAACAGTTAATCCTGTGTAGAGAGAACATTCAAACTTTTCATCTTAATTATTACAGCTAATGGCTCAAATGTGTCTTGTTTTCGGTTTTAAGTGCATTTTCAAATAGTTTTACGTTGCTTGTGTTGTTTTTAAAATGTTCCCTCCATTTTAAAATGTGTTTGTGATAGAAATTGAGAAAGAAAATATGATTCATTTTTAATTGATTCTTTTAAAAATATCAACCGCTACAGAAAACAACAACCAACAAAAAAAAATAAATAAATAAATAAATTATAGTATCAGTTATGGACAAAAGCAAACGGACATAGCCAAACACACTTATAAATACTAGTATGTGGAAATATAATTTGTGGCATATTCGAAGGTATTATTATTGCAACACTAAAAGTGGGAAAGAAAAAAATAAACAGTTTAAATTTCACGTATTTTAAGTCGCTCATGTTACTCGAGCAAAGACTCTCAACACTTTTCTCATCACTAGAGAGCGATACATCAGTAAATTGTGTTCATCTAATTATAAATAATTACATAAATAAGGTCTTATTTGGAATGTATCATGTTACAAGATCAATCTACAGACTGTATTTTTAAATTTTAACCAGGGCTGCGTTAACAATCTGAGCTGTCAAATTACCTGGACTGGGGACCATGACCCGGGGACCTCTCTCTCAGCTAAAGGGAAATTAAAATTATGTGAACCGTTATTCCAAGCCTGTGTTACAATTGTATTCTATTGTTACAATTCAGTAATTTTTTTTTTTTTTTTAATTTCAAAACGTGTTAGGGGCTAATAAGCCCCATCCTCGACCCTAGTGCTATTACCTGTGCTATGAGTAATCACAACACCTAATGATTTTCTCAATTTTTTGGAAGATGAACGTCTAACTTCATTGATGTGATACACAGACAATAGTATTGGAAGATGAACGTCTACATTCATTGATGTGATACACAGACAATAGTATTGGAAGATGAACGTCTACATTAAAAACGTGTTAGGGGCTAATAAGCCCCATCCTCGACCCTAGTGACATTAACTGTGCTATGAGTAATCACAACACCTAATGATTTTCTCAAGTTTAGCGTTATGTCTAACACGTGTTGCGTTATGTGAGTATACAATACAGCCAAGTGATCAAGGTGTGAAAGTCCTGTAGCACTGATAGCATCAGCTACAGAATACAGCAAATATTCTCGGAGATAAATAAAACTCATATTATACCAGTCGATATGAGTGAAAACTAGGGGCACCATTTAAATAGACATACGTTATTGATCGATTAATGTAAATTTAGAACTTTATTAAAAAAATTGTGGAACTGCTATCGTCCTCCCGGCCTGTTTGGTGGGATTACTCAGTTTGGCCTTGATAGATGTGTGGAACTGAAACTCTCCTCCTGACCTGTGGGATAGCTCAGTTTTACCCTGATAGATGTGTGGAACTGAAACCCTCCTCCTGACCGGTGGGATAGCTCAGTTTTGCCTTGATAGATGTGTGGAACTGAAACCCTCCTCCTGACCGGTGGGATAGCTCAGTATGGCCTTGATAGATGTGTGGAACTGAAACCCTCCTCCTGACCGGTGGGATAGCTCAGTATGGCCTTGATAGATGTGTGGAACTGAAACCCTCCTCCTGACCGGTGGGATAGCTCAGTTTTGCCTTGATAGATGTGTGGAACTGAAACTCTCCTCCTGACCGGTGGGATAGCTCAGTTTTGCCTTGATAGATGTGTGGAACTGAAACCCTCCTCCTGACCGGTGGGATAGCTCAGTATGGCCTTGATAGATTTGTGAGATGTAAAAATAAAAAAACAACAACCTGGGAATAATAGAAAGTGCGTCAGTTCTTTTGTTAGTTTATATAAAAAAAATTGTATTGGTTAAAGAAGTTGAGCAACTGTTTTGAGCGTCGCCATCAAATATTCACCAGCCCGTTATCATAGATTATCATGTACACGAAGAGAACCAGAGAGAGAGAGAGAGAGAGAGAGAGAGAGAGACAGAGGAAGAGAGACGGGGAAGGGGGTAGGCTGTTGATCGAGCGTAAGAACAGAGGTACACATAGGGATTAAATACAATACGTTGAATTAGGCGACACTGAATAAATATGTATACATTGGCATGTAAATTTGAGCTAAAAAAGGACTGAGCATGTGTTGTGATGCATGAGCAATATGAAGGAATATGTGCATAAGATTGCATCATATGGTGCCCAATATGGAAATTTGCATTCAGTCGGACCAACCCGCATATGGGGAAGTTTCTGAGTTCATTGATACCAAGTCTACTGAGAGTACCGAAGATCACCCGTGCAGCCGAGGACTATGTTAGCATTGCATCGAGATGAGTTGCCCCTTGCAGCGAATTGTCGCTTGTAAGATTGTCGTCAACACTTGTTTTGTCTACAAAAAAAAAAAAATACTAACCAGAAAGAGTGGTTGGGGAGGAAGTTGGGGGGGTCGAGATGAGTTGCCCCTTGCAGCGAATTGTCGCTTGTAAGATTGTCGTCAACCATTGTTTTGTCTACAAAAAAAAATACTAACCAGAAAGGGTGGTTGGGGAGGAAGTTGGGGGGGGGGTTGGTCGTCAATTTGTGTGTGTCGTTGAGTAGATTTTCAAAGACAAAAAAACTGCGCTTAAAATATATTTTGCAACAGATGGACCGCCACTAAACGGTTGCAGATCTGGGCCTATTACTTATGATTTGAAGTACCCGTATAATAAATGTGTTACCCATTCGTTGTGTCACTCATCGTAAACGAAGCGTGGCTTAAAAAGCCTCCGCAAGTCGTTAAACACACTGCCATGTCTCAAATGAATGACGTTAAAGCCCACGCTGTCAGTGGTCGGAGTGACAAATGGCCGAGTTTTAAAAAAAATAAATCAATCAAAATCTATGTTCCCTTTTATGGCCATGGTATTCAGACGATATGCCAGCGCAATATTGGCCGTCTCGTGAAATAGCTCAAAAAATTTCTTGGGCGTGATGAACTCGGCAGTGAAGGTGGGATGCCATATCATACTTACATAAAATCTGCAGATTTGAGCGACCAGTTTTTGCTGATCTGGTTAAAGCGAGCCCCGGGGCGAATCGAGGAAACATTCTTTGATTGAAATTCCAGATTGGATCAAAATACATTTTAGAAATTGAGGCAGTTTGCGTTCGCAGATTGCTCTTCCAGATTTGTGTGCTCTTCTGTAGCATCTACTGCTCGGGGAGGGGCTCTTCTGTAGCATCTACTGCTGGGGGAGGGGTTCTTCTGTAGCATCTACTGCTGGTGGAGGGGCTCTTCTGTAGCATCTACTGTTGGTGGAGGGGCTCTTCTGTATCATCTACTGCTGGGGGAGAGGCTCTTCTGTATCATCTACTGCTGGGGGAGAGGCTCTTCTGTATCATCTGCTGGGGGGGGGGGGCACTTGGTCCGCAAGGATGGGATTACCTCCGTATCCGGAAAATTGTTTGAATGAAATTTCTCCGACGGAAGTTTGATGGAACGGAAGTTAGTCGATTTTTTTTCCCCCAGTTCACACGATCAAATTTTGCGTACATTTATTTTTGACCGCATTATTTGTTTTACTATACAGTATAAAGACGTTCAAAAAGAAATTTGACGAAAATTTGATCGTGTGAACTAAAACAAAAAATGGACCAAACTTCCGTTCGATCAAATTTCGGTTCGACCAAACTTCCGTCGATCAATTTTCCGTCAACGAAATTTCTTTCAAACAAATTTCCGGTAACCGATTAACTCATGTACCACATAGTTTTCCTGCAACCCGAGATTCTTTTAGACACTTTGCGCTTTTAGTATTTTCTAGCGTCCGGTTACTTTACCAGCGGGAGCTCATCGAGATTATGACCTTACCATTTAACGACATCCAGGGTGTCTCGGGTATAGATCTTAACACCCAACACTTCCTATTTTAAATAATAATAACTAATTAATTCCGTGTTAAAATCTGTTGATGTGTTCAGCCGTTGAGATGCGTCCTGTGCTTGATGAATGAAATGCCCCGTACTTTCCTCTCCACAGAACCTTTTGATTTCAACAAATGCGACATCACGGAGAACTTCAAGTCCGAGTACGTGACGGCCAGCTTCAAGAGCCTGGAGCCCGGGCTCAGCTGCGAGACCAACACGACGGACTCGTCGGGTCGAGAGGTCCACGTCATCATGGTCAAGCTCCCGGACCAGAAGGACAATGGCCGCCGTATGACGGTCCGGCTTGACATCAATTCGCGGAGGAATGCCAACCTGAGTGGTGAGTAGATTTTGTTTGGGTTTTTCGGGGTTGGGGTGGGGGGGGGGTGTTGCCAAAAGTCATAGCTTTTTTGAGATTGGAAAGTATATGTCGTCAGACTGGATTATCCTAGTTTGTCATGATTCACGGTGGATGCTTGCTTGTTGAGAACACAGATGGAACTGGATAGAACAAGGGGGTCATTGATGCAGCTGTCGAAATGAATTCTGTAGGTGAATGTGGGTCGGAATTTTCCTGAGGTAGGGGATACAGACAACGGGACTTGTTATTAGGTATTGTAGCTCAGATAAAAGAATGTTCGTGCTTTGCTACCCTTTAGGAACTCATGATATTGTTGGTTGATTCAAGCTTAGGTATGATAAAGTTGGTTGATTCAGGCTTATGTTATGATATTGTTGGTTGATTCGGGATTAGGTTATTAGATTGTTGGTCGATTTTGTTGTTTTATTCAAGATTATGCTATGATATTGTTGTTTAAATGAAGGTCATACAATTTTTTTTTATTAAGGTCATGAAATTTTAGTTTGAATCAAGGTCAGGAAATTGGTGTTTGAATCAAGGTCATGAAATTGGTTTTTTGAATCAAGGTCATGAAATTGATGTTTAAATCAAGGTCAATGTCATGTAATTGGCGTTTGAATCAAGGTCATGAAATTGGTTTTTGAATCAAGGTAATGAAATTGGTTTTTGAATCAAGGTCATGAAATTGATGTTTGAATCAAGGTAATGAAATTGGTGTTTGAATCAAGGTCATTACATTGGTATTTGAATCAAGGTCATGAAATTGGCGCTTGAATCAAGGTCATGAAATTGGTATTTTAATCAACTCTTTAAACTGTTTTGCGAATCAACTCTTGGTATTTTTTGTTTGAATCAACACTTAACATTTTATTTGCATCAACTCATGACATTGGAGTTGTTCAACACATGGCGTCGGTTTCATCAACCCATGATATTGCTGGAATCATGATATAGGAGAGACCCATTCTAATTTAGAATATGCCTACACTGTCCTTAACTTTGAAAATCTCCTCAAAATATGTACCCATTCAATGCATTCATTTCTTATATATATATATATATATATATATATATATATATATATATATATATATATATATATATATATAATTATGAGTACCCGTATTGGGCTCGTGTTTGAGAAGCTTTGATTTGTGGACTGGTGATTGACACATTGTCTTCTCATTTGAGATATTGCCAAGACGTGTACTTTTAGATTCCTGTACAAGCGCGCACTTTCCCTAGAAGCATCTGTTGCCAATGGCTGGCTGTAGTCCACGACCGCGCCCACCAGCCCCGTAGAAAAAGAATTCATCTTGAATGTATAACCACATTCGTTATATAAGCCAAATGTATAACCACATTCGTTATATATGCCAAATGTATAACCCCATACATGATATGAGCCAAATGTATAGCCACATACGTGATATAAGCCAAATGTATATATCCACATACGTGATATTGCCAAATGTATAACTACATACGTGATATAAGCCAAACGTATGACCACATACGTGATATAAGCCAAACGTATATAACCACATACGTGATATAAGCCAAATTTATAACCACATACGTGATATAAGCCAAATGTATAGCCACATACGTGATATAAGCCAAATGTATGACCACATACGTGATATAAGCCAAACGTATATAACCACATACGTGATATAAGCCAAATGTATAACCACATACGTTATATAAGCCAAATGTGTAACTACATACCTTATATAAGCCATATCTATATAACCACGTACGTTATATAAGCCAAATGTATATAACCACATACGTGATATAAGCCAAATGTGTAACCAGACACGTGATACGCACCCAATATATAACCACATCTGCTATTTAAAGCTCAGTATGTTTGTTCAGAAACTTTATATCATAGATGTGTGTGTGTGTGGAGTGGAGAGTCGTACACCTTTATTTGGGTGCGGGTGCATTTTACGAGGGTGGCAATGTCTCAAAGGGGCGTCATTTGTTACACCTGGAACAATTTCCGTCCACAATAGATGACACTTTTTTCAATTAAATTATTCACATGTTTAAGGCGAGCTGCTGGCAAAAGAAGAGCTGACGATATTGGAAACCAGGACATCAGGCAAACGGTTGTTGCCTCCACAATCAGCCAGTATAGGGCTCAACAAAAAATGAATTAGTTTGGACAGTTGGTCAGAATGCCTGCCAAACAACTTCATTGCAAGCGTTCAATAGCAAGCACTTCCGGTTTCAGGAAAATTAACTGAAACACGATGTGCTCCAAATACAATGTTTACAAGAGTAATTATCAATCGAGTCTGTTAGAGGAGAACATATGAATTTAAATATTTGATTTCATCGAAGTGGTTTTAACTAGATGTTCGCTTACAATGCTTGATGAGATTATTTTTTTCTCTCTCGAGCAAGGCCGGGTATATTGGCTAGTACGTTAATATTAGCCCGATGTCCCACCGCATACGCTATATAAAGCAAACGCATTTCTACTTGTCTCAACGAAGCAGCACGATGATATATTGGGGTCGTCTGATAACGTCAGCTCAAAATGATGTGGGTGGCTGGAGATCGTATGGATGCTGTCTCGAAAGGACAATGTTAAAAGCTGTAATTTAGCATGCATGTACATTTGATTTCTCACTCTGTCTGCGGCACAATGTTAAACAATATTTTGAAGACATGCTCAATTTGTTAGAACAATGTAAAAAAAAAAAAAAAAGCTATACAAATTTAGCATTCAATTTTCTATGATTGTGTTATTTTTTTTTAATTTTTTTTTTCGGCAGGCAGTGGCGTAGGAATGGGGGCTTTTCAAATTGTTAGAACAATTTAAAAAAAAAAAAAAAAGCTATACAAATTTAGCATTCAATTTTCTATGTTTGTGTTATTTTTTTTTAATTTTTTTTTTCGGCAGGCAGTGGCGTAGGAATGGGGGCTTGAAGGGAGGGTGCGGTCCCTCCTGGGAGGCACTTTTTAAAATTTGTATTAAGGGGCGGCATTCTTACGCCAACTGGACCGTTTCTTATTGAATTTTCACTATACAAACCTTTCTTCCCCCCCCCCACCCCCCTTATCTTTTACATGTATATAAATATATCATGTCTGTTTTTGTTTGGTGTTATAAAGCATCGCGAAGAGGAAGGATGAATAAAAGTTAGGAAGTCGGGAAGGGGGTGGGGGGTGGAAACTGATAAATGACGTGAAAATACTATTTGTGACATTTTTTTTTTACTCGGGTCTTTAAAAAGAAATACTTCAACGTCAATATTCCAAAGTCTGCATAATTTCGTGGCGTCATTAAGAACAGTTTAAGAATTCAACATTTTTAATCGATGAAAAATCCCACAAGTTAAATTATTTCGGAC
Organism: Lymnaea stagnalis; assembly: GCA_964033795.1. Lineage (NCBI taxonomy): Eukaryota > Metazoa > Mollusca > Gastropoda > Lymnaeidae > Lymnaea > Lymnaea stagnalis. Next base: position 262,432 of record CAXITT010000382.1, on the reverse strand, counting down.
TAACCCAGGGTTCGGAAACATTTTTCTGTGACACGACCCGATTTGGTGCTGTTGATAGAACGTACGCTGCCAGCCGCGTGTCATTAAAGATAAAAACCGCATGTCATTACAGACGACAACGCATGTCATTATATGTAAGAACCGCATGTCATTACAGACGACAACGCATGTCATTATATGTAACAACCGCATGTCATTATAGATGAGAACCGCATGTCATTATAGATGAGAACCGCATGTCATTATAGATGACAACCGCATGTCATCATAGATAACAACCGCATGTCATTATAGATCAGAACCGCTTGTCATTATAGATAAGAACCGCATGTCATTATAGATAAGAACCGCTTGTCATTATAGATAAGAACCGCTTGTCATTATAGATAAGAACCGCTTGTCATTATAGATAAGAACCGCATTTCATTATAAATAAGAATCGCATGTCATTATAGATAAGAGCCGCATGTCATTATATATGGATGCGCGTGATAGGTAGAGGCGCACGCCATTATATATGGAGGCGCATTGTAGGAGGCGTATGCCATTATATTTGGAGGTGCATTATAGATAGAGGCGCATTTCATTATAAATTAGAGCCGCATCGATTCCTTCAAGGACCCGCATGGGTATCTGGAGCCGCGGGTTGCCGACCACCGGCCTGGGCTTTTCTGATCATAAACCTCTCATTGTTGGGGCACCTAAGTGACACCAGTGATGCTCTTTCATTGAAACGCACCACTTTCACGTGTCGCCTAAATGCATAAATGATATACCCGAGCAGTGCTGTGTGTGACAATCTGCTCAGAGGTGGCCGCCTGGAGATGTACGGTTAGGATCGATCTTTCGCCACCCATTGGTCATAACATGAATCTGCCTGCCCAGATGCTTGACCAATTCATATCAGTTAGCCTCTGCCCTTGAAGATTCCATTTCAATTATTTATGCATTCTATAACCGTACGGACGTGGAGGCAAGAGGGATGGCGTTTCCATCGTGAATGCTCTTCGATCCTTCAGTGCAAGGGCTCTTAACATTTTTAAAGCGCCGCGACCTCTCTTGGTTTCAAAACGTTGAACTCCTGCATTAGTGAAATCTGAAACTAGTTCATTCCGGAAACCCACAGTTCTCACTTCGCATACACCTGAACTGCAGCGTCCGATCCAGCCAGGCGCCATCTTATTGACCGACGACATCCCCCCCCCCCCCCCCCCCCCCCCCCCCCCCCCCCCCCCCCGTTGCCTCCTTTGAAAGCTTGAGTCTTCTGTTCAAACGCTGTCTGTCTGACATAGTTGCTTTTAACGGAATTAAAATTGTAGTCTAAAAATAACAGTGATCTAAAACGCGGTCTAATTCAAACTTTTATTTTCAGATACGAATTTAGCAAAGCATCTCGAAATAAGACTGTCCCCAAACTGTGTTCCCTGGGGGTCGGGTACGACCCTTAAACTAGATGGATTTGAGAAATACAGAAAATCGAAAGCAAGAAAATATTTGAACTCTTACTGTTGATAATTTTAAAATGCGATCATCAAGATTTTTGTACAACTTAATTTGCGTCAAATTTGTGCTTTTAAAGATAACTGTTTGAGGACTTCTTGCTCAATTCGGTATCCGATTCCAGTCTGCGGAAAAACTTCGATCTTGTATCCGTGGCACGGAGCTTTTTATGAACATTTGTTCTTCTCTCCCTTTTCTTTTTGCTGACTCTATTTTAAAACGAACCATTTAACAGAGACAAGCTCGTGTCATAAGGATCATGTTTCATCTAGCAGTCGGCAAATTTTGACGTCTTCGCTGCCATTGAAACAAAAACAAAAACAAAGAAACAAAAAAATTCTATGAAATCTGATGGGATCTGATGAGTTTGTTCTGTTGTTGGCACGAGCCTGTTCTGTTTTTGGCACGAGCCTGTTCTGTTTTTGGCACGAGTCTGTTCTGTTGTTGGCACGCGTCTGCTTTGTTGGGCGAGCTAAGATTTGGTCAAACTTCAATGTGTAGACTGTGGGCCGCGATATGTGATCTATGAAAGATACTCCATGGACACAGACACGTTCGACGGATAAAGATAATAAGTCGCTAGATGAAGATAAGTCACTATAAGGAGATGAAGCCACAGTGAAGATAACATGGGGAAATGATAATCCATGTAAAGACCCCTTTCATGGACAACCCCGTAAATCAGATTAGATCATTGCAAAGCTAATGATCTTATTACATTCTTTTTTTTTTTATTAAACCAGTCAGATCTGAAACTTCAAATTTTTAATTATCCTGTTTAATTTACACACTGAGACTATAGATGCGTGTGTGTGTTGACCATTAAGGCATCGAGTGGGACATGTGCGCCCCTTCCTCTACGTTGTTATTTGGGTATAGTATCCTATATTTTGTTTTCCATCTCTAGTTTTCTCTCTCTCTCTCTATATATATATATATATATATAGACATGCCATTGGAACGTTGATATCTGTTCAACGTCTGATAAATACACCATGGGATTGGTGCGTTTGGTCGTGTTCAATGTATCTTGGACTAGGGATCCGGTACTGTTGGGGTGGGCTTGGTCTTCTATCATTTAATTTGGACAAGGGATCCGGTACTGTTGCGGTGGGCTTGGTCTTCTATCATTTAATTTGGACAAGGGATCCGGTACTGTTGGGGTGGGCTTGGTCTTCTATCATTTAATTTGGACAAGGGATCCGGTACTGTTGGGGTGGGCTTGGTCTTTTATCATTTAATTTGGACAAGGGATCCGGTACTGTTGGGGTGGGCTTGGTCTTCTATCATTTAGACAAGGGATCCGGTCCTGTTGGGGTGGGCTTGGTCTTCTATCATTTAATTTGGACAAGGGATCCGAGCCCTGCAAATGTGTGGTGTGGTCGTGTATAATTAAGTTAGACACTGGATGCGACACTGCAAGGCTGGGGATGGGTGGGTGGGGTGGTCTTGTATAATTAAGTTTGACAAGGGATCCTACACTTTAAGACTGGGGTGTGGTCTTGTATAAATTTAAGTTTGACAAGGGATCGCCCCCCCCCCACACACCCCCAACCCCTTTTGAGTCTCCACCCTTCTGTTCCCGTCAAATAAGCTATTCCGCTAAGTGTTGTTTGTGTTGCATTCCACTGGGATTTGTAAGTTTCAAGGTGCGTGGGGGGGGGGG
>CAXITT010000382.1:245560-255735 GCA_964033795.1 Lymnaea stagnalis | reverse complement strand
GGTCCGTGTTACTGTTGTACTGCGGTCCGTGTTACTGTTGTACTGCGGTCCGTGTTACTGTTGTACTGCGGTCCGTGTTACTGTTGTACTGCGGTCCGTGTTACTGTTGTACTGCGGTCCGTGTTACTGTTGTACTGCGGTCCCTGTTACTGTTGTACTGCGGTCCCTGTTACTGTTGTACTGTGGTCCGTGTTACTGTTGTACTGTGGTCCGTGTTACTGTTGTACTGTGGTCCGTGTTACTGTTGTACTGCGGTCCGTGTTACTGTTGTACTGCGGTCCCTGTTACTGTTGTACTGCGGTCCGTGTTACTGTTGTACTGTGGTCCGTGTTACTGTTGTAATGCGGTCCCTGTTACTGTTGTACTGCGGTCCGTGTTACTGTTGTACTGCGGTCCGTGTTACTGTTGTACTGCGGTCCGTGTTAATGAAGCAAATACTTGTGCAGTTGCATCGCGTGAATCAAATGATCATTTTATATTTGTTGATTTGACAACGACGTAAGGACTTACTGGGGAAGGCGGCCTGGAGTACAAACATTTAACACTTGTTTACACTGATGAATGATACTTTTTGATAGTATTGCCACGAGCTCTCGGCAATGCAGAAAGGGGGAGGCACCGGCCCCACAAAGCACCCACCCCGTTATCCACCAGACCAAAATTCCAAATCCATAATCTAACCGATCCATTATTCACCCACACCACACTCTACCCACCCAATAATCCGACCCCCCCCCACAACCCGACATTAACTCACCCATCCCATAATCCACCGCACATCAATTCACCCACTCATAATCCACCGCACACCAATTCGCCCATCCCATTATCCACCGCACATCAATTCACTCATCCCATAATCCACCGCACACCAATTCGCCCATCCCATTATCCACCGCACATCAATTCACTCATCCCATAATAAACCGCACATCAATTTACTCATCCGATAATCCACCGCACACCAATTAACCCATCCCATTATCCACCGCACATCAATTCACCCATCCCATAATCCACCACACATCAACTCACCCATCTCATCCACCACACATCAACTCACCCATCTCATTATCCACCGCACACCAATTCACCCATCCCATAATCCACCGCACATCAACTCACCCATCCCATTATCCACCGCACACCAATTCACCCATCCCATAATCCACCACACATCAACTCACCCATCCCATTATCCACCGCACACCAATTCACCCATCCCATAATCCACCGCACATCAAATCACCCATCCCATTATCCACCGCACACCAATTCACCCATCCCATAATCCACCCCACCGCACTCTCCGCCCACACTGGATGCACCACTGCTCCGACACCACCTGCTGGATGGTAACAGCTGAAGGGGTTCCATTGCTTTCAGCGGACGCCCTCCCACCCTCGTCGTCCCCCCCACTCCCCCCTTTCACGTATACGCCCCTGCCCGGAGGGTCGTACTGGCTGATGTAAGACGGTGTCGTTGCGAGATTCCAAGCTTACAAGTAAGCAGTGCCAAGCCTTTCATTGTTTTAAGTGCCACTTGATAACGACCGCCTCGTATCTCCTTTCGCTTGACGCCCGATATCCCCTGTGCAGACGCGGGGGTCCCTGTAGCTATCGGTGACTTGCTATTTGCTTCTGAGCTCGCCGGGCGGCCTCGGTCCCCCCCCCTCCCCCCGCTGCTCACCGCTTGAGTACACGTTGGCCATGATGTCGGTGATAACCACGTCAATAAATACTCGACGCTTCCAACCCTACAAGCGGAGTGGACCATTTCTTTAGATTTCGACGACACCGAGTTCAAGAACTCACCGACTTGTACGTCGGCTTTAGGTCGCTATGATGCTATTGTGTATCATACTGATTTATTTCCATACTTCTTTTGGTCTATTCGACCATTCGGAAGCCTCCTTCCTCCGCAGACATGCGTATTCTTTCTGTTCCCAGAACACGCACCAAAACATACGGTGAACGATCGTTCTCTTTCTGTGCCCCCAAACAATGGATTTCTCTCCCATAACTCATCAGCAATATACAGACAATCCCGGCCTTCAAAACTGCCCTCGAGACCCATATCTTCGAACTCTACTATAACGACTCATTCCCCCCCCCCCCCCCCCCACCCNTGGCTAGATAGTACATTTGTGGTGATAAATAACGCTCAATGCTGCTGGGTACTGTCCATGGCTAGATAGTACATTTGTGGTGATAAATAACGCTCAATGCTGCTGGGTACTGTCCATGGCTAGATAGTACATTTGTGGTGATAAATAACGCTCAATGCTGCTGGGTACTGTCCATGGCTAGATAGTACATTTGTGGTGATAAATAACGCTCAATGCTGCTGGGTACTGTCCATGGCTAGATAGTACATTTGTGGTGATAAATAACGCTCAATGCTGCTGGGTACTGTCCATGGCTAGATAGTACATTTGTGGTGATAAATAACGCTCAATGCTGCTGGGTACTGTCCATGGCTAGATAGTACATTTGTGGTGATAAATAACGCTCAATGCTGCTGGGTACTGTCCATGGCTAGATAGTACATTTGTGGTGATAAATAACGCTCAATGCTGCTGGGTACTGTCCATGGCTAGATAGTACATTTGTGGTGATAAATAACGCTCAATGCTGCTGGGTACTGTCCATGGCTAGATAGTACATTTGTGGTGATAAATAACGCTCAATGCTGCTGGGTACTGTCCATGGCTAGATAGTACATTTGTGGTGATAAATAACGCTCAATGCTGCTGGGTACTGTCCATGGCTAGATAGTACATTTGTAGGGAAGGTTAAGCTTTTTACCAATGGTTGTTTTTAAATGTATAATTTTCTGTAATTGCTCATTTGTGTGTGTGTGAAGCGCAGTGAGCCCAGCCCTAGACTGGGGTACAACAGTGAGCCTAGCCCTAGACTGGGGTACACCAGTGAGCCTGGCCCTAGACTGGGGTACAGCAGTGAGCCTAGCCCTAGACTGGGGTACAGCAATGAGCCTAGCCCTAGACTGGGGTACAGCAGTGAGCCTGGCCCTAGACTGGGGTACAGCAGTGAGCCTGGCCCTAGACTGGGGTACAGCAGTGAGCCTGGCCCTAGACTGGGGTACAGCAGTGAGCCTGGCCCTAGAGATGTTCAAACGTTGGTGATGAGAGATGTTCAAACGTTGGTGATGAGAGATGTTCAATAGTTGGTGATGAGAGATGTTCAAACGTTGGTGATGAGAGATGTTCAAACGTTGGTGATGAGGGATGTTCAAACGTTGGTGATGAGAGATGTTCAAACGTTGGTGATGAGGGATGTTCAAACGTTGGTGATGAGAGATGTTCAAACGTTGGTGATGAGAGATGTTCAAACGTTGGTGATGAGAGATGTTCAAACGTTGGTGATGAGAGATGTTCAAACGTTGGTGATGAGAGATGTTCAAACGTTGGTGATGAGAGATGTTCAAACGTTGGTGATGAGGGATGTTCAAACGTTGGTGATGAGGGATGTTCAAACGTTGGTGATGAGGGATGTTCAATGTTAAAACAGTATCGGAATTTCAAAGGCTTCCATTTAAGGAATATGTGGTTGAATCTATTTAATTCGTATCTTTATGATATCACGTTTAATTCTTATAATAATGATATTATTTAAAGATGTAAAGTAATGACATTTTGTTCTGTTTGAACCATCTTTCTAGGGAAAGAATATTAGAAGGCCTCAGAGTGGGGACCATTGGGCCAACGCTGTGTCAAATATCTTTAGAGCCCCCCCCCTCCCCAACACCTTTTCATAAAGAAATACCTATACCAAAAATACACGAGTGCCCTAAACAGTAAATACTTGACGTCGACTGCAGATCGTTAAGCCAGGGGTGCACCATTCACACAACACGCCCCTAACTTCCCCACATCCGCCCCCACACCAGCAGCACCTATCGTCTACTGTTGGGGGGGGGGAAGGGGGGGGAGCTCCTGCAGTTAGTCGGAGATCTAAATAAACCAAGCCTCCTCGTGGTATGGGTATACAAACATTGGGAAGTGAGATGAAATGTGCGCGGCACGCGGGTAATGCGAAGGGGGGAAAACATGCGGAGGAGAAAGTAAGGGGAGGAACTTCTGACGTAAAAAAAATGCCAGGAATGTGACATTTTACCAGAGCGAGTCCAAAGGGCGACAATCTTTAAGTAATGCAATTATTTTAACTGGTATTGGTAATAACGTTGTGCCCGATGAGCCAGATCTGGCAAGCATTTCGGAGTCTTTCACTCTTCCACATGGCCAGAAATTTCAGCGAGGTACCGCGGATTAACGGCTAATTGAAGAACATCGGTACCTGGGAGATTCGAACCACTTAAGCGCCTCCTCCGGGAGTGCGAGCGACACTGGTACTTTTAAAAGAAATAGCTCTTGCCATCTTCAGGACGCCGGTGTTTGGAGTGTTAAGAGGAGTCGGACGCTTTTCAGGCTTGTTGATGTAGTGCATGTGTGTCCTGTCCATTTCCTTAACATAAAAAAAAAAATAATAACCGGAACAATTATTATTATTATTTAAAATATTATTAAACGGATACACTATTACAAATTTATAAATTTAAAAAAAAAATGCGAACGTATTTTTATGACCGAAAACGTTATTTTAAATGACAAACTCCCGTAGTTTTTACATACACTCGTAATTTTAATTTGACCGACACCAGTGTTTTTAACCGATTCCTTTATTTAAAATGACCAGCCCCCCGTATTTTAAATGACTAACAGATAAAATTCAACATATTTAAAATTTACGAAAAACATTAAGCTAGACCGGAAAAAGCGCTTCAGCCGACCGCTTTTTGCCCGCGGGCCGTAGGTTGCCCACCGGTGGTTGAAAATAATATTAGTATACGTTTACGCCGGCAAGTACATTCCTGTATGATTGCTGATATTAGAATCAATTTACATAACTCACACACCACCACTGCGATCATATTTTCTATTCAAGGGATCCACCGTCAGTCTATAAATCTCCATTGTAAAAACAGCAGTCGCATAAAGAAAAGGAAGTTAAATAATAGACGGGCCAAAATATTACCTCGATTTATAATATTACCCTTGCTATGTGGGATTTAAGGTGGAAGAGTGGAGTTTAAGGTGGAAGAGTGGGATTTAAGGTGGAAGAGTTGGATTTAAGGTGGAAGAGTGGGATTTAAGGTGGAAAAGTGGGATGTAAGGTGGAAGAGTGGAGTTTAAGGTGGAAGAGTGGGATTTAAGGTGGAAGAGTGGGATGTAAGGTGGAAAAGTGGAGTTTAAGGTGGAAGAGTGGGATTTAAGGTGGAAGAGTGGAGTTTGAGGTGGAAGAGTGGGATTTAAGGGTGGAAGAGTGGAGTTTGAGGTGGAAGAGTAGGGTTTGAGGTGGGTTGTGGGGTTTGAGGTGGGATTGTGTGCTTTGAGGTGGGAGAGTGGGGTTTGATGTGGCAGAGTGGGGGTTTAAGTTGGAAGAGTGCAAAGGGAATAAGTTGGTTGAAGAGGGTTGAGTTGAAAAGATGGGAGGTTTGGAGGGGGACGGGTGGCGTGGAAGGGGAGGTAGGAGGCAGAAAAGAGAGAAACTGAAACGATCAAAATTGTTTTGACAGTATTCTAGAGACGGTAAGCAAGAGATTGAAACTGTGACTCTCGAGAACAGAAGAATGAAATAAATATGTGGAGAACAAAAGTGATATAGAAAGAAGAGAGAAAACCAGCATTCGAGTTTTTGGTTTATTCATTCAACAACCTACACGAAATGTCCTTTATGTCTTCGACTCCAGATGTCAAGGTTGTGTATTTGTGGGTTCAACCTTTATTCTAGGTTGTTTATTTGCGTTCAGGTCGTATCTACCCACTGAGCGTTGCAAAATCTCAATATATTTGATTAAATACCAATAGAGAGAACAAACACCTTTACGTTTTAACTTTAAAACAAAAAAAATTGCCGGTAGATTAATTACTTGTCTTTTTAAAAGGCAATCTCTGTTCCTTTATACTGGGCTCTATATAATATATGTCATTTTTTGACTAACAGTATGGATGATGTAAAGTTATACGAGCGAATGGTTAGACGGAGCAAGGCTGTGACGTTGGCACGGAGAGATGATATGGGAGGGAAATGTCAAGAAATGACCTACGTTTATAGCGTTTGAGTGAGTGTGTGGGCGGCATGTGCAATTCATGACAGACCCAAGAGTGCACATGCCGTCCTCCGCATTGATCAATAGAGAGAAAAGGATACGTCTTTCAACCCGGAAATGTACATTGTTGTTGATATGGCATATTTGTGTAAAGTCTTGTGATATTCTGCCATGCATTTGTTCTTTCTTTTATTATTTGAAGGGAGTGGTCATTGCGTCGTCTCGTTAAAAGACAAAGTCATTCAAAGAGAGGTCCGCTGGGACGAGCATATTAACAATGTATGTAACCAAGCAAACCAACCCTTGGGGTTCTTAAGGCGAAATCTAAAGATTGGCAACTCCTGTGTGAAAGAAAGAGCATATAAAGCCTTTATCCGTCCGATTTTAGATTATGCATCTTCAGTCTGGGACCCATTTACCCAGAAGAGCATTGACAGGTTGGAGGCGGTCCAGCGACGAGCAGCACGCTTTGTCCTAAACCACTACAGGAATACCTCTAGTGTTGGCAGCATGCTAGAAACACTAGGCTGGTCACCATTGGAGAAACGACGACATTCCAGGCTCTCCATGATTTACAAGATAAATAATGGGCTGGTCCACTGTTCCAGTATTAAACAGAAACTCGTCCCTCTCCCACATAGACAGCGACGAGGCCATGACAGGCAATTTAGGCTCATACCAGCAAGAAGCCAGTATAGGACCTGCTCATTCCTGCCCAAGACAATCAGCGACTGGAACCATCTTTCAAAAGGAACAGTTGAGGCGACAACACTAGACACATTTGTGTCTATTGCCTCAAGCCTTCAAACCCCTAGTGCATAATTTCCTCATCACCACCAGTAACAGAAACATGGCAAATCCCATCTACATGCATAGGAGCCAAAATGATCAATAAATTGATCGTGGGCCCTTAAGATATAGAAGAAGAAGAAGGGAAAGTACATGCCTTCCTCCATGACTTACTGTTAGTATATCCCAACTGCTATAACATTAGTCCTAGTACAAATCTACTTTCTCTAACTTAAAGCCAGTACATTCCTACTCACTATGACCTAATGCCATTACATTCCTGCTCTCTATAATTAGTACCAGTATATTCCTGCTCTCTATAATTAATACCAGTACATTACTGCTCTCTATAATTAATGCCAGCACATTCCTGCTCTCTATAATTAATACCAGTACATTCCTGCTCTCTATAATTAGTCCCAGTACATTCCTGCTCTCTATAATTAGTATCAGTAATTTACTGCTCTCTATAATTATTACCAGTACATTCCTGCTCTCTTTAGTTAGTACCAGTACATTCCTGCTCTCTATAATTAGTACCAGTACATTCATACTCTCTATAATTAGTATCAGTAATTTACTGCTCTCTATAATTATTACCAGTACATTCCTGCTCTCTTTAATTAGTACCAGTACATTCGTGCTCTCTATGATCGATGTTAACTTTTCATATTGTGTAATAGGACACCTTAGGTTTTAATCTAACACACACACACACACACACAAAGTTTATTTTAAAGAAACCAATCATAATTCTAAACTGCTGGTAATAAAGGACTTTCTTGGTACTCAAGTACTAAAGGACTCTTATCAGGTCGATGGATTCTTTGGACCAGGGGTCTCCAAACTACGGCCCGCGGGCCGCATGCGGCTCGCGAGGCCCTCTCATGCGGCCCGCGGAGACCTTTTTGTCTACGGAAAAAAATTACGGAAATTTACGTGTATCCTGACAAGATCAGAAGCCGCTTACGTGGACGTTATTGTTTTTACTCAATTAAAATAGAGGCGCGCAGTAGTGCTTTATGTTTTCTGACCGATCATGACTTGGCAAAACCTTATTAGCTGCTTAGTTTTTCTACTTCCGTTCACAGTCAAGGAGATGATATAACGCCATCTAGTGGCGCAGCTTTGCCCGCCGTGTTGCAGACATGGGTGAAAACATGGGACTCAAATAGCGAAAAATGCAAGCAAGTTTCGCAATTTTTATTGCCATGGATGAATCGCTGGACAGCTGTTCCGCCTTTCAACTGCCTCTGTTCGTTAGAGGTGTGGATGAAGACATGAACATAACACAAGAGCTGGCTTCCCTACATAGCATGTACGACACTGTTTCAGGAGAGGATATATTTAATGAGGTGAAAACAAAAAATTCTGATTATAACTTGGACTGGACTAACCTCAGTTGCCTGACTGTTGATGGAGGAAAGACCATCAGTGGCCTAAAGAAAGGCTTGGTTGGACAAGTGAAAGCAGCTGTGTAAGAGAAAAGAATTCTGCAACCAATGTTCTTGCACTGTATTATTCAGCAGAAAGCTTTGTGTGACAAATAAGTAAAGGCAAGTCACAGTCATTAGTGTCTGATGAAGAGTGGATGTGGAAATTGGTCTTTGTTGCAGACATAACTAGTCATTTAAATTTTCTGAACCTAAAACTACAAGGAGAGGAAAATCTAGTTTCTTAACTATACACCCACCTAAAGGCCTTCAGATCCAAATTCGTTTTGTTTTCTTTGAACTAGTACAGGCCAACAGCTTGACGCACTCTCAGCAGTGGACGGTCTTAATGGCTGAAACAGCAGCGTAGTTCCCCACACCACTTGCATGCGAGATCATCAAAGACCCCCAGCTGCAGTCTCAGCAGCGGTTTTCTGACTTGGATTTAAAGGCAGATGAAGTGAGACTTTTTCAAAACTCATTTGAAGCAGACGTGGCCAGTCGCCCAGATGCACTGCACCTGGTGGTCACTGAGTTGCAAGCAAATGACCTCCTTAGGGACCAGTCAAAAAAGGGTTTTAACTAGTTTTCGCCCAAGGAAGACTTTCCTAATTTCAAAACATTTGCATCAATGTACCTTTCAATCTTTGGAACAACATGCCTGTGTGAAAATGTTCAAGAACGAAATAAGTGAAGAGCAATTTGAGAACAGATTTGTCCGATGATCATCTCAGGTCACTGTTGATGTTATGGACATCAAATCTAAATCCAGAAATGTCTGCTAATCATAGCTATTTCACCATTCCCACTTATACAGGTGTTCATGTGTCGTGTATCAATGTTTTATTAAATAATAACTGAATGAAATAATAATACATAAATGATTAAAAACAACATCCATGTTTGGATTATTTTTTATTTGGACCTCGGAGTGTGTAGTCGGCCCCCGAACTGCTGTTTGATAGTTAATGCGGCCCTCGGGCTGAAAAGTTTGGAGTCCCTTTAGACAATGGCCTTGGAATCGTCTGTGTGTAGAAACCATTTTTTACCTTTACAAAGGTTGATAATCCAAGTATCAATTAAAAAGGGGAAATAATCCATTTAGAATGGCTGGGGGTATTTTTTAAGCAACAAAAAAGATAGTAAATTGTGAAAGCGATTGGATGTTGCCTTGACTGGGCTCGTTTCGGTTAAGACAGCTTGATGACTTTTGGTGAATATGGTTCATGGTGCCGTAACCTCCACTGAAAACCAAGAAACAAAACAAGCGGGAAGCAACCCTTGTCACCGACACGAAGAATGCCGGGAATGGACGGAATGCCAACAGTGACGTTGTTTTGAAAGAAAGCTGAAGACAACAATGGCGGAAACGCGGTATTTCTGGAAGTATCGCAAAATAAATGGTACGGGTCGGGTGGCTGGGTGGTGGTGTGTGTGTGTGAGCCGGTGGTGTGTGTGTGTGAAAGCCGGTGGTGTGTGTGTGTGTGTGTGTGTGAGCCGCTCGCTGCCAAGTGGAAGCTGTTTGTGTGTAGGGCTTGGAATAGGATATGATCACGGGGATTGGGGTCGTGGGCGGATGGGGGTCAAGGATCTAAGAGTTTTACAAGGACGTTGGGTAGAAATCATGAAATGGAACGTTTTTGTAGAAAAAAAAAGGGGGGGGGGGTGGGATCTGAAGTATAATTTGAAACTGATAATTTTTTTCTTACCATATTGTATCAATAGTAAACGAAACTTAATTCAATTATTTAAGTTTAGGACTGGGGATTTATTTTGTTTTATCTTCCCCCCCCCCTTTTTTTTTTTTTTTTTTTTTTTTTTTTT
>CAXITT010000382.1:200935-211585 GCA_964033795.1 Lymnaea stagnalis | reverse complement strand
GGACACAACATGTGCCCATAGATTTCTTGGTTTTGTTAGACGTGTTCCAGCTGGCCTTGTTACAACACACGGACCGTGTACGGACACAACATGTGTCTATAGATTTCTTGGTTTTGTTTCTTGTGTTCCAGCTGGCCTTGTTACGACACACGGACCGTGTACGGACACAACATGTGTCTATAGATTTCTTGGTTTTGTTTCTTGTGTTCCAGCTGGCCTTGTTACAACACACGGACCGTGTAGGACACAACATGTGCCCATAGATTTCTTGGTTTTGTTAGACGTGTTCCAGCTGGCCTTGTTACAACACACGGACCGTGTACGGACACAACATGTGTCTATAGATTTCTTGGTTTTGTTTCTTGTGTTCCAGCTGGCCTTGTTACAACACACGGACCGTGTAGGACACAACATGTGCCCATAGATTTCTTGGTTTTGTTAGACGTGTTCCAGATGGCCTTGTTAGAAGACACGGATGTGTACGGACACAACATGTACCCATAGATTTCTTGGTTTTGTTAGACGTGTTCCAGCTGGCCTTGTTACAACACACGGACCGTGTACGGACACAACATGTGTCCATAGATTTCTTGGTTTTGTTCCTTGTGTTCCAGCTGGCCTTGTTACAACACACGGACCGCCTAACCGACTTCATAAAGCTTCCACTGATTGAATGCTGCCGTGGCCTCGTCCTGCTGTCCTGATGTTACTCTCCCTCTCATCGCTCGCCCTCCCTTTTTTCTCCCGGAGGTTTTTGAAATGTTAATCCCGTTGTCCTCCTCCTCCTTCTAATGTCACGTTTTATAATGAGTTGGTTGTGTGTTGTTATTTTCCGCCACTGCCACAACCACCATTTGCGCCCACGCCACAACTGTTGAATTATTCACTTTATTGTCCCAGCAGCTTAAAGCTATTGGTGATGTAAACTTAAGGGATTTTTATTTTTAAACATGAAAAGAATGGCAGAAACTTAATGGTCAACTATTTATCTATCTCTCTTTCTCCCCCCCCCCTCTCTCCTCTTCATCTCTATCTTTCTTCTCCCTGTCCCCTCTCTCTCTCTCTCTGTCTCTCCATCTGTCTCTTTCTCTGCCTCCTCTCTCTCACTCTTGATCTCTCTTGGCCTCTTTCCCTCTCCACCTCTTTCACTCCCCCTATTTATCTTTCCCCCTCTCTCTCTCTATGCATCCCTCTCTCCCTCTCTGTCCCTCATTCACTCTCTCCCACCTCTCTCTGCATCTCTTTCTTCTCTCTTCCCTCTCGCCCCTTTCTCTCCTTATCCATCTCTCTTTATCCTCTCCCCCCCCTCTCAATTTCTCTTCCTCGCTCTCTCTCCCCTCTTATGTCTCTCCATCCCGCCCCCTCTCTCCCCCCCTGTAGTTGCTTGATCCTCGAAATTAATTAAGCTTTGGCCTCTCACTGTTATCACCTGATAATCCCTGGTATAATCCATAATCTATACACGTTGCATAGTTTTATTTTTCGTTGTTTTTTTGTTTTTTGTAACCCGTCCTACTTTTGTTGTCTTCCCCTCAGAGATAGAAGGCGTTGACTTCCAGGAGCATCTTCGTCCTCTGATCTTCGTGCTGCACTCCAGCGCACCTGTCAAGTGGAATGTCGAGATCTATGGGATCACCAGTCAGGAGAAGCACCAGTTTGTGGTAGGTGGTACTGGTACTGAGAGCGTCTGTGCTTTGAATGGGGAGCCTGGCGTCTTGGGGGCTTGATTTGGTCATCTTGCGTGTTTAATGGGTTTATTGGGGTTAGAGTTTCGACCCCCGGATTCCCGCAATGTTTTTTTATACAATCCCGGGCACACACTTTTAGAGGACAATTTTCTTGTTTTTTTTTTTTTTTTCTTTCTTTTAATTTTCCGCAAGTGATAGGTTGTCACAAATTTTTCTTATAAGCCAAGACTTGATAAACCTATGGGGAGATGTGATTCCCGCAATGTTTTTTTATACAATCCCGGGCACACACTTTTAGAGGACAATTTTCTTGTTTTTTTTTTTTTTTTTCTTTCTTTTAATTTTCCGCAAGTGATAGGTTGTCACAAATTGTTACTATAAGCCAAGACTTGTAGAACCTATGGGGAGATGCACTGATATTCTAAGCTCAGTAGCCCTAATACACAGCTTTTAAAGCGTTTAGAAGTCACGACCACGTTTATAGTGAAGCAAATTTACGCCTAGATCACGATAGATTTGGGGGGAAAAGGGGGGCTTTTAGATAATGTAAACTCTACGAAAGGAAACCATTTTAAAACTTAATTTTCCGGTACAATGTAATTGGTGACATATTTAATGACATGATTGAACTTGCAACTCAAAATTTCAGACATTAATTTAAATAAGAAAACAACTTTGAAACCACGACTTGTCTTAGCCTGTTGTTTTAGCTGGCGACCCCCCCTCCCCCCCCCCCCCCCCCATAACTCCCTTCGCAACCCTATTTGAGGTGACCTCTCATGGCCTGGAAACATGTGCTCTATTAACTCCATGATCTGATGATGTTCACGTTTGAAACTACCTTTATATTATGTCGTGTTTTTTTCCCCCTCCTCTCCCATGTTCAACCCAGGAAGACATACACATGTATAGACACAAGTATAGACACATGTATAGACACATGTATAGACACATGTATAGACACATGTATAGACACATGTATAGACACATGTATAGACACTTGTATAGACACATGTATAGACACATGTATAGACACATGTATAGACACATGTATAGACACATGTATAGACACATGTATAGACACATGTATAGACACTCCTCATTGTTCGTCATTCGAAACAAGCCCCTTGCTACTGCCAGTTGATAGAAACGTTGGCTTGTAAATATTGCGTGACGAATTCGAACCTGGAATGAGCGACCTGTAAATCATTAAACACCCATGCAATGTTGTTTTTCCTATAGGCGGTTGTAATATCCAACTTTAGCGTTAAAAGCTAGCTCCCGTTGACCATACAGCTAGCAGATCGGTCACATGACCTTCGGAGGTCCCCTTCCGATTTTTTTGATTTGTTGTCTCCTGCATTAGACGTTGATGGATTAAATTGTGTGTGTGGGCTCCCTAAATATGCGAGGCCCCTAGCAGCCGCAGGGGGTTGCAGGCCCCTAGCAGCCGCAGGGGGTTGCAGGCCCTCACGCGACGACCCTGTAGCTAGCTAACCACTACTAGGGTTAAAACAGTGGAAAGTGAATCAACTACAGCCAGTGCTCGACTTAGGACCTATGCAACTTACGACCACTCGACTTTACTTTACGACTACAATCACTAGCCATATTAGATTTCAGATTTATTTCTGCCTCAATGATCATTCAAACGACGTTGTCTGCAATCATCGTTTGGTCGTTAACTACGGAAAAGGTAGGCATGATGCTATGATGATGCCATGCTGCTGGCCGGCGTCATCAATTTCTAAGAAATAACACGGTCACACTCCATTACCCTAGGTCCATTGACTTCCCAGAGCGCGGCTAAAGCTTGTTGATTGGAGAGCTCTTCAGAGTTTGAAAATTTAAAATCCCATCTCCCATTACAAATTATGATTTATAACAATAATAAAAGAAATTTGTGATGTAATTTAACTTAAATATTTTTATAACATCACTTCAAATTACTGTACTCATAGCGTACTCAACTTACGACCAAATCGTCTTACGGCCTGTCTGTCAGAATCGATCGTGGTCGTAAGTCGAGCACTGACAGTATCACCAATTGAGCCAACCTCACGGCTCACTTTAAGGTGGCTTTTTTAAATATTCACTCACAGACAGTGACAAGTAAACAACTATAAAATATTCATTCACAGACAGTGACAAGTAAACAACTATAAAATATTCATTCATAGACAGTGACAAGTAAACAACTATAAAATATTCATTCACAGACAGTGACAAGTAAACAACTATAAAATATTCATTCATAGACAGTGACAAGTAAACAACTATAAAATATTCATTCATAGACAGTGACAAGTAAACAACTATAAAATATTCATTCATAGACAGTGACAAGTAAACAACTATAAAATATTCATTCATAGACAGTGACAAGTAAACAACTATAAAATATTCATTCATAGACAGTGACAAGTAAACAACTATAAAATATTCATTCATAGACAGTGACAAGTAAACAACTATAAAATATTCATTCATAGACAGTGACAAGTAAACAACTATAAAATATTCATTCATAGACAGTGACAAGTAAACAACTATAAAATATTCATTCATAGACAGTGACAAGTAAACAACTATAAAATATTCATTCATAGACAGTGACAAGTAAACAACTATAAAATATTCATTCATAGACAGTGACAAGTAAACAACTATAAAATATTCATTCATAGACAGTGACAAGTAAACAACTATAAAATATTCATTCATAGACAGTGACAAGTAAACAACTATAAAATATTCATTCATAGACAGTGACAAGTAAACAACTATAAAATATTCATTCATAGACAGTGACAAGTAAACAACTATAAAATATTCATTCATAGACAGTGACAAGTAAACAACTATAAAATATTCATTCATAGACAGTGACAAGTAAACAACTATAAAATATTCATTCATAGACAGTGACAAGTAAACAACTATAAAATATTCATTCATAGACAGTGACAAGTAAACAACTATAAAATATTCATTCATAGACAGTGACAAGTAAACAACTATAAAATATTCATTCATAGACAGTGACAAGTAAACAACTATAAAATATTCATTCATAGACAGTGACAAGTAAACAACTATAAAATATTCATTCATAGACAGTGACAAGTAAACAACTATAAAATATTCATTCATAGACAGTGACAAGTAAACAACTATAAAATATTCATTCATAGACAGTGACAAGTAAACAACTATAAAATATTCATTCATAGACAGTGACAAGTAAACAACTATAAAATATTCATTCATAGACAGTGACAAGTAAACAACTATAAAATATTCATTCATAGACAGTGACAAGTAAACAACTATAAAATATTCATTCATAGACAGTGACAAGTAAACAACTATAAAATATTCATTCATAGACAGTGACAAGTAAACAACTATAAAATATTCATTCATAGACAGTGACAAGTAAACAACTATAAAATATTCATTCATAGACAGTGACAAGTAAACAACTATAAAATATTCATTCATAGACAGTGACAAGTAAACAACTATAAAATATTCATTCATAGACAGTGACAAGTAAACAACTATAAAATATTCATTCATAGACAGTGACAAGTAAACAACTATAAAATATTCATTCATAGACAGTGACAAGTAAACAACTATAAAATATTCATTCATAGACAGTGACAAGTAAACAACTATAAAATATTCATTCATAGACAGTGACAAGTAAACAACTATAAAATATTCATTCATAGACAGTGACAAGTAAACAACTATAAAATATTCATTCATAGACAGTGACAAGTAAACAACTATAAAATATTCATTCATAGACAGTGACAAGTAAACAACTATAAAATATTCATTCATAGACAGTGACAAGTAAACAACTATAAAATATTCATTCATAGACAGTGACAAGTAAACAACTATAAAATATTCATTCATAGACAGTGACAAGTAAACAACTATAAAATATTCATTCATAGACAGTGACAAGTAAACAACTATAAAATATTCATTCATAGACAGTGACAAGTAAACAACTATAAAATATTCATTCATAGACAGTGACAAGTAAACAACTATAAAATATTCATTCATAGACAGTGACAAGTAAACAACTATAAAATATTCATTCATAGACAGTGACAAGTAAACAACTATAAAATATTCATTCATAGACAGTGACAAGTAAACAACTATAAAATATTCATTCATAGACAGTGACAAGTAAACAACTATAAAATATTCATTCATAGACAGTGACAAGTAAACAACTATAAAATATTCATTCATAGACAGTGACAAGTAAACAACTATAAAATATTCATTCATAGACAGTGACAAGTAAACAACTATAAAATATTCATTCATAGACAGTGACAAGTAAACAACTATAAAATATTCATTCATAGACAGTGACAAGTAAACAACTATAAAATATTCATTCATAGACAGTGACAAGTAAACAACTATAAAATATTCATTCATAGACAGTGACAAGTAAACAACTATAAAATATTCATTCATAGACAGTGACAAGTAAACAACTATAAAATATTCATTCATAGACAGTGACAAGTAAACAACTATAAAATATTCATTCATAGACAGTGACAAGTAAACAACTATAAAATATTCATTCATAGACAGTGACAAGTAAACAACTATAAAATATTCATTCATAGACAGTGACAAGTAAACAACTATAAAATATTCATTCATAGACAGTGACAAGTAAACAACTATAAAATATTCATTCATAGACAGTGACAAGTAAACAACTATAAAATATTCATTCATAGACAGTGACAAGTAAACAACTATAAAATATTCATTCATAGACAGTGACAAGTAAACAACTATAAAATATTCATTCATAGACAGTGACAAGTAAACAACTATAAAATATTCATTCATAGACAGTGACAAGTAAACAACTATAAAATATTCATTCATAGACAGTGACAAGTAAACAACTATAAAATATTCATTCATAGACAGTGACAAGTAAACAACTATAAAATATTCATTCATAGACAGTGACAAGTAAACAACTATAAAATATTCATTCATAGACAGTGACAAGTAAACAACTATAAAATATTCATTCATAGACAGTGACAAGTAAACAACTATAAAATATTCATTCATAGACAGTGACAAGTAAACAACTATAAAATATTCATTCATAGACAGTGACAAGTAAACAACTATAAAATATTCATTCATAGACAGTGACAAGTAAACAACTATAAAATATTCATTCATAGACAGTGACAAGTAAACAACTATAAAATATTCATTCATAGACAGTGACAAGTAAACAACTATAAAATATTCATTCATAGACAGTGACAAGTAAACAACTATAAAATATTCATTCATAGACAGTGACAAGTAAACAACTATAAAATATTCATTCACAGACAGTGACAAGTAAACAACTATAAAATATTCATTCATAGACAGTGACAAGTAAACAACTATAAAATATTCATACATAGACAGTGACAAGTAAACAACTATAAAATATTCACTCATAGACAGTGACAAGTAAACAACTATAAAATATTCATTCATAGACAGTGACAAGTAAACAACTATAAAATATTCATTCATAGACAGTGACAAGTAAACAACTATAAAATATTCATTCATAGACAGTGACAAGTAAACAACTATAAAATATTCATTCACAGACAGTGACAAGTAAACAACTATAAAATATTCATTCATAGACAGTGACAAGTAAACAACTATAAAATATTCATTCATAGACAGTGACAAGTAAACAACTATAAAATATTCATTCATAGACAGTGACAAGTAAACAACTATAAAATATTCATTCACAGACAGTGACAAGTAAACAACTATAAAATATTCATTCATAGACAGTGACAAGTAAACAACTATAAAATATTCATACATAGACAGTGACAAGTAAACAACTATAAAATATTCACTCATAGACAGTGACAAGTAAACAACTATAAAATATTCATTCACAGACAGTGATAAGTAAACAACTATAAAATATTCACTCATAGACAGTGACAAGTAAACAACTATAAAATATTCATTCATAGACAGTGACAAGTAAACAACTATAAAATAAACAAATTCCAACTCTTAAAATAGTTCAATTCGGTTTTAACTATATTTTTAATTAAATTAATTATATCCCGGGATGAGGAAAACCGTATTCCTATTTTTCCCGGAATGAGCCGAATCCCCGGCAAATGAGAAACCCTAATAAGGGTGAACATAGTCCTCCGGGATGCTGAGTCCTCCGGGATGCTGAGTCCTCCGGGATGCTGAGTCCTCCGGGATGCTGACCGTACTTTGCTCGAAGTTGTTGTGACGCAAGTCTACTCAATACTTAGGGGCAGTGGCGTTGTAGCGAGAGTTTGTGCCGCTGTAGGCGGACCATGATTTTAGCCGCCCTCCTTATACTAAAGGAACTCAGCAGTTGGCCGAAAATGCTGCCCGTGAATGTGAAGAAAATTTTTTTTTTAAAGTGACGTCAAGGGCGGACCGCCCCCTCCCACCCCATTCTTAAGCCACTGCTTAGGTTCCATACTTCTTGCAGCTGCAGGACTTTAAACCCCTTTGAGGACCCTTCTTAAGCCACTGCTTAGGTTCCGTACTTCTTGCAGCTTGAGGACTTGGAACCCATTTGAGGACCCTTCTTAAGCCACTGCATAGGTTCCGTACTTATTGCAGCTTGAGGACTTGGAACCCATTTGAGGACCCTTCTTAAGCCACTGCTTAGGTTTCGTACTTCTTGCAGTTTCAGGACTTTAAACCCGTTTGAGGACACCGGAACCAAAAGACGAGTCTTGGTATGTGGCGTCACACGCTGATTGATTTGTATTTGAACCTGATAAAACAGTTTGAAAAGGGCGCCCTCGACACCCCAGCCATACTAAAAATAGAAATGAGAACGTGTTCACTGTCCGGTTTCGCTGTTGGTTTCAGCACCGCCAGTTGAAGTTAACATAACGATACTTCCAACATGAAAATCCACCCAACGACGCGTTGTAAGGTTTCACAGGCATACACGTTTCACATTTCGAGGCCCGAGATCGGCAGAATCATTTAATAGAAATAAGCTTACGGCAGTCCAACATTGATTACCGCATTCTCTTGACGTGTGGTCAAGGCGTAGAGCAGTTTTTGGCGTTCTTCTGAAACGGAAGACTTATTTTGTCAGATTTAAAAAAAAAAAATGTAATCATTTGTGAAAATAACATAGTAAATACACCGCCTCTGAGTTTACTATACACATCTGACATAGAACACAAAGGCGGAATGTCATGTGTAATCACACGCCCACTGAACCATTTCAATGATTGATTTTGGACAGAAAGAAAGAATGGAAACATTTAAGATTTTTGTAAAACTGATTGAGGTCCCAATTTCAAAACGTTTAGAACCACTGCACCGGGAGACGTGGCCATGTGAATGTAATCAAGCTGAGATATTCAACAGCCACTGGTCACTCGGAGATGGACACAATAAAGGGGTGGCTCTGTTGAACAAGCGCTTATCTCAACGCATGAGATGGTAACGTTCAATGGAGCGGATGTCTTTTCTGGACACATACACTAAAGGGCCGGGGCCTCTCAACCTTAATACAGCAGTGGTCGCCACTATAGAGCTAGACACCGTTGACTATACAACTAGACTCTGTTGACTATAGAGCTAGACACCGTTGACTATACAACTAGACTCTGTTGACTATAGAGCTAGACTCCGTTGACTATACAACTAGACTCCGTTGACTATATAGCTAGATTCCGTTGACTATGCAGCTAGACCCCATTGACTCTATAGCTAGACTCCGTTGATAATAAATCTAGACTCCGTTGACTTTAGAGCTAGACACCGTTGACTATACAACTAGACTCCGTTGACTATATAGCTAGATTCCGTTGACTATGCAGCTAGACCTCGTTGACTCTATAGCTAGACTCCCTTGATAATAAATCTAGACTCCGTTGACTTTAGAGCTAGACTCCGTTGACTATACAACTAGACTCCGTTGACTATACAGCTAGACCCCGTTGACTATACAGCTAGACCCCGTTGACTATACAGCTAGACCCCGTTGACTATACAGCTAGACCCCGTTGACTATACAGCTAGACCCAGTTGACTATACAACTAGACCCAATGACTATGCAGCTAGACCCCGTTGACTATACAACTAGACCCAATGACTATGCATGCAGCTAGACTCCGTTGCTAGTCTTTAGTATGTGCCAAAGTGACAACATTAGTGAAAGCTATTAAGTATCATACCACTAGATTTATGTTTATGCATGGTTGACTCACCAGCGAGAGCTATATCTATTTATACTTTTTACCAAACAGACTCTTAAAAAAAATTCAAACTGTCACATTGTAAGCAAAGGTAGCGCCATATGCTAAATGTGAACTGTCACATTGTGACCATACCTCAAAGGCAGAGCGCCATAATCTAAATGTGAATTGTGACAACACAGTCAAGGCAGTGTCATTTACAAGTGTCACATTGTGACCACACAGTAAAGGCAAACCACTCTCCCTCACTTACTCTCTCTCTCTCTCTCTGTCTCTCACTCTCTCTGCACCTTCAGATCTACGCAACCGAGGCACTGCATTGCGCAATTCATATATTGGCCTGGAATATCTGCCCACTTGATGCCCCCACTCCTTGCCCCCTCACCCGAACCACACACTTCGTGTCCCTGGAGTAAAAAAAAATAATAATGATAAAATCATTGCCAATGAAAAGCAGGCCTCCAAGCACCCCCTCTCCAAGCGCCCCCTCTCCAAATGCCCCCTCCAAACGCCCCATCTCTAAGCGCCCCCCTCTCTTCAAGCGCCCCCCCCCCACTCCTTATTTCCATGGACTTCATTTGCACACCGCGACCACACAACACCAAAACAAGCATGCAGATGAATTTTAAGAGACAACCAGCTC
>CAXITT010000382.1:163362-175322 GCA_964033795.1 Lymnaea stagnalis | reverse complement strand
AGTGGGACAACATAGCATGGCTTGTAGAACAGTGGGGCAACAAAGCATGGCTGGTAGAAGAGTGGGACAACATAGCATGGCTTGTAGAACAGTGGGACAACAAAGCATGGCTTGTAGAAGAGTGGGACAACATAGCATGGCTTGTAGAACAGTGGGGCAACAAAGCATGGCTTGTAGAAGAGTGGGACAACATAGCATGGCTTGTAGAACAGTGGGGCAACAAAGCATGGCTGGTAGAAGAGTGGGACAACATAGCATGGCTTGTAGAACAGTGGGACAACAAAGCATGGCTTGTAGAAGAGTGGGACAACATAGCATGGCTTGTAGAACAGTGGGGCAACAAAGCATGGCTGGTAGAAGAGTGGGGCAACATAGCATGGCTTGTAGAACAGTGGGACAACAAAGCATGGCTGGTAGAAGAGTGGGAAAACATAGCATGGCTTGTAGAACAGTGGGACAACAAAGCATGGCTGGTAGAAGAGTGGGAAAACATAGCATGGCTTGTAGAACAGTGGGACAACATAGCATGGCTTGTAGAACAGTGGGACAACATAGCATGGCTGGTAGAAGAGTGGGAAAACATAGCATGGCTTGTAGAACAGTGGGGCAACATAGCATGGCTTGTAGAACAGTGGGACAACATAGCATGGCTTGTAGAACAGTGGGACAACATAGCATGGCTGGTTGAAGAATGGGACATACATTTTACAAAATTATTTTTTTTTAAAAATAACTTGTATTTTTATTTTTAAGAATTAATTCATTAAAATTTTTGAAGCTCGGATCCGTAAAAAGTCTGACCATCTCCACTCAGCTTTGGTTAAACGACCCTGGTCCAGAGCCCGGAGCTGGTGATGTGAAACAGGAAGGCTGGTGAAAGTTGAGAGAGGGGAAGGCTGGTGCGCTGAGAGAGAAAGGCTAGTGACATGTGAGAGGAAGGCTAGTGAGGTGAGAGAGAAAGGCTAGTGAGGTGAGAGAGGAAGGCTAGTGAGGTGAGAGAGAAAGGCTAGTGAGGTGAGAGAGGAAGGCTAGTGAGGTGAGAGAGGAAGGCTAGTGAGGTGAGAGAGAAAGGCTAGTGAGGTGAGAGAGGAAGGCTAGTGAGGTGAGAGAGGAAGGCTAGTGAGGTGAGAGAGGAAGGCTAGTGAGGTGAGAGAGGAAGGCTAGTGAGGTGAGAGAGAAAGGCTAGTGAGGTGGGAGAGGAAGGCGAGTGAGGTGAGAGAGGAAGGCTAGTGAGGTGAGAGAGAAAGGCGAATGAGGGGAGAGAGGAAGGCTATTGTGGTGTGAGAGGAAGGCTAGTGAGGTGTGAGAGGAAGGCTAGTGAGGTGTGAGAGGAAGGCTAGTGAGGTGTGAGAGGAAGGCTAGTGAGGTGTGAGAGGAAGGCTAGTGTGGTGAGAGAGGAAGGCTAGTGAGGTGTGAGAGGAAGGCTAGTGAGGTGAGAGAGGAAGGCTAATGAGGGGAGAGAGGAAGGCTAGTGTGGTGTGAGAGGAAGGCTATTGAGGTGTGAGAGGAAGGCTATTGAGGTGTGAGAGGAAGGCTAGTGAGGTGTGAGAGGAAGGCTAGTGAGGTGAGAGAGGAAGGCTAGTGAGGTGTGAGAGGAAGGCTAGTGAGGTGAGAGAGGAAGGCTAGTGAGGTGTGAGAGGAAGGCTAGTGAGGTGTGAGAGGAAGGCTAGTGAGGTGTGAGAGGAAGGCTAGTGAGGTGTGAGAGGAAGGCTAGTGAGGTGAGAGATGAAGGCTAGTGAGGTGTGAGAGGAAGGCTAGTGAGGTGAGAGGGAAAGGCGCGTGAGGTGTGAGATGTTACCATACTCCTGATATTTTCTGGCAAAGCATCCAGCGAATAGCTGCGGTGTGCTCGCGAGCGTGTCCTCGTGTGAGTCACACACATATTTGTATTTAGGGAAGCACGCGCGTGCCCTCAGGTGAGATGAGGACTAACTATTACATACCTCGAGATAATAAGAAGGGAAAAAAATCACCGAAGGAGAGGGCTGAAAACAAGGTAAACCATCTAAAAACCACGAACGCCACCAACGCTTGACAAAATGTGCTGAGAGGGTGTTGGTATGTGACTCGATGGAAATGATCATGTGGTCTTATGATTTTAGGTTGGTATGTGACTCGATGGAAATGATCATGTGGTCTTATGATTTTAGGTTGGTATGTGACTCGATGGAAATGATCTTGTGGTCTTATGATTTTAGTTGATTTTAAAGGGCTTAAGTTGTTTGTTAATCCTGTATTCCTTCAATACTTAAAAATGTCATTATCTATTCCAAATTATATATTCCTAATTATCTATTCCAAATGATATATTCCTAATTATCTATTCTTAATTAATTTTTGTCTCAAATTTAAAAAAAAAAAATAGAATTTACCCGCCAAACAATCGCGGCGGCAGTGTGTGAACTTTGACAAAACATTCCTTCAAGTGACGCACTTCAATGACAGTAGTGTATGAGAGATAAGTGTTTCCAGTCAACGGAACAATGCGCGCCTCCTTATTTTCAGGGCCCACGTTTCCATAATTTGAGCCCCCGACTTCTGCGTACCCCATAAACTTTTCTGCAACGACTCCTCTATCGCTGCGACTGTCAAAACACACGCATGCAGGCACGCACACTGATGTCCACACAAATGATAGATTCAGAGATAGTCATTGTACGAGTTGCGTAAACATATCTAATCTAAAGGATATCCACCCGCCGGTATCAAGACTCCGGTATCAAGACTCCGGTATCAAGACTCCGGTATCAAGACTCCGGTATCAAGACTCCGGTATCAAGACTCCGGTATCAAGACTCCGGTATCAAGACTCCGGTATTATCAGGAAGCCACTTATTATAATTGCTGCTCACTTAACTTGTTTTGCCAACCGAGGCGCCCCCCCCCACACACTTTCTCTCCCCCCCCCCTTCCCCCCAGCTCACCAACCTCTCCATCTCCACCAGGCTATATTTCGGTATCAAGACTCCGGTATCAAGACTCCGGTATTATCAGGAAGCCCCTTATTATAATTGCTGCTCACTTAACTTGTTTTGCCAACCGAGGCGCCCCCCCCCACACACTTTCTCTCCCCCCCCCCTTCCCCCCAGCTCACCAACCTCTCCATCTCCACCAGGCTATATTTATACCAAAATGCCATTGTCTTCTATCGAACGTGCACTCTTGATTTACGCCGTGTCCAATAAAAGCAACAGTGGCTCGTTGAATGTTTTTCAGCCACAGTTGGGTCGTAACTCGGGCCACTCTGGTGGCTGTAAGTGGAGTGCAACGTGTCACGCGCGGTGGCAGGCAGTCAGCGTGTTAAACGCACGTGCTCAGGCGTGACGCAGCAGGTTTTTCAAACATTAAGTTTTTTTGTGTTTTTTTTTAAACATTTTATTTTAACCTTCGGCCAAAGTGCACGGTTTTGAGGAAATGATCAGGAAATGTAAAGGAGATGGATCCTTGATGGATGCTTAACTCTTGTAACTCTGAGTCAGCTTTGTTTCCATTGGTAGACAATCAGTAGTTTATGATTAGGTAACTTGTTTCCATTGGTAGACAATCAGTAGATTATGATTAGGTAACTTGTTTCCATTGGTAGACAATCAGTAGTTAATGATTAGGTAACTTGTTTCCATTGGTAGATAATCAGTAGTTTATGATTAGGTAACTTGTTTTCATTGGTAGAGTATCAGTAGTTTATGATTAGGTAATGTAAAGGGAGTCAGCTTTGTTTTCATTGGTAGAGTGTCAATGGAGCTATTTATATTAATTATAAATTATGACTAATATATGTGTCATATCTCATCCTTTCATTCCCCAACATATTGTATTTACGGTAGAATCTTTCCCCCCCCCTTCCCCCCCCCAACACACACACACTCACCCAATGAAAGTGCATAACTCCTCCGTACAAAAAAGCGTGTGTAATATCAGGCAATTTAAGTTGACGAAGGAAGGGGACTTGATATGTCTTGATGTGTCTTGATGTGTCTTGATATCAACAACAAACAAGGAGGTGGGAGGAAAAAGATTGATGCATTAACAAATTTTTACTGCATGGTTTTAACTCTCTAGTTAGCAGCCGCGGACCTTCCAATAATTTTCTCAGGGGCCCTAAATACCGCGTGACGTTGGGTAAAATATATAGGCCGCGCCCTGATACTGTTTGGGAATGAACTCTTTAGAGTGACGCACATTTCTGTGCCAAGTCTATTTCTATTGGTCTATTCCTCTTGGTGTGTTTCTATTCGCCTGTTTCTTTTTGGTGTATTTCTATTGATCTATTTCATGGGTTGTGCTTCCCTTGGTGCACGTGGCTTCTCTTGCATCTCGTATTGTTCTACATGCACATGCTGGTTTTTTCCCTGTTTTTTTTTTTTTTTTTTTTTTTTTTTTTTTTTTTTTTTTTTTTTTTTTTTTTTTTTTTTTATAATATTTTTATTTTTTTTTTTTTTTTTTGTTTTTTTTTTTTTTTTTTTTTTTTTTTTTTTTTTTTTTTTTTTTTTTTTTTTTTTTTTGAGTTTTTTCTATTTTACCAATAAAAATACCTTTAAATTATGCGTGTGTGTGTGTGTGTTTGAAGGCATGAGATTCAAAATGGCTGTAAAACATCGCTCTCAATACTGTAATATATATTTCAGTTCGGCCGAAAGTGTTCTTGGCGCATCAGGCGTATCAAGGGAGAAATGCGTGGAAGAAATGTGGGGATCGAGCTAGGGAATTGTTTACTGTAAGCATCAGAATGTAGAACGGGCTGGCACAGAAACAAGGGACGAGTGCGCGCATCTGTTGTTTAGAACAGCTTCCGTTGGGTAGCGTGGTGGTGGTGGGGGAAGGAGTTGGGGGGGGGGGGGGGGGGGGGGGGGGGGGGGGGGGGGGGGGGGGGGGGGGGGGGGGGTGGCACTTGAGCTCTGGGGTAATAAATGTAGAGAAGATGAGTACTGACGTCAGAAATAGTTCTTTCACGTAAAAGGGGTTTGAATTTTAAAAGTTTGACCACTGACTCTATTTTGTGATAGTGCGTTTTTTTGTTAGAACCATTTTGGCCCATTGGCATCAAAGAATAGAATGACAGGAAGGGGTGGGTGGGTGGGCGTCGGCGGCTTGCAACGCTGGTTCATTTCTTGTGACGTCTTCAGGGTCTGATTACATTTTGTTTCTACGACTTGACAGGGAGATACGTTTGAGGACATGCGCACTGTGGAGGTATATTAGAAAGTGGAAAGGTGTCAGTTGATGGATGTGACAAGAGAGAAGGTGTATTGATGAGGCATAAGAAAGAGAGAAGGTGTAAAGCAGTGGTATTTTAAAGATAAGCGGTGTAAGCTAGAGGTATATCTAAGAGGAAAGGTGTAAAGTAGAGGTATATAAAGAGAAAATGTGAAGAGTTATATAAAGGGGAAAAGTGTAAGTAGAGATGAATACCAGAAAAGGTGTGTGTAGTAGAGGCATGTTAAAGAGAAAAAAGGAAAGGAGTTGACTAGAGGTAGAGGTACAACGAAGAGAAAAGGTGTGTGTAGTGGAGGTATACTAAAGGGAAAAGGAGTTTACCAGAGGTACAGCCAAGAGAAAAGGTGTGTGTTTTATTAAAATTTCGACACAAATGGAAGGTGCGTGCGTTTCTAGGTTTATCAAAACCAAAAAAAAAAAAAAAAAGGGAAAAAAAAAGCAGATACCTACCGGATACAATCAGTCGTGTGTTTTGACAAAAGTCGGTCAAGCTAGGAACCAACAGGTGGACGGGCACACCTGTTGGGTGGAATGGTACCAGCACTTTTCTCTTATTCTCAGAGAGCTTTGATGGTGTGCGATTCTCAGTTTGCTGTTTCCTGTTTTTATTCCTTTGTTTTCTTTCTTTCTTTTTTTTCTGTCTCCTTCCCTCTCTCTCTCCCATCTCTCTCTCCCTCTCTTTCTCCCCCTCTCTCCATCTCTCGCTCCCCCTCTCTATTTTTCTCTCCCTCCCTCTCTCTCTCCCGCTCTCTCTCCCGATTCCTTCCTCCCTCTCTCTTTCTCCCTCCCTCTCTCCCTCCCTCCCCATTAGTATAATAACGTGTCTTTCAAAATGAAACGTTTCTTTTCATGACCTTTAATACCAGGTTCATATTTCCTCCTTGTAACTTCCAATGAAATCTATGCGTCCCCTCTATTTTATTTTAAACGTGTTCCTATTGTACTCTCGCTCTCTTGATTTCTCTTTTCGACATCCTTATGTTACATTTTGTCTTTCTCTCTCGCTCTCTCTCTATCTCTCTCTCTCTCTCGCTCTCTCACTCTCTCTCTCTCTATCTCTCTCTCTCTCTTTCTCTCTCTCCTACTTTTGTATCCCCCCATGGCCATATTTCTCATGCATACTCTCTCTCCTTGTCTCTGCCTCTCATTCTCTCTCACATGCACTTTCTCAACCCCCTCTCTCTTTCTCCCACACACATCTTAACTGCTTTCTCCCTCTCTTTCTCTCACACACATCTTAACTGCTTTCTCACTCTCTTTCTCTCACACACATCTTAACTGCTTTCTCCCTCTCTTTCTCTCACACACATCTTAATTGCTTTCTCCCTCTATTTCTCTCACACACATCTTAACTGCTTTCTCCCTCTCTTTCTCTCACACACATCTTAACTGCTTTCTCCTCTCTTTCTCTTGCACACATCTTAACTGCTTTTTCCCTCTCTTTCTCCCACACACATCTTAACTGCTTTCTCCCTCTCTTTCTCTCACACACATCTTAACTGCTTTCTCCCTCTATTTCTCTCACACACATCTTAACTGCTTTCTCCCTCTCTTTCTCTCACACACATCTTAACTGCTTTCTCCCTCTCTTTCTCTCACACACATCTTAACTGCTTTCTCCCTCTATTTCTCTCACACACATCTTAATTGCTTTCTCCCTCTCTTTCTCTCACACACATCTTAATTGCTTTCTCCCTCGTTTTATCTCACACACATCTTAACTGCTTTCTCCCTCTCTTTCTCTCGTCCTCTAATTCTGTCTTATACACACACACAGTCACACACACACACTTTCTCAACCTATGCTCTCTTTCTCACACACATACTTTCTCAACGTCTCTCTCTCTCACACACATACTTTCTCAACGTCTCTCTCTCTCACACACACACTTTCTCAACCCTCGCTCTCTCTATCCCTCACACACACACACTTTCTTAACCATGTTCTCTCGCTCTCTCTCTCTTTCTCTCTCTCTCTCTCTCTCTCTGTTTTTCTCTCACACATTCTCTCTCTTTCTCTCACACATTCTCTCTCACACAAACACTTTCTTTATGGCTATCTCTCTCTTTCACTGTCCTCCCCCTCTCCCTTCATATATTCTTGAACTCACTTTTAACCTCTCATTGCGATTTTTCCGCATATTTGTTACAGTAATGCATCCTACAACTGGCATTCATTCCGTAAAAGGGGTTGGGGGGGGGAGTTAATGTTTTTGTTTCACATTTCACATAGCATTCAAATTAAGTTTCAATAGTTCACATTGCATCATGAGATGAAGTGTGGCCGAGTGCAACGATGGCGTCCTTAAAACTACGCTGTGCACTTTCACATAATATGTTAGTCTTTAACATGGCATCTTCAATTGGCTTGTGTTTTGGTGGAGGCCTTTCTCTGGAAGAGTCCGTGTTAGCTTAGGGAATCAGTTGGCTGGTAGTTATTGGTGTGATCGCAGGAGGCGATTGTCATAATCATACAACACCCAGGCAGTTATCAGTCATAATCATCCAACACCCAGGCAGTTATCAGTCATAATCATCCAACAGCCAGGCAGTTATCAGTCATAATCATCCAACACCCAGGCAGTTATCAGTCATAATCATAAAACACCCAGGCAATTATCAGAAATTCTTTTTTTTTCTGTGGTAGGTTTCACATGTTCGCGCCCACCACTCCATCTGTCATCACGCTGGAACATGTAATATCCTTCCCTCTCCCTTTCACCTCACTGGACCGTGCTATATCCTTCCCTCCCCCTGTCACCGCACTGGACCGTTGCTATATACTTCCCTCCCCCTGTCACCGCACTGGACCGTGCTATATCCTTCCCTCCCCCTGTCACCTCACTGGACCGTTGCTATATCCTTCCCTCCCCCTGTCACCTCACTCGACCGTTNGCAATTATCAGAAATTCTTTTTTTTTCTGTGGTAGGTTTCACATGTTCGCGCCCACCACTCCATCTGTCATCACGCTGGAACATGTAATATCCTTCCCTCTCCCTTTCACCTCACTGGACCGTGCTATATCCTTCCCTCCCCCTGTCACCGCACTGGACCGTTGCTATATACTTCCCTCCCCCTGTCACCGCACTGGACCGTGCTATATCCTTCCCTCCCCCTGTCCCCTCACTGGACCGTTGCTATATCCTTCCCTCCCCCTGTCACCTCACTCGACCGTTGCTATATCCTTCCTTCCCCTGTCACCTCACTCGACCGTTGCTATATTCTTCCCTCCCCCTGTGACCTCACTGGACCGTCTATATCCTTCCCTCCCCCTGTCAGATCGCTAAAGCTGACCGATTTTTTATGTACACAGATTTGGCGACGGGTCTCAAAAAAAAACACATGGCTCCCGACCACAGTACCTCTTCAACACGCCGTCTCGCATAGCACCACGCCACCAATACTTGATGTGTATTTTATGTTTAGTGCATGCACGCGGACCCAGAGTGTTGAAAGTGACAAGTTTCCTTTCAATCATTTCCTTCTGAAATATTTTAATTTGAAACTTGTACCGAATACATTTGTTGGTTAAATTACTTACTTCGTTTATCATTTTTTCAAACATCTCTCGTTTCTTTGATGGGATTTTAAAAGTAAAACTTTAAACAAACAAAAATTATAGTTTTTATGTAATCCTTTAAAAAAAAAAAATCTCATTTTACTTCGTTGGCTTACTTCCTTGTAAACACTTAAGCGATTCAGCAGTTATCAAATTCTACTCTTCTAATGTTACATTAACTCTATGTTCTGGAGCATCCAGATCGAATGATGACACATGGCCGCTCGACTGCCAATAAGCACGTTGATCTACATTCAAGGAGAGGAGCCGGAACCGCCCGGGATATAATGAAACTGCGTCCAAATTTGGGGCAATGTGGGGTGTGCGTTTATTTAATGTGGTGAAGGAGGGTGGTTAGGAGAGTGTGTGTGCCGATAAGGAAAGCTGGGTTTGAACACAAAGAAACTGCGGTTTGTATTTCGCTTTTCTTCATATACCTTCTTTTTAAAATGTTTCTTTAACGTCAATTGTTCCTCTGTTGTGGCTGCCATGGGTTTCTGCAGATCTGTTCCCAGGATTGCGTCGTTTCGTTTGTATTTAACGGTAAAATAAGGACGAACAGATTTTTTTTTAAATTATTATTTTTTTTAACATGCGTTTCGATTTCCGATTGCTCACACACCCCTTCCACTCTCCCCAACAAAACCCAGAGAATACTGCTCATCCTCGTGACCTAGTTACCGCCCCGATCCTTCAACTCAAATTTTCATCCTGGTATCGATCTTAAGGGCCCTTTCAGCCGCGCCCCCCCCCCCCACTTCCTTCTGCCATTGGGACCAAAGTTTGCCCTGGTGCAGTTTTGTTGTTTTTGTTTTGTTTTGATTTTGTTGTCTTCTCGCTTGCGTATCCGTACGGGTCCGGGGGGGGGGGGAGTGGTGGAATAGATGAAAGTTATGGGTGGAGTTAAAATGTAAATGTAGAAGAATATGTGGTCCTACATACGAATCGACTGATGTCATCCTGACGTGGTCCTTTTGTAATTGATGTACAATTAACAATGCTCCATACGCGATGACCTTCAAAAAAAAGGCTATTTCGGTATGGTTGATGTTTTCAATGTGATGCCATTTGTTTATTTTGTCGTTCACCGACACGGCACGCCTCCATGTCACTAAGACAACCCGCGCGCTCTCCCGTCTAAAGTTAGTTTGAGAACCTGCTGGTGTGGCTAGCACAAAGTGAATAAATGATCGAGTGAAGAGAAGATCGATAGTAAACAGAGCGGCTTGAACGGCGGGTAATCCCGGTGACCTAGTTGGTGGGTTTTTTTACGTTCATTACCGTTTCATTTTATGTTTCTACCAAATTTGTTAATGGGATTATACAGGCGTTCTCAAACTGACAAGGTAATACTAATAAACAATATTTGAAAAGGTTTTTATTAAATACTAGCAGAGAACATTTTAAAAAACGCAAATTATTTGTTACTCGCCAATATACCCGGCGTTGCTGGAGTTTGCTTTAGGAAAAAACGAAGAAAAAACGTGTAAAGCTTATCAACGGAGACATTCATTTAGGGCCTGTTCAAAAACACTTTACCAAAGTTAGTGAAGTACAAATCAAAATTGAAAATTTTCTCCTATGACATATCCAGACTGTTTAAAACAACTGTCGTAAATATTGAATTTGAGTCCTTGGCCTTTTGAGTAAACACACAAACAAGAAACACATAGTTTAATAGCAATCTAACCTTTTAGAAATGTCGTATTAAAAATTCAAAGGTAAAAGGTATTGGCCAGTACCAAAGTGATGGCCATTCATCAATTAAAATAAAATAGGATTCCCGGCAGGAGCCCATTCCAAAAGGAGGCCACTGTAGTCTTCCTTGAGATAGGAGCTCTATAAAAATCATTCAGATAGAAGTTTAAGTTAAATTCTCAAATGTATCCCATCAAAATCAGACAGGGCTTGCCATTAGTTGGATAATGAACATACTTAATTTTACAATTTAAATTATTTTTTTTTTTAAAATATATTTTATAAAATGCGTACACCAAAAATAACTTAACTTTGACTTCCCTCGAAGCTTTTGGAAAATAATAATTTTTAGTCTTTACCCTCTACATTTGACGATTTAAATAAAAAAAAAAAATTACAGCTTTTGGAATATGGGGACTATGACCAAACATCCCATGAACCAACTGTAGCTCACGAGGAATGACCATGTCACATTTGGTGGCGATACATTGTTCGGTTTGCTTGATTAATCGACCCATCAACAAAGCAACAAACATAGCCACGCTGAGCTTTTCATAGAAGATCACGGAGCGCGTCCCAAGAAAAGATCCCAATAACACACACCACTCGTTTCTTGGACTGATGGTGGTTTTGGTCTCAAGTGAGAAACTGACAGTGCGACCATGACATAAATGTAAGGAAGGCCGAACATAGCTTGGATTGTCTGACTGTTGACTTGGATTGTCTGACTGTTGACTTGGATTGTCTGACTGTTGACTTGGATTGTCTGACTGTTGAACCACAGAAAATGGCGTGAAATGTAAGAAAGGCCGAACATAGCTTGGATTGTCTGACTGTTGACTTGGATTGTCTGACTGTTGACTTGGATTGTCTGACTGTTGACTTGGATTGTCTGACTTTTTACTTGGATTGTCTGACTGTTGACTTGGATTGTCTGACTGTTGACTTGGATTGTCTGACTGTTGACTTGGATTGTCTGACCTTTGAACCACAGAAAATGGCGTGAAATGTAAAGAAGGCCGAACATAGCTTGGATTGTCTGACTGTTGACTTGGATTGTCTGACTTTTTACTTGGATTGTCTGACTGTTGACTTGGATTGTCTGACTGTTGACTTGGATTGTCTGACTGTTGAACCGCAGAAAATGGCGTGAAATGTAAATAAGGCCGAACATAGCTTGGATTGTCTGACTGTTGAACCGCAGAAAATGGCGTGAAATGTAAAGAAGGCTGAACATAGCTTGAATTGTCTGACTGTTGAACCACAGAAAATGGCGTGAAATGTAAATAAGGCCGAACATAGCTTGGATTGTCTGACTGTTGAACCGCAGAAAATGGCGTGAAATGTAAATAAGGCCGAACATAGCTTGGATTGTCTGACTGTTGAACCGCAGAAAATGGCGTGAAATGCAATGGATACTGATGAAATAGTACTGAGGAATTCTTCTAACAATATCGTCTAGAGCAGGGGTGGGCAAACTTTTTGTGC
>CAXITT010000382.1:127725-163244 GCA_964033795.1 Lymnaea stagnalis | reverse complement strand
GGGGGGGGGGGGGCACGTTGACAATTGTAAAACTATTGTGGGGGGCGGGAGGGGCGCAGCATGTATATTATGTCCAATTTTTACATGACAAAAGTCAAGGATTGTTAAAAAAAAAAAAGAGAAAAGAAAATTCGAAAGAAATTTGATCAATGATGTTAAGACAATCATGACGGTACATGGAATTCTGTAAAATTCAACAAAATAAATTACAAAACAAAATATTTTTAAAATTTCTAAATGCCTTCGATGGCCGCATAATATCAGTTGCCGGGGCGCATACGGGCCGTGGTTTTCCCACTCCAGGTCTAACGTCTAAATTGCTTATTTAAAGGGCAAATTCGTGACTTAATTTAACCTCATTTTGATAATCTCATCAAACAAATGAACCTTTGAATACTAAGTTTGGTAAGAGGTTAGAGCTATGTCTTAATTTAAAGCTTCTCTAGGTTTCGTTGGTCACAGAGAGCTCAAACTTGGACATTAATCACGTCGACATTTTAATCTTTCAAATTTGGGAAGGACCCCGTCTTTTACTCTTAACTACGGTGTCAAAGCAAAAGACGAATAAACCTGGCCGCCCAAGACCTACAAACATGGCCGCCCAAGTCCTACAAACATGGCCGCCCAAGACCTACAAACCTGGCCGCCCAAGACCTACAAACCTGGCCGCCCAAGACCTACAAACCTGGCCGCCCAAGACCTACAAACCTGCCCGCCCAAGACCTACAAACCTTGCCGCCCAAGACCTACAAACCTGGCCGCCCAAGACCTACAAACCTGGCCGCCCAAGTCCTACAAACCTGGCCGCCCAAGACCTACAAACCTGGCCGCCCAAGACCTACAAACCTGGCCGCCCAAGACCTACAAACCTGCCCGCCCAAGACCTGCAAACCTGGCCGCCAAAGACCTACAAACCTGGCCGCCCAAGACCTACAAACCTGGCCGCCGAAGACCTACAAACCTGCCCGCCCAAGACCTGAAAACCTGGCCGCCAAAGACCTACAAACCTGGCCGCCCAAGACCTGCAAACCTGGCCGCCGAAGACCTGCAAACCTGGCCGCCCAAGACCTACAAACCTGGCCGCCCAAGATCTACAAACCTTGCCGCCCAAGATCTACAAACCTGGCCGCCCAAGACCTACAAACCTGCATGGTCGCCTAAGACCTGCGTTTCCCTAATTACAAAGGGTCGTAACTCCAAACAGCGGTAGCTAAATTGTACAGGGAAAATATCTTGTGTTTTGTCTGCTGCTGGTTGATAATCCCAAGGTCGTGGATTCAATTCACTCCTTTGTTTGGTTTTGCTTTCAATTTATTTTCCGATCTATTTCTCGACTAGAAGCTTTTCTTTTTTTTTAAATTTACCCTTAATTAAAAGCTGTCCCGTTAAAATCAATATCTAACCCTGTCATCGTTGTCCGCCGATATCATTCTCTCTCCCACCCCATTCCCCTCCAATTCCCCGACTTCCCGCAGTCGTGTGTATGGATCCAAAAAAAGTCCATGTACCTCGCGTTGAGAGCATCAGTAAGTAGGGCAAGATGATCTTGATGGTTTGATGACATTGTGAAAATTTTGCTGGTGATTAAGTGTGATCCCAGCTCCATCAGACCAATAGGTCAAGTGTGATCTCAGCTCCATGAGACCAATAGATCAAGTGTGATCTCAGCTCCATCAGACCAATAGATCAAGTGTGATCTCAGCTCCATCAGACCATAGATCAAGTGTGATCTCAGCTCCATCAGACCAATAGATCAAGTATGATCTCAGCTCCATCAGACCAACAGATCAAGTGTGATCTCAGCTCAATCAGACCAATAGATCAAGTGTGATCTCAGCTCCATCAGACCAACAGATCAAGTGTGATCTCAGCTCCATCAGACCAATAGATCAAGTGTGATCTCAGCTCCATCAGACCAACAGATCTAGTGTATCTCCATCAAGTGTATGACCATCAGACCAATATCACCGATGCTTTTAATGCTCCATGTCTTTCATTCTGGACACGTCGACGCCCCCCCCCCTTCCCTGCGTGCGCACCACTGTTCTTCCACCCACCCCGCCCCCAGCATCACACGGCGTGTTTATAGTATGTGTCACCTGGAGATGTTTTTGTTTACTCACCTTGAATGCAGGTCACCAGCGCACGCGGCCAATACTTATTTATAGGTTCAGTTGTACCCAGCAGTACAATGGGGCAGATTTTTCATCTCCCTTCTTCCTTTTTTTTAAAAAAAAAATATGTCGCTCAAAGAAGACCTTGCCACAAAAACCACAACCCCCTCCCACTCCCACCCTAATTTCTGTCCTGCCAAATATTTTAACCCAACTAATTAACACCTAATTATTATTAACGATTCTCTCCCCTTTCAAATATTAATTAAAACAAACAAGAAATTTTGCTAAAAAATTTAAAAAATATTTTTTAAAATACTTTTTAAAAAATCAACACGTTATTCAAGAAATGTACTCAAACGTAAAGGGCGAAAACCTCCCAAAACTTCAGAGTTGTTAGTCATCTGACTGAAAATGCGTGGGGCGCCCATACTATACAAGATATCGTACGTATGACATTTGTTCTTAGGTGGTGGCTCTCTGCGTGGTCAAATCTTGCTTCTTAATTTCGACCCACTTCTTGATCTTCCATTTGAGGTGAAACAACGAACTTTGAGATTTTGGGCGCCCCACGCCCTTTTTTAAATCATGTGACTGAAAACAACTCTGAAATTGGGGGGGGGGGGGTATTTTACACTTTATAGTTAATTTTTAGAAAAGCATGTTTTTTAAAATGTTTGAGGTGAAACAACGAACTTTGAGTTTTTGGGCGCCCCACGCCCTTTTTTAAATCATGTGGATGAAAACAAATCTGAAATTGGGGGGGGGGGGGTATTTTACACTTTATAGTTCATTTTTAGAAAAGCATGTTTTTTAAAATGTATTTAAATATTTTATGTCATGTACTTTTTAGTCGCTGTTATCGGGAACGAGTTGCCATGCAGAATAAAACCCTGTAGGGAAAACCCCAAGTCCCTATCACTTTCCGTTTCCGAGGTAGCTGCAGAGGGATCACTCTAGGTTCAGTGGAGGTCACTGGTGACCTACTGATCACGAAGGGTTGTCTTGTCCTGAAAAAGGGGGGGGGGGGGATAAGCGTACGAAGTTTCAGCTCGAGTGGAGATCATGAGGTGGGTCAAAATTTAAACGCACGATTTGACCCAGACAAACTGACAAAATCACAAGGTAAACAGAGCGTTTAAAAATAACTATCGCTTTTGTATATTTATTCAGGTGACAATAACTCTTTGATTATATTCTCTCCCTTCACTCCTCTTTCGTCGTTTCTTCCCCTTTTTTCTTTTCCTTCCTATTTCTCCATGTCTCTAATGTATTCATTCCTCTCCTGTTGCATCAAACTTTCAGTAAAACTCTTTGAGCACACCACAGGGCGCGTGACCGAATCGGTGGCTAAGTCTACAAGGTTCATACCAGCACCGCATACAATACGAATGATGTGCTACTATGTCTATGTGAAGTTCACTTGAACAACCCCTAACAACATTTGGCATTTTTCTTTGCCATTTATGTCATTGGACGTGATTGGTCATCTCTTCAGAAGCAGTTATGTCAATGGGTGCACTTCTGGCGAAAACACGTTTCATATTTACTTAATTTTCCTCTATAAAAATACATTTTTTTTTTTTACTGCATACCCAAATAGGGCACAAATACCAAGCGCATAGCAACAGCTACACAATTAATCTCTACACTAAAACACGCATCCATTGAACAAATTATTAAAATCCCCCCTTTCTTGAAAAAAAGACTGATTTTTGGGGGTGGGGCTGAAAATTTGATACAATGTGTTGTCGTCGTCATCGAGTCTGTGTGCGCCAAGCTTCAGCTCGATAGGATGACGGAAAGTGGGTCGGATAGCCTTCCGAAGATTTTGCCGTTACAGAAGCAAAGTTAATATAAATGATTATTTGTTGATTTTTTTAAAAACAAATTAATTAAGGCTCCCACTTTGTTTTATCGAGATGTGAGAGGAACAAAGCTTGGGGAATACAACCAATGAAATCTAATGTTATAACTTAATATAACAAATGAATTTGAAAATAGCTGCAAATGAATTCCTATATTATAACAAATGAATGCAAAAAAAATAAAAAAAATTCAAATCTTGATTTTCAGAGTCGTGTTTCATAAAGTTTTATTATATTTTTTTTTAATTAATCCCAGGAATTTTGAACACATTATTTGTAATGTCACGAAAAAAAATTATATTTTTTTTAACCCAGTTTATTAATTTAAAAAAAAATAAGATATGGTAAGAACACACCTTACTACAAAACCATCCTGTGGATTGGTTGGGGGGGCTGTGGATTGGTTGGGGGGGGTGGGGGTGAGTGGGTGGAACATAACGTGAACAGTGGGATATATTTTAATCATTTCCAATGCACACCATCTCAGATCCATGATGGTTATCTTTCAAACTTGTTCCCCAGCACCCTCTTCCTCAGATGCCTGCTTTACCTCTTCATCTCTCTTCATCTTCCAACGGTCATCTCCTCCCACAGGCGTAATGAAACACTACAATGAAGATCTGTTGTTTGAAATATCCACATGTTCCAATCTCTAAATGAAGATATGTTGTTGTTTTAAATGTCCCCCATGTTCCAATCTCTAAATGAAGATCTGATTTTGTTTCAAATTTCCCCATGTTCCAATCTCTAAATGAAGATCTGTTGTACTTTTAAATGTCCCCCTGTTCCAATCTCTAAATGAAGATCTGTTTTTGTTTCAAATTTCCCCATGTTCCAATCTCTAAATGAAGATCTGTTTTTGTTTTAAATGTCCCCATGTTCCAATCTCTAAATGAAGATCTGTTGTACTTTTAAATGTCCCCCTGTTCCAATCTCTAAATGAAGATCTGTTTTTGTTTCAAATTTCCCCATGTTCCAATCTCTAAATGAAGATCTGTTTTTGTTTGAAATGTCCCCTTGTTCCATTATGTTTTATGTCACATGTCTTCCTGTAAGCGTCCCTGAGCTGTGATATTTTCACAACATTCTATATTGCCGTTTATAATCATTCTAAAAAAAAATTAATAAAAAATCAGTCAGTTTTTCTTTTAAACAAGAAAAAGTAAAACGCTGCATCATCCCTGGCCCCCGCGATGTGAAGACGTCATTATGGAGCCAATCTTGAGCCAGCATCACTCACCGTGGGTTGAGGTTAGGTAAACATGCACCCGTTGACTGGGTGATCTTGGCTCTCCCTTTCAAACAACAACTGCGGCGTTACTGCATGGCTGCTAACATGTTAGATCACTTTCTCTCTATCTAAAGATCACTTTCTCTCTGTCTAAAGATCACTTTCTCTCTGTATAAAGATCACTTTCTCTCTATCTAAAGATCACGTTCTCTCTATCTAAAGATCACTTTCTCTCTATCTAAAGATCACTTTCTCTCTATCTAAACTCATCTTTTCATTTCACAGTTTTGCTATTCGAAGGTTAATTCACCCGATTTGAGAGGTTATTTTAATGTTAACACCTCTGCTTTTTCTAAAAAGAATTTAAAAAAAAAAAAATGATATTAATAATAAAAGATCAGTTGTTCCTGCGTGTACTTCCCTGGATAACCTAACTGCATAGCTCGCTGACTAGCCTCAGAGCATACCTCCCTTGCTAATTTAACTGCATTCCTCCATGACTTTCCTTACTGCATAACTCCGTGGCTTACCTTACTGCATACTTTGCGTACCTTCTTAGCTATCCTCAATGCATACCTCCCTGGCCAACCTTACTGCATACCTCCCTGGCCAACCTTACTGCATACCTCCCTGGCTAACCTTACTGCATACCTCCCTGGCCAACCTTACTGCATACCTCCTGGCCAACCTTACTGCATACCTCCCTGGCTAACCTTACTACATACTTTGCGTACCTTCTTAGCTATCCTCACTGCATACCTCCCTGGCTATCCTCACTGCATACCTCCCTGGCTATCCTCACTGCATGCCTCCCTGGCTATCCTTACTGCATACCTCCCTGGCTAACCTTACTG
Organism: Lymnaea stagnalis; assembly: GCA_964033795.1. Lineage (NCBI taxonomy): Eukaryota > Metazoa > Mollusca > Gastropoda > Lymnaeidae > Lymnaea > Lymnaea stagnalis. The sequence continues at coordinate 157,177 of CAXITT010000382.1, read as the reverse complement.
CATACCTCCCTGGCTATCCTCACTGCATACCCTCCCTGGCTATCCTCACTGCATACCTCCCTGGCTATCCTCACTGCATACCTCCCTAGCTATCCTCACAGCATGCCTGTTTGGCTATCCTTACTGCATACCTCCCTGGCTAACCTTACTACATATTTTGCGTACCTTCTTAGCTATCCTCACTGCATGCCTGCCTGGGTATCCTTACTGCATACCTCCCTGGCTAACCTTACTACATACTTTGCGTACCTTCTTAGCTATCCGGGCTAACTTAACTGCATACCTCCCTAGCTATCATCACTGCATACCTCCCTTGCTAACATAACTGCATACCATCTCACAGCACACCTCCATGGCTTGTTCGAACTCTTTCAGTCTCTATTCTCCTTCTCTCTCTCTCTCTCTCTCTCTCTCTCTCTCTCTCTCTCTCTCCCTCTCTCTCTGCCCCTCCCTCTCTCTGTCCTCATCTGACTTCGTGACGAATCCCATATCTCTTTGGTAGAGCTCTCTCCTTGTCCTCGTCCAAAATTACATCCAACTTTCAGTTAAGTTCTCGCCCACGCAACCACCTCGCATTTCCGGCCATTGCTCTCGCAAGCGCCTTGCAAGGTTTGGGTCCCCGCCCGCACCCCCCCCCCTTTTTTTATCTGGGACATCTCCGGTGGTCTTGATGATGACTTGATCCAAGGGCGGTGCTAGGTGGGCGGGGGAGGAGGAGGAGGGGGCGGGCCAGGAGATCAGTGGTATCCACAAACTGCATCAGCCAATTACGATGAAAAGTCACTGAACAATAATCTAGAGCTAAGCCTTTGTTTACCCCCGGGATTAGACAGGAATACCGGCAACACTACGTCAAGATTAGCCACAGTAACTTGTACCCCCGTTACGGGATCCAGTTTATAATACAACATGAAGCTGGCACAAGTCGGTTGGCCAAACTGCGGCTATTAAGTGACCCCGGTGATCTCCCCCCCCCCCAAACCGAACTATGTGAGTAGGACATAAGCATGGGGGCGCACCGGTAACACGAAGGACATACAGATATCGCACAAGTCCCGTTACGGGATCCAGTTTATAAGACAACATGAAGCTGGGCCAAGTCGGTTGGCCAAACTGCGGCTATTAAGTGACCCCGGTGATCCCCCCCCCCCCCAAACCGAACTATGTGAGTAGGACATAAGCATGGGGGCGCATCGGTAACACGAAGGACATACAGATATCGCACAAGTCTTTATGTTGTTAGTTATGTCTAACGAATCTAGGCAATAGCTTGTCGAATCTAGGCAATAGCTTGTCGTAACTACGAGAAGAGCTACTGCTCCCATTCAAGCGTAAAAACATCTTCGAAAGATAGTGTAACCTCAGCCCCCAATAATATCTCCACATACCCAATAAATTCATCATATCCCCCAAAATTTTTCTCATATACCCAATAATTCATCATATCCCCCAATAATAACCCCACATAATCAATAAATGTATCATATTCCCCAATAATATCCCCATATACCTAATAAATTCATCAAATTCTCCAATGATATCCTCATATACCCAATAATTCATCATATTCTCAAAAGATTTCCTCATACCCAATGATACTCTCTGCCTCTTATCCACTAATGATATCCTAATATCCTCAAACGAGGTTTCTCATATCCCCTCCAATATATCCTCAATTCCCCGAATGATATTCGGAAAAGTTTCGAAATTGCTCCAGGGACCGGTGCCAGATATTATTTTCTCATTGTATTTGACCATAAATATTAATGTTGTGACGGAAACGTAAGCCTCGCCGACCGGTTGCTCTACTATACTTGCATTATTGATATATTATACTTGATGTATTATACTTACAAGACTTACTGCTTTTTTATTCCCCACCAAATAGTTTTTCTTGGCCCCCCACACCAAGAAGTATTGATGTGTCTCCCCAACCACAAAGTCTTGCTTGCCCCCCCCCCCACCCACCAAGAAGTATTGATATGTAACCCTTATTGCAACCAAGAAGTTTTGTCACCGAAAAATTCCTCTTTTGCAGATCTCCAAAGACTCTAAGATCAAGTTCCAGAACCAACGCACCAGGCTGACGGCCAAGAGGCGCTGCCGTGACCTGNGAAGTGTATTGATTTTGTTCAAGTTATTGATGATTTACACATTTGAAGACCAGAAAAGGACTATTTTAAATAAAGAACCGTATTTTTTGTTTCAATATATTAATTAATATTGTTACAGTAAACTGATCCAATTCGATGTCTCAAAACTCACTATCTCTGTTTACAGCATTGTTCGAACTAGTCTACAGATTGCAACATAAATATTGAATAGCAATACCTTAAAAAAAACCAAAAAAACATAAAATTTATTAACTATACTAAAATTTTATTTTATTTTTCAACAGTTTCCTGAAAAATAAATTATTGAACTTACACCAATAACAAAAAAAAAAAAAAAAAAATGCTGTCTTAGTATAATATGCCAGGTATGTTGATGGAGAGAGAAACCGTTTATGCCCTGTTGTAACCTAATCCCTAGGTCAAACTTCACGACAGTGTTGGAGGGTGAACGCTCTGTATCCCTGCAATGCCACGATCTTTTAAACACGAACATACGTCAGTAGGTTAACATATAGTTAATACACATACAGCAGGGAACAAAACGAATAAGGAAGTTAATTATAAGGATGCTATCATTTATAGAATTCCATAGCAACTCGAATGTTTTATTACAGTGGCCAGACTCCCATACCCACTCTAATGTTTATATCACAGTGGCCAGACTCCCATACCCACTCTAATGTTTATATCACAGTGGCCAGACTCCCATACCCACTCTAATGTTTATATCACAGTGGCCAGACTCCCATACCCTCTCATTATATAGGAGTCCAAAGTCCAAACCTGCCCTGCCCATCATTATTCGTTATGTCATTGCTCCACATACAACATTAAATTTCCCAAGCTGCTCTCAGGGAGGGTAAGGCAAGGTGTAAGTTAAAGGCCATTTTTACTGTTACTGAACAAAAATATTCTAAACTGGGACTTGAACCAGTGACCGCTTGCCCACTCACCTCATCTCTTACTGACACTGCCTCCCATCCACCTTGTAGACACTCCTGATAAGAATAATGCCTAAATGATAAGAATAATGCCTAAATGATAAGAATAATGCCTAAATGATAAGAATAATGCCTAAATGATAAGAATAATGCCTAAATGATCCGACTCTGATTTCCTTGAGCGCAGATGCCAATGCGAGCTCTAGATGTAACCCCAAGGCCTTGACCCCAAGTCTACGCATCTTTTCCTTCAATGAAGTTGTTCGACCAATGCAGGGTTGTGTGAATGAGAGAAGGAACCACGTGGTAGCCAAGTAAGAGATTTTCTAATGACACATTTATATCAACTGTAATGATGTCCATTCTTTCATCTTAGTGGACTGCAACAGATATTTCATCAAATCGCCCCAAGTTAAAAATAATCATGAAAACAAGGCTTCTCCTTGCTGTATTTTTTCTTTAAAAAAATTTTTTTTTTAATATCTTCATATTATAAAACATTTGCAGTAAGCTTAATCAGATCTGTGTATACGCATGACAGTTTTATTTCTCAATTCATTCATCGTTGTAACTCAAAACGAAATCTGGATGCATTTCATCTCCAGGCCTGTGTATATTGTGGTTAAATCTGAACGCTTTTTCCTCTCCGGGCCTGTTGTATATTGTGGTTAAATCTGAAAGCTTTGCCTCCCCAGGCCTGTTGTATAGTGTGGTTAAATCTGAAAGCTTTGCCTCCCCAGGCCTGTTGAATAGTGTGGTTAAATCTGAAATTTTTCTTCTCCAGGCCTGTGAATATTGTGGTTAAATCTGAAAGCTTTTGTTCTCCAGGCCTGTTGTATATTGTGGTTAAACCTGAAAGCTTTTGCTCCCCAGGCCTGTGTATATCTTGGAGCTGCTTGATCCACCAAGCCAATCACCTGGCATCTCTGGCATTGACCTTGAAATACTGACAGTCAATGCGGACGGCGAGGAGGAAGACCGTGACGAAGAAGAGATGGACAGGGATATCCATCTGTTGGTCAAATCTCCTCCCAACCTGAAGTGGTCGCTGCACTCAAAAAGTATTGCAGGACTCGTGGAAATAGTGGTAATTATTATGATTTTTCTCTAATTCTCGTATATCTTTTATACTTCCCCCCCCCCCTGAGCTGCCGTCATGCTTAAATCTATTTCAAACGTGTCTACATATTATGTGTGTGTATAAAAGAGTGTTTTCAGGCTCTGGTCTCCGTGTGCAGTGTTGTAGCTTTGAAAACTGTTAAAGCTTGGTCCAGGTAAACAAATAAACACCTTTGTCTTGAATTGAATACCAATAAAGTAACCAATTAGTTTGTATTTCAAACAAAATTATGCTTTGTTTTTTCAGTTAATGTTGATGAATATATTTAAATGTTGCTTTTTTTTTTTTAATTTAAATTGTTTCACCTTAGATTGTGAATGGTTTTTATAAAAAAAAAAACTATTTTTTTTTTATTTTAAAAATTTTGTTTTTTCAGTTAATGTTTATGAATATATTTAAATGTTTCTTTTTTTTTTTAATTTAAATTGTTTCACCTTAGACTGTGAATGGATTTTATAAAAAAAAAAACTACTTTTTTTTTACATTAAAAACCAAGCAGGACATAAAGCTTCAATACAAATCTTTAGTTTAACTTATGTTTGTTTCCAGAGTGTTTTTGTTTTCCCCTTACTTGTTCATCTTAAAAAATTTATTTTGTTTTAGTTGTTTTTTTTTTTTTTTTTTTTTTTTTTTTTTTTTTTTTTTTTTTTTTTTTTTTTTTATTTTTTTTTTTTTTGTTTTTTTTTTTAAATTTTAAAAAAGAAAACTTGTCTTGTGCTGTTGTTTGAATCATTGATAAATATTCCATAGGAATTGTAACTTCTCACCCCCACCCTGTACTTTTTTTGTTTGTTCTCCCCCACCCCCACAGGCTGATGCTGATGTAAGAACAACTGGTGTGAAGTTTAGCTCAGTTGCCCTCAGGACAGAGGTCATCACAGTTTCAGGGAGGGAGCTGGTGGACTGGTCCAAGGATTTCATAGCCCCTGTCCAGCTGTATGCAGGCATCCATGGGGCCAACACCATCAAGCTGAAGATCCCCCCAACAGGTGGGTCATGTGGAAAGGACCAGCTTACAATCATGTGATCAGCTTACAATCATGTGATCAGCTTACAATCATGTGATCAGCTTACAATCATGTGATCAGCTTACAATCATGTGATCAGCTTACAATTATGTGATCAGCTTACAATCATGTGATCAGCTTACGGTCATGTGATCAGCTTACGGTCATGTGATTTCATTGACTTGCAGATTTATGATGACACTCTCATTGATCAATGGTGACAATGTTTTTCTCAGAAGTACCCCAAAACCCCAAATAAATTTCAAGGGAAAAAAAAGTAAATGTTTGTCAACACAGTTTGCCTTTCAGTAAATTTCTACGCTGGGTACGTTGTAATTTAGCTAAGGTAAAGTGCAGAAAAAGAAAATTGCTATTAGAACACTAAATCCCTTGATTTATAAATGTCTTGATTAGCGCCAACGTCTAGTTAATAAATGTCTTGATTAGCGCCAACGTCTAGTTTATTAATGTCATGGTTAGAATCAACGTCTAGTTTTATTAATGTCTTGGTTAGCATCAACGTCTAGTTTTATTAATGTCTTGATTAGCGCCAACGTCTAGTTCATAAATGTCTTGATTAGCGCCAACATCTAGTTAATAAATGCCTTGATTAGCATCAACGTCTAGTTTATAAATGTCTTGATTAGCGCCAACGTCTAGTTTATTAATGTCATGGTTAGAATCAACGTCTAGTTTTATTAATGTCTTGGTTAGCATCAACGTCTAGTTTTATTAATGTCTTGATTAGCGCCAACGTCTAGTTCATAAATGTCTTGATTAGCGCCAACATCTAGTTTATAAATGTCTTGATTAGCGCCAACGTCTAGTTTATTAATGTCATGGTAAGAATCAACGTCTAGTTTTATTAATGTCTTGGTTAGCATCAACGTCTAGTTTTATTAATGTCTTGATTAGCGCCAACGTCTAGTTAATAAATGCCTTGATTAGCATCAACGTCTAGTTTATAAATGTCTTGAATAGCATCAACGTCTAGTTTTATTAATGTCTTGAATAGCATCAACGTCTAGTTTTATTAATGTCTTGAATAGCATCAACGTCTAGTTTTATTAATGTCTTGAATAGCATCAACGTCTAGTTTATTAATGTCTTGAATAGCATCAACATCTAGTTTATTAATGTCTTGAATAGCATCAACGTCTAGTTTTATTAATGTCTTGAATAGCATCAACGTCTAGTTTTATTTATGTCTTGAATAGCATCAACGTCTAGTTTATTAATGTCTTGAATAGCATCAACGTCTAGTTTTATTAATGTCTTGATTAGCGCCAACATCTAGTTAATAAATGCCTTGATTAGCATCAACGTCTAGTTTATAAATGTCTTGAATAGCATCAACGTCTAGTTTTATTAATGTCTTGAATAGCATCAACGTCTAGTTAATTAATGTCTTGAATAGCATCAACGTCTAGTTTATAAATGTCTTGAATAGCATCAACGTCTAGTTTTATTAATGTCTTGAATAGCATCAACGTCTAGTTAATTAATGTCTTGAATAGCATCAACGTCTAGTTAATGAAATGAAACAAAAAACCAGTGATGTCAATTTTTGGAAATTTGCAAGTTATCTCCTGTGTGGCTACAGGCCATTAAATAGAATAATATGAAACATAGACCCAATTGAAAAAGCAGCGTAGTCAATAAATAAATATTTTGACATCTTGACATTTTTATGCTTTCATGGGTAATTTTTAAACTTAATTATCAATTTTCGCAAAACTCTCAAAACCTGACATCACTGTTTTTTCCCTTGAACCCTTCATTAATGGAAGGGGGTACACACAGTGCATTTCTTTGAGTTACAAGAATGTATGTAACTTACTGATGTATCAGTTTAAAAATATCTTAAATTTCAATGACAGGCTCAATCAGGGAAATATGAATTGTGTTTGCATTTGATCCATCCACACCATGTTCACTTTCTATGTAAATAAAGGCATAAATAGTTCATTTGAGATCTTAGTCCCAACTTTGGGTTAAGCAATAATAGATACGTGGAGATGTCGATCCCAATATTTCATTATGCTATCGTAGGTTCCCTGCGATGTCAGTCCCAACACTGGATTATGAATTCATGATTAACTTGAGATCTCCATTCCAGCTTTGGTTATGTCACGGTAGGCTACTTGAGATGTCCATTCCAGCTTTGGTTATGTCATGGTAGGCTACTTGAGATGTCAGTCCCAACACTGGATTATGTAATCAATCTTAGATAATTTTTTAATTCAATCAGACTTTGAAACCTAGTGGGACTTTTTTGTTTCTAAAACTCTTCAGGTAAAAACAAGGCCTCTCCAAGGGACAGAACCACTAGCTCAAATGGCAAACCTGAAAAAGGTCCGGTCCGCAAGAATGGTCCTGATCAACAGGACCCGAGTAAGAACCAAATTAGGACGACCTGTGCAGGCGGACAGATGGAGGTCGTCATATCAAAAATATTTATTGAGGTAAGCTCAATCTATTGGCCATTTCTTGATGATGTGACATCATTTTATCAAATTATCATTTATTTCGTGTAACAAGTGGGAAGGCTGTCCGTTTAAACATTAAGTTACGCCTTCAGTTGCCACTCTTTCTCTCTCTCCCTCCCTCCCTTGTGACTCCCTGTTAACATTTATAGGGGCACTTTACTGTCAATCTTTTATCAGATCAGATTTCTAGCCATGATCGGATTGTATATTCAAATAGTTTGTGGGGCATAGATCTAATATATTTCTTGAAATAAAAATTCTTTCTTTGGGGCTGTACGTTAAGGTTTCTCAAACTTGTTCCACCCATCGGCCACTTATTAGTATAAACTGATTGTCATTCTTATTTTCATTCCTTTGCCATTCTTCAGCTGTTTGGCTTTACTTCATAAACTGGTGTCAGGATCATTTGAGTTTAATACAAGATGACATTTTGTTCTTGCACTATTCCATATTCTATATTACTTAGCTCTTAGGCCATCTTGAAAACGGTTCCCCACATTCCCCCCCCCCTCTAATTGTAAAGAACTTCACTGTAATCCAGTTAACATTTCTGATTAATTAATTTATTTGCAGCTGTTTCTTTAAGTTATAGAATTGAGTAAACTTTCATTCATTTGAAACCATAGATACAAGTTTGTTTACATAGCAAACCATTATATGTGTGTTATAATGAAACAGGCATGAAAGATTTGTTAACATAGTATGAAATTATACAGACCCACGAAAATCTCCTTATGACTTTATTCTGTACACTTTGCTGACCCATTGCCATATCGCAAAATCAAGAAAAGATAGGACATTGGCCAGTCATTTTACAACGACATTGGCCGTTTCATGATTTGGCCGGTCACTTCTCCCTTTTGCCTATTTCTAGTTCTGGCTGCAACATATTTATAATAGATGAGCCGATTTTAAATTTGACCTTATTGGGCAATGGCCTAAATTAATCACGTATTGTTTTGGGCCTGTTCACAGTGGGCCGGATTAGGCGATTACAAGATCTCACTGACGGACCCGACATGTCAGCCGATTGAAGAGTCAGATGACTCTATCATTTTACGAACTGGTCTGACTGCTTGCGGAACACAGGCTGCCCCTATGGACGATGTCGTCTCTTTTACAAATGCCGTAAGTTGAATTGCTGTTGATGTTTTTTGTTGTTTTTTTTTACAAGTTACTTTAAATTATTTAGCCCACTGTCCTGTCTTTAAAAAAAAAGAAGATTTATGCCAAAATTTGGGTTGAGACTCTTGATATCTTTTACGGTTTGTATTGAAGGTGTGGTTGGCATCAGTGGTGTGGTTTACATTGTAAATGTATCGGTGTGTATCGATGTGTGTCGGTGATGGCAGCGTGCATTTTAAAAGCCTGTTCAGATTTTGTCCATTGAGCCATTTTTGGATGTTGTGTAACACAAGCCATCAGCATTGATCAGCCCATGTCAATGTAATGAAACAAATCCAGATATTATTGAAATTTGTTAGAAATTTAGCTGTTGTCCTTGTATTTGGCAGGTTCTAATAATCACGGATGAACTTAGTTTGTATTTCATGTTCCCCAACACTCCTGCAAGTTTCCTTCTTTATTTCAGGTTATTATCAAGACTCCTCCTGGACTGGTCAACAGTTATTTGGAGGATGAGGTGGGGAGCGGATTCTTCCGGGAGGAAGGTGGATCCGGATTAGACGACCTTGATCCGCTAACAGATGATGAGGATTATGGAAAGAAACATCTCAACATCACTGTGGAATGCAAGATCTCAATAGAGGTGTGTGCTTTGTAACTTTCAAACATTAAGGATAGTGAATGAGGCTTTGTAACTTTCAAACAATATGGATAGTGATTCAGGCTATGTAACTTTAAAACATTAAGGATCGTGTATCAGAGTTCAAGTCGTGCAAAGGAAACAGTGGAACAAGATATGATGATCAAAGGAACGTTTGGGCTAGATGCCTTCTTCCACAGACAAAAATCAAGAAATATGAAATATTAAGGAATAGAAATTCAAAATCTACAATATCTAAATCGCTCACTAGAGACAGGTTAAGTTTTCTATAAGCAAAGCTTACCAAACTTTCGGTATTTTTAATGTGACATTTTTATAATTTTGAAAATATCAAGTAGGAAAAAAAGACCCAAAAAAATGAGAATTAGAAATGGATGAAAATTGGGGACCGTGAGTAAGAAAATATTTAATTGCTTCCATATGATCATTTGGTGCCGAACCAAATATCTGAATTAATTTGTTTTCATTATTCACTCCAACAAGTGTTTAAGTCTATGCTCACAATGGGATGGACACACCTGATGTGCCCTTGTGTTCATCTCTGCTGACAATGGGACGAGACCGAGAATTAATTGTGTTGTTCAATATTTAAAATAGGCAATGACAGGTTCTGTATTTTACAACAGTGTACAAGTGATGTGCACAAGACTTACTTGTAGTTCAAAATGGCACAACTGTAACAGTAGGGCACATATCACAACTGGGGAAGTACAAAATGGCACTACTGTAACAGTAGGGCACAAATCACAACTGGGCAAGTACAAAATGGCACAACAGTAACAGTAAGGCACATATCACAACTGGGGAAGTACAAAATGGCACAGTAACAGTAAGGCACATATCACAACTGGGGAAGTACAAAATGGCACAACTGTAACAGTAGGGCACAAATCACAACTGGGGAAGTACAAAATGGCACAACAGTAACAGTAAGGCACAAATCACAACTGGGGAAGTACAAAATGGCACAGTAACAGTAAGGCACATATCACAACTGGGGAAGTACAAAATGGCACAACTGTAACAGTAGGGCACAAATCACAACTGGGGAAGTACAAAATGCCACAACAGTAACAGTAGGGCACATATCACAACTGGGGAAGCACATTCACATCAAAATAAATATACAAAGAATTTAATATTACCAACAAAATATTTGTATTTTTAATGTGTGGTCTGAGATAAAATTCTTTAAATGATCGGTGCTTGTCCTATTTCCCATCTGACTGAACTCAAAATACCATATCTTGAGCTGTCCCTCCATAGATGTCCTCTAGACCTACAAAATACCATATCTTCAGCTTTTCCTCCATAGATGCCCTCTAGACCTACAAAATACCATATCTTGACCTGTCCCTCCATAGATGCCCTCTAGACCTACAAAATACCATATCTTGAGCTGTCCCTCCATAGATGCCCTCTAGACCTACTGGGGACATTATAGAAGTGACTCCATTTCACTTACTACAGGGTGCATGAATAAAGTGATGACTCTCCATAACTTCTTTGTTCATCTTTCTTCTAGAAACCTTCTGCCAAGTGTGACATGATCCTCTACAAAGAACCACTCTTTCGTACCACTAAAACCAACTACCCAGTGACTGTGCTCAAGGACAGCTTCATGTTCATTAAGGCTTCCATAGGTCAGTGAGATCAATTGCTTTTGGTAGGTCAGTGAGAGAAATAGCCTGAAGTGGGTCAGTGATATAAATGGTCTTCAGTGAGTCAGTGAGTGAAATGGCATTAAGTGGGTCAGTGAGAGAAATGGCCATAAATGGGTTAGTGAGATAAATGGCCTTCAGTGGGTCAGTGATATAAATAGTAATGGCGGAAAAGGGGAGGGGGGCGAAGACAGCAGTAGCACACGTATGGTTAGATATTTCAATCTACATGCTTGACTTCTTGAAATAATGTGCACTTGTGCATGGTTTTTGTTCTACTTCTAAACCAGCAAGTCTTTTAATCTTAGAGGTTGAGGTCAGCCTGACCCCGGGGTCTACTACCCCCCCATTTTGACCATTCCACCATTCATAATGGCTTAGGACAAACAGCCAGTGATAAGAGTTTCTCTATCATTTACTTGTGTTGCAGGTTCAGACAGTACTCTGATGGTGGACTCGTGCTGGTTCTCAAACTCCAAACTGCCCCAGGACAGTGATGCTCACACTGAGATGATCGTCACCAATGGGTTTGTCAATAATATCCTTTCATGAAATTTTGTCCCTTCTCACGTCAACCCATTTGAAAATGCAGCTGTAACATATTTGTATATTCTAGTCTTGGTTTTGGATTGCAAACTGCTTACCATTTGAAGGGACATTCTATTGACAGAGACGTTTCATGCTTAATGTTTCAGTCTTATTTTATTACCCATATATTCTTTAATATTGGTTTGTTGATGGAAGTCAGTTAAAAAGTACTTTAACAGGGGTTCTCAAGCTTTTTTGCAGTGTCACACCCCTTCTTGATTGCAAAACATTTCCTTCACTCCCACAATTACAAAAATGCTAATAAAAATGAAATTAAACCATTTTTTTCTGGGTATTTCCGTACAGCCAGACAATGCCTTTCGCACACCCAGGGGGGGTGGGGGTGCAGGAACCCCTGTTTAAAACCCCCAGACTACAATAACAAAATGTCTTAATTGTCCTCAGATGTGAGCGAGATCCTTACTTTACCTTGATTGATCCTCCCATGGAGTCCCACAATGGTCCCAACATGAATGAGGCTAAGTTCAGAATTATCTTCAAGGACTGGATCAAGGGCTACTCCCAGATCTACCTCCACTGCCAGTTTTACTCTTGTCAGAGAAGCAGCGCGACAGGGGTACGAACAGCACGTTTGTTTGTCTTGATAGTAATTGTGTTTTTAAGGTTTTTTCTCCTCCCTTTGTATTTCAGAAAAATTGTCAGTCTTAAAAAAGCACAACTGAAAACTCTCAGCCCTGAAGCATCAGCTGTAAAAAGAAATAGATAACTTGCCTGCTAATACATTCTGCAGCCTTGTAGGCCTGTGTCATAGCTTATGGATAACTTACCTGCCAATACATTCTGCAGCCTTGTAGGCCTGTGTCATAGCTTATGGATAACTTACCTGCCAATACATTCTGCAGCCTTGTAGGTCTGTGTCATAGCTTATGGATAACTTACCTGCCAATACATTCTGCAGCCTTGTAGGCCTGTGTCATAGCTTATAGATAACTTGCCTGCTAATACATTCTGCAGCCTTGTAGGGCTGTGTTTCATAGCTTATTGATAACCGACCTGCCAATACATTCTGCAGCCTTGTAGGCCTGTCTCATAGCTTATGGATAACTTACCTGCCAATACATTCTACAGCCTTGTAGGCCTGTGTCATAGCTTATGGATAACTTACCTGCCAATACATTCTACAGCTTGTAGGCCTGTGTCATAGCTTATGGATAACTTACCGGCTAATACATTCTACAGCCTTGTAGGCCTGTGTCATAGCTTATGGGTAGTGCAGCTGGAACCCTATGATTATGAAGGATCAACAATGACATGGATATGTGGATTACTACATTTTGCTGCTTCCTAATGATTACGTTGACAAATGATCCTGCTTTAGAAAGTGTGGACTAATTGTTTATTAAATTTATTAGGGTTATGGTCACACTCAAGGTTTTGCAGGCAAGGCAATTTTACAAGAGGTACAAGTCAGTCTGGGAACAATATGCAGATATGCATCCTGTCTGGTTGTTAGAAGCTAGCAAATGTCTGGGAGCCACGGCAACAGGCTCCAAATAACAGGCTGAAATCTTTTTTTTTTGTTGTTATACTTCAATGTTTTCTTTCAAACCCTTTTTTTTTAACAGTGTGTTAGAGGTCCCCGTAAAGGCTGCACAGAAATTGTTCCTGGGGACCCCAGGCCGAGGAGACCAGCCTGTGCCCCAGTGACCATTGGACCATTGGAACTTATAGACAGAGACATCCCAAAACAAGTGCTTGGTCAGTTCTCAATTGTTCAAATATATCTTATGTTATAGCTACTAACATAATAAATAATACGTTTTAAAAATGCTTCTTTCCTTAGGTTTTTAATAAAAATAATGTAATACTTTAATTTAAATGGTGTACTTTTGTTATAATTTATTTAATAATTTTTAACGTGAAAGGAAAGGAAAAAAAAAAATGTTGACTTTTAAAACTAAACTTTGAAAGTTATATTATGAATATTTTGATCTATCATAGAGGCTTATAATTATTACTATATATAAAATATATATATATCTGAAGAGTCGATTTTCAAAATGCTGTATATCCATTTTTGGCGTTTTGAGATAATTGACTTTTTCTGCTATACAATGATGGCTCAAATTTTCGGAAAATTAAATGTTAATTTAGGTATATATTTAAAATATAAGTTAGATTATGATGAAAATTGAAATGTAGGTTAATGAAAATGTATTTATTTACTTGGTTGAATTTCTTATTTCATTTCAAAATGCTCTGTATCCAGCTGTAACTTAGTGACAAAATGCTGTATATCCATTTTGATAGCATAACATTATTCTCAGTAGCAAATAATTCAAGTTGTTTACAGATTACAAACCACTTACATAACAAAATAAAATTAAATTGTATCATATACATTATATAATTGTGTATGATTAAAGTTTTTATTGATATATTTTAACAGAAAAGTGTTATAATTGCTGAGAAGTCGGTTGTAATAGTGTCATGTTTAGAGTGCAATAAGTTTGCATGATTTGTTTTTATAAATCTGAATTCTAAACAAAGTTAAACAAGATAATGTTCAATTCAGAAATCATTTTATTTGAATTTAGAACAACGACAAAATAGAAAATAATGAAGTGTCTGATTCAGAGTGGGCATCATCTTCAACAGCAGTTTGATTTTGTTAAAGGAAAAGTTGATGCTTTTTATTTACATTTAAATCAGAGCGCAAATATTTCTGTCTTTGAGCACCCTTTTTTTCTGTCATGGCTGGATCTGCATGTAAAAGATTGAACATGTAATAAATAACACAGCTAACTCTGTAAAACAATTTTTTATTTTCATTTCCTTAAAACTTCTGATGTGTAATAACCATAACCATAATAATAATAATAATGTAAATGAAATTTAATGTTTTTTTTAATAAATTTACCGGCAGCTCACCTTGCAGAACCATTTATCGTGATTACACGTGACCGCTTGAATGACGAAATGATTTGTCTTTTTCTCGTGTTGAGCTTTTTTTCTTTCTTTTTCGAGATTTTATAGTACAAACAACTCTTTCATCCAGGCCATCATTATGCACCGTGTTTGTTGTTGTTTCGCGTCGTGATGTTTAGTGCGCATGCGCAGAATGCCGCAGAATAGCTCGTCAATCACACTGATTGGTCCGAAAATATATATAACATTTTGATAATAAAAAAAAAAAATTCACACCGTGTTTTCAAAATAAAATTATTTTTAGTCATAGAATAATATAGTGTTAAAATGTGTTTTGTAGGTAAACTTTAACATGCCCTAAAGGAACCTGGTTTGCTCTACAAGAATGTACAGCTATCTCATTTTTTTCAAAATGGCGGAAACCGCGTTTTGAAAATCAACTATTCATATATACACATTTTTTCAAAAAGTTAATTTCAAAATTTCTTTAGGTTTTCATCTCACAGAATTTAAGCTACAGTACAAATTTCTTTATCTCTTGCAGTAACCCCTCAAGCAAGGCCTGATTATCGCAAGGACGATTCTAACCATGGTCAGCAGCAGAGGATCATCGTTGAAGGCCTCGACTCTGCCACTGTTGTTGGCATTGCTTTTGCAGCATTTGCCATCGGCATCCTTCTGACAGGAGCCCTGTGGTTCATTCACTCCCATACAGGTGATGTAACCTGTTGTAAGTGCATGAGTACTTTCCCTTTAGTTTGTTGTGCTCATTATCAAAATTTACTTTTATATAATAACTTACTTTTATATAATAACTTACTTTTTGTAATAACTTGCTTTTTGTAATAACTTGCTTTTTATATAACAACTTACTTTTATACAATAGCTTACTTCACAGGTACTTGACTACAATTTTAAGATGGCAGTTTCACAAGTTTCCCACTCCCCTAGTTGACCACACACTTCCTTCCTCTCCATCTCTCACTCTCTCTCATTCTCTCTCTCTCACTCTCTCTCTCTCATTCTCTCTCACTCACTCTCACACACATACACACTCTCACATACATTCACACCCTCTCTCACTCACTCTTTCTCTATCTCTCTCACTCACTCTCACACACATACACACTCTCTCACTCACTCACTCTCTCTCTCTCTCTCTCACTCACTCTCACACACACACACACTCTCTCACTCACTCACTCTCTCCCTCTCTCTCTCTCTTACTCACTCACTCTCACACACACACACACCCTCTCTCTCTCACTCTCTCTCTCTCTCTCTCACTCACTCTCGCACACACACACACTCTCTCACTCTCTCTCTCTCTATCTCACTCACTCTCACACACATACACACTCTCTCACTCACTCACTCTTTCTCTATCTCTCTCACTCACTCTCACACACATACACACTCTCTCACTCACTAACTCTCTCTCTCTCTCTCTCTCTCTCTCTCTTACTCACTCACTCTCACATACATACACACTCTCTCACTCACTCTTTCTCTATCTCTCACTCTCTCACACTCTCTCTCACTCTCTCCCTCCCTACTTCCAGGATCCACTACAAATGTCTAATTTTATGTCATAGCACTTTTAAACTTACAGAAAATATTTACATAGTTTACAAAGAGAATGAAGCAGTCTATATATTAAGAGTTTATTCTTACGGTCGTCTCTCCTGCCCATGCTGACCTCAATCCATTGCTTTCAGGTCCCATTAAACGTGGCGTAAGTAATCACAGAGGGGCAGATGCCAGCGGTGACCTGACGCCAAACTCCTCCTCACCCATGACAGCCTGAGAAGATGGCAGCTATTGAACTACATCATACAGCTTACGTATAGGCAGTTGGTGTGTTATTGAACTACAGCACACGTACAGGCAGTCCGTGTGACATTAAAAAACAAAACAAACGGCGTCAGTTGTTTGGAGCGCCAAAGAAGTGTGTTACTTGTTTCAACCTTGTGCGTCAAGTCCACCGCAACCCGTGTCGTTGTAAATATGGAGGTGTTTCATCGCAAAAGACATCGGCATCATTTCGCCATTAGGCTGTGTGCGCAGCAGCCGTATAAACTCTACGACACACATAGGAGCAGCCAACAGGAGCTGTCAAGCTACACATATATTCTGTCTACTGTTTCATCCAGTTTTTTTACTGCATAATTTGTTGGGTGTTTTTTTTTATTGTAACGCCTGACCATAATATGGATGATAAAATGCAGGATGGTGTTAGCACTATCGTCAGCTGTGACAGAACGCCAGTAATATAGTGAACGGAGACGCTAATTCAGCTGTTACTCTTTGCCCAACTTACTGTCCGATACACTAACAAAGGTCGTGTTCTCAAATAGTTTAAAATGACCTTGAACTCCTCAAATGCCCTTTATTAAAAAAGAAATTTGAAGGTCAACCTTGTTTTAATAACAGACAAAACCTTTTGAAGGTAAACCTTGTTTTAATAACAGACCAAAACCTATCTAAAGCTACTATAAAAGATAAATTTAAAAGAAATGTCAACAGAATGGGGAAATTAATTGGAGAATTCTTATAGCTCAACTGAACTAAATCCTAAACTCATCTTATAATAATACTTCTCATGGCTCCACAAGGGTGTTGAACAAAGCTAGGAACTGTCTTTGAATAGCTGTACAAATCCGTGTTTGCTAGAGACTCATGCCAGCTCCTAATGAGGAAACAGGTGGGGTTAAGGGGACGCCTCTGTGATATACAAGATTAAAAACATGCAGTTGGATGTGCAGGATCTGACAGACGGCACCACAGCTGCCACCTTGCTATGGGCAATGAGTATGCCATGACTGAACCATGAGGAATAATACAGACGTGTGCTTTAAAGTTCCTAATTTTTCTGAGTTTGAGATACAACAGTGTCTCCTCCTCCCCCCCCCCCACCCCCACGAATGGGCTGTAGCCATCCAATCACTAACTGCATTGTTCATGAGCCACAAGTACGGCACCACAGCTGCCAACTTGCTATGGGCAATGAGTATGCCATGACTGAACCATGAGGAATAATACAGACGTGTGCTTTAAAGTTCCTAATTTTTCTGAGTTTGAGATACAACAGTGTCTCCTCCTCCCCCCCCCCCCACCCCCACGAATGGGCTGTAGCCATCCAATCACTAACTGCATTGTTCATGAGCCACAAGTCAGGCTGCAAGGATCTCCGTCAAGAGGACGCGTAGAAGCATTGAATTGAATGAAAGAAACTCATCAAATCTCTCTGGGTTCTGAACTATACGGGTATTACAGTCAACAAGTAAAACCACATAAGGAGCTTTTTGTGTGTGTGTGTGCAGTGTTCATTTAAGGTTGAAAAAAAAATCCTCAGTCTATGTGAAAAGGCTGGACATTTTTGAAGCTGATGCTGCACATAACAGAATTAACATGGTATTTGCTTGAAAGACGAAATCAAATCAGCTGGGGATTTTAATTGAAATACAATCAAATATGAATGGATAAAGTTGATAGAGAGAACTTGCAAGTGACGAGGAAAAAAAAAAAGCTCTTCAGGTTTGGGGATGCATTTGTGGATATTTATTTCCAGTTGCTGGATTAAAAAAAGGAATGTGTTTGTCTCGTTTACTCAGCAGATTTAAAATGCCACTCTCATCCGGTGGTCTATGAATGGAGGAACAGAAAAGTGAATTGTAATGTGAACCTACTGGAGTCAGGCCGGGCTTCATTTAATGTGAATCCATCCAAAGATGCTTCTGAGATGTTCACAGCAGAAATGTTCACTCATTCTAAATTAAAATTTGTGATCAAATTTGTGCAAGGAAAAAAAGTGGATTTAGTCCCTACCTAAAAAAATAAGTTTAAAAAAAAAAAATTATGCCTCCGGAGTGTGTTCTAAGTAGATTAATGAGACACAAGCGCCCCCTAATGAGTGCAAAGATCAGGAGAACTTCTTTTTCTTTTCATTCATTTTTTAGGTATAATAGGATACTCATACTCATGTATCATGTAAAGTTATTTTATAACTATATTAATTTTTTTTGTTTTGCTGATGAAGGCATTTGCTGAAAGATTTGAATTTGCATTTTGTCTAATCATAATTAAAGCTTAGCATTTCTTGTTTTATTTGAACAAGTTGTTTGTGTCTCATTAATAGACTTAAAAACTTTATCGCAGTCCAACCCTTTTATCATTAGCTTACTACTGTGTGTTCTAAGGATTTTTGTTCACAACTGGTATAAAATTAGAATTCATTTTGATTATGTTACTCATCATACTGCCGTCTAGACATTTCATTCATTCTACCGTTTAAAAATAAAACTGATTGGTTGAGACTTCTCTGGAAATGTATATTCTATAAATGACTTCAGCATTATAACTTGCAGCCCTTTAATTTTTTTTTTTTTTTTTTTTTTTTTTTTTTTTTAAAAAGCCTTTTTTTTTTTTTTTTTTTTTTTTTTTTTTTTTTTTTTAAAAAAGTGATATGGAATTATAAATGATAAAAACATAGTTTATTTTGGGGACAGTTTATCTCAAATTCACTAAAGCTGATGTTTTCAGTGACTGTGTTGTTTTATCCACTTTTTTTTATAAATTGAATAAGTTTTTCCCTTTTACACATCACATACAAAAGAATGAGTAAGAAAATCATTATCTTTGTTTGTTTAAATTGTTTGATTCATGCTGAGGCTGTGACTGTAGCTTCAGACAATCATGTAATTATTTGGCAACTTCTCTTCTACTAATGGAAGAATAAAATACCTCAAATCCTCAGCTCCATTTATCTACTGAATTGTTTTTGGAAAGCTACTTTCACAAATGATGCATTAAGCACTGTATAATTTTTTTAATATTTTTTTTTAACATTAAAGTTGCATTATACGGGTTTAAGACTTTGCCATTCTTTGCTTTTATGACGACTCATTATGATGCCATCAAAGTCTACCTGCATTATGATATTTTATTTTGTGTAATTATTCTTTTTTTTGTTGTTGTTAAAATTGAATATTTGTGCATTTGTAAATCTTACTACACAGTTTTATGTTAGACGATAGCTTTAATATTAGCTGTAAGTGTTTTGACTTAGATAGCGAGCAGTACTCCCAGCATGGAATAACACACAGGGTAAATGCCTCTACACAACCATTAGTATTTTACCTATATTCATTTAGGTAGCACTAACTTTTGAATACCAAGGCAATTAGAAAAAAAGGAAGTTTTGTTCCTAAAAATTACCTAATTCCTCATTCTTCTTGGCTGTATATAAACTCATACATTTTTTAATGTGTCTCTGGGTTTACAGATGTAAAAAGTAAATGAATTCTTAGCATTAATAATTCATTACTGTGTTGATATTTCAGCTATCTAAGTTTCTTAAATGGCTATAAAATGACCATTTTTCCTTTTAAATATGATTTTGTCATAACTGAAAATTAAAAAGGCATAAATCAGTAAACAATTGTTATAAAATTTGACAAGCATAATAAAGACAATTGTGTTCTCTATAAATTGATTGGTCATCCATCATTCAGAAGATTATGATCTACTGACAAGACATCTCACCTCCGGCCCTCCAATCGTTTCTTCATCCAAAGTGTTGTTTTTTTCCTTTATCAGATAACACTTTAAATAATTCACTTACACGTTTCAGTATTGATTGTCATGTACAAATATGTTTCAGCCAACTTTTGAACCCAATGGTAGTCGGTGGCTAGCTGGCTGCTTGAAAGATAATTCTTTATAAAAAAATTTCTTTTTTCTTTGTACGGCTAGCAGAATCTGACAGCAATTATACGGATGGTAGCGTTATTTTTTATAAAGTTAGATGTTGTATTACATTTGTTTGTATTCGTCTCAGATGTCAACTCAATTTTTCTGGGTTTCCTTTTCTTAAGATCTTAGAGGCATCTAGTTGTAGAAGCTCATTAACTGACTGTATAATTAATTTTTTTTATATTATCTCAGCTACTTTCGATTTATTTTTTAAAAAATATCACACAAATAAGATTTCTTTCAAAAAATTTCGAGCAAAATAAAATGTTTAAATGAATAGGACATGCTGCGCAAAATTTTTTAAGACTTTCTTTTTGGTATTCTTTCACAGCTTAAGTAAATATTTTTATGTTACTTGAGCTCAAAAGGAGCGTATGTTCTTAGTTCTCAGTTTTTGAAATTAATGTGAACGACAATAAGTCCATTGTTCAAGGAATTTTTTTAGCTGCGTGTTACTAATAACTTTTTTTTTCTCCAAATTTAATTCTATGGAAATGTTAAATTGATAAAGATTTGTATCCCTAGAAAAGACAACGTCACTCATATGTCAAAACGAAAACAATTGTTTATGTTTGTTCACACATAATATGCAAATGAACAATTCATGAAAAATTTGTTAAAGACATGAGGCAGTTATTTGTAATTAATTTTCTCCCAAGTAAATAAACGTTCATTGTTTTAATCACTTCCATATTAGTTATGACATCCACTGTATACCATTTCAATGATCCATACCACTAAATGATGGCTGGAGCTTTATTGTAGCAAGTTCAAAAGTAATTTATCACAATCCTACATTCATCCACATCTGTTTTTATAGAAGTGGTTATCCCCCATTCACTTAACTTCTTATAGTTTCTTCACATCTTGCTAGGAAACTAAAATTTAATGTTGAGCAGTTTTATTTTGCGGCTGGGGGTAGCTTTTATACTATATACGTAAAGGAAATTTAGGACCTGGATCCCCGCTGTCAAAAATGTCAGTTTGATTTGAATTTTTTGCAGCAGCCCTTTGAACAAAAGGTTAAGGGAAATATTTATTTAACATCAGTTTGTGGGTCTTGTCATTAATTCCCTTGCTAGAGGTTTTCAGGTACAATTATTTTACTGTCATCTTAAAAACATTTCCTGAGTATACTACCAGTAGTTTGGGAATTCTTTTCTTTTAAAATCAATGTTATTTGAGTTTCTGTTTTTGGTATTATATTTAAACAATTTGCTTGTCTATCCAATTTGAATTATTTATTTTTTATTTATGGGGTGGTTTTAAAAATTGTATACAGGGAAAGTATAGTTTTTTTGCTTTTTTTATAATTGTTACTTACTTCAACCAAGTAATGATAGGTCAAAGCTCTATTTGAAATTGGAACACCCGGGTCTCTTCCGTTACTCTCTACACCGTGACACTTTTTAAAAATATATATATACATTTATTCTACGTCATTATTTAAGACCTCAACTTTGTTGTCATTGGTTTCAAAGCCTAAACTGAGATTGCATGAATGCATGCACACACAAAGTAACCTCACTTGTAAACAAAATGGGAAAGTGGAGGGGAAATAATATAGTTACAAGCTCCATTATGTTCATTTATAGCAGGATGGTGTTTGCACTGTTGTCAGCTGTGACGGAACACCTGTAAATTAGTGAATGAAGGAGATTATTCAGCTGTTACTCTTTGTCCAGCTTACTATCCTATACACTAACAAAGGTCGTAATCTCAAATTGTTTAACATGATAATGAACTCCTCAAATTAGTAGCCATGTTTTCTTGACTGAATACTCACAAATTTGCCAATTTATCTGTGCCTTTAAAATAGTTGAAAACCCAAAACATTATTGTCTATGTACACTTCATTCTGTAATCTAATTTAATTGACCAAAGATTTCTTTTTGTTTCATATTACAATATAAAATATATATTGTATCAGGGAAAAATTATTGTACTTCTTGGGAGACTACAAGGAAGAATATTGACAATTTGAAGGGAAAAAATAATAATTCATTACCATTTTAAAAAAATTCTTAAGTAGTAAAAAATGTTTATTGGTTTTGCCCATGGGAATAACGTATTGTGATTGAAATTTTTTCTAAGAATTTTTGCAATGTTGTGAGAACCCCTTTAAAAAATGGCAGTTTTTTAACCTAGAAAATTCTATTTAAACTTTGTGTGTGCATGTCTGAAATAAAACATTGAAATATTGTTTTGGGGAAAAAACATTTTGCTCTCACATGTAAAACAATGGCATCAGACTGTTTGAATTCTTTTAGTCATACTCTGAACTCTTTTAGTCATACTCTTCCCCCCCCCCCCTTCCCTGTTTGCAGCATAGCCAGTAGTGTGGAGTATATGCCATGATACAAATTAACCTACAAATTCAATGTATTGATGCATTTGTTGGACCCCACTCTGAACAGCCTCTATTTGTTTTGTCAATCATTCTGATATCACTCCTTACCAATAATCTAGTAAATTTATTAAAAATTCAATACAAGTTGAAAAAGTTTGATTAAATTTCATCAATTTAAAAATATATATTTTTAAAAGCAGATTATTAAACAACTCTCTAAATTTCGTTTAACTAATCATTGATTTTACAAATGGCTTAGCAAAAATAAATAGAGTGTGCCTCAAAACTGTGGGTGGCCCTTTTGGCATTTAAATTTTGTGTCCAGTTACTCCTCACTTCATTTTGTGTTTCATTCTTGCATAGTTCAAATGAGGTAATGGGCTATAATTTAGTGTTATGTTTTTTTTAATTAGTTTAATTTGGGGTTAAAAAAAAGCTAGTTTTTTTTTTTGTACTGATGCTGCAATAAATATTGCTTTCTAATTCTATTTGGAACATTGTTTTAATTTAAATCAGCTTTTTCTGAGATGGGATACAGAGGTTATATTATATTGTTTATTATTTTATTTTTTTAATTAGAATGCGTTAAGCATAATTTTTTTTTTATTTTAATGCTCACACATTTCTAATTATTAATTTTTAAAAGTATTTTTTCTTTATGTTAAAATGAAAATCGCCTCCAAAAAATAATAATAAATAATAATAAAGTTCATTTCAAAAACACGCTACATCCCCAAAGGCTCGAAGCGCGGTACAAAGTCAACAAAAAACAAATCTATAGTTTACCACATTTAAAACAAACGCAACACGACAAAAACTAAGTACAAGCATACAATGGCAAAGTTTTTCTAGCCATTTCAACCATAAGCAACACAGCCATTATGCATTAACTGGAAAATAATGTTGACAATCATCCCAGAAGGTGTTTGCGAAAATCTGGAAATAACTATAGTGTTGTTGAGTAAACATCACTAATTCAAATTGTAAACACTACAAATGTTGGGGAAATGCAAGGCAAATAAATTAAGTTATTGTTGTTCATATGCTTTCCTTATTGGAATAGTGAAGAAGAAAACATTTTGCTAAATATCTGTACTGCATACATCTTTAATTATTGTCGGTGCCCAAAAAAGTGTTTCAATTCTTTTGAGGGAGATACAGGTATTAAATCTATGGTATGTGTAGATATCGTGTAAGTTTTCTAAAAATTATAATTTAAACTTCTTAGAGGAAACCGGTTGATTGAAATGTTTTGTTAATATTGTAGATACATTGAAACTTGTTTTGAACATAGTCGGAATTTTTTTTTTTTTTAATGTTTTCTCCTACTTTCATTCTCTCATGCCAATTACATGATATACAAAATATGACTTTGAAATGTACAAATATTTTGGAGAAAAAAAATGATATTTATCACTGTATATACAGTCACCGTAAATTAACATTGAATCTCTTTACGGGTATAACAAGTTAGACTTGGAAGTCACAGAGAGGGAAGCTGTTCTGTCGTTGGTTCATTTTTGAAATTTTTTTTTAGTCCCAGTGAACTGTTGACCTCTCTGATTAATTTTTTTTATATCAGTGAGACTGTTTTTATTTATAAACTCAATCAGTACCTCTTCATCTTTTTTTTTGTACCCATTGGTCCTATTTACCAGGCAGGGAAATGTGAGGGGCATACAATGGAATCCTAAAATCTCATTTCAGAGAAATCATTTGCATAAAAATAAATATTTATATAACCTGAATCAAGAAAATTACCTTACGACGTTTATTTATTGTGAAGAATTTTTTGACTCCCTGCCAAGTAGGAATTCAGGTTCAAGATTTATTTTTTTAAGAGCCCATGATTTTAAAATATTTATAAGCTAATTATCTTTAATTAATTACTGTTTTTTTCAAGGTTGTCAAACAATAACACATAATTGCTTTATATTTCTTCCTGCCATTCAGAAACCCTGTTTAACCTTTACTGTTTTGATCTTGCTGTACGAAATTTTCGTTTAAATCATCAGTTTTCTTTATAACTATCAACTATTCATTGCAGTTGGGCTATTTTTTTTAACTGAGTAAGTTCCCTTTGATTAAAGTTATAAAACAGGTTACTGCACTACAAAATTAAGTTGCTGATCACATACTTTGTTGTTTCGTGAACATTTGTCAGATATTTTCTTGTTCAGAGGTAACTTGTTGAATTCATTGGGGTTTTTTGTGTTGAACTGCCCAGTCGTAATAAAGGGATAAACTTACCGTGACGTAATGATGGTTGACACAACCATTACCAATGGTGAGTTTAACCACCTTGGCACAATGATGATTGACTTAACCGTACATAATGGTGGGTGAAACCACCTAGGCATAATGATGGGTTCAACTGTCTATGTCAGTGATTCCCAAAGTGTGCATTGCAGTGCCCTAGTTATGGTATTGAACATAATCCTGTCTTGATTAATCCTTGGATTCCACAGCTTTTCTTTGAAGGCTAACTTAAAGCAACAAAATTATCATTAGTAATTTCTTACCAAATTTGTAAACGTCTCAGAAGGCAAAAAATAACCTCCACGTGTAATGTTATTTCTATTTTTTTTTATGTTTTCATTTTTACCTATTTGCCCATTGTACAATTTCTAGCTGGCATCAGGGCATGTCAAATGATGCATCAGGGCTCGTCAAATGACTAGTTAAAAAATTATTACGGGTGTTCACATATTTAAATGTTTGTTCTGGCTCAAAAACTGTATAACTTAAGTGAAATTCTTCAGGTTGGAGTACTAAACAAGATTTCAATGAAGAAGTTACAGATGACTTTTTTTAAAGTAGACATTTTACCCATTTCTTCCTGTTGTTCTATAAACATCTTTTAAAGAAAATAAAAATGTGTAATGAATTGGATTTCATTCAAATTCAAAGGAAACACTCTCCAATACATGAAAGGTATTTTCAGTAAGGGTGTAAAGAATGGTATAAAAACCATCATATTTTTATAGGTGCTTAGCAAGAATTTTTAACTCAGTGGGGTTACCCAGCATGTACGTTTTGAAATCACTTGTGTTGCTTATCAGCCCATCTGTAAATAGCATTGCATCATTATTATTAGTAACTGCTCGATTTACATGTATGCGTTGATTTATATGTGTTTATGTTTATCATCCTGTTGTACAGCATTTCACATAGTCATGTTTCTGTGGCTGGTCACTCCCTTAAATTGTTTTGCCCCAGGTGTCATACTCTACCTTGTGTCAGGTAAACAGTCAAGTAGAAGGGCTAGAACAAAAAAAAAATTGTTGATAAAAAATTGATTTTATTATATCAATTTTTTTAAATTGAAAAATATTTGGAGAAATATGACACACTTAATAAATTGTCCTTTCCGCATTCTTTTCTAAGATTCTTTTTAAAAAAGTCTTTGCATGTTGCACGGTACTTCCAGACATGAATAAGTAAAAGAAGAAGAATGCCAATGTGTTTAATACACATGAGATTATACTGAGATATTTAAACTGAGCATAAATTTAAAAATTAATATATTTTAACTCAAATGTTACTAGGATAGTTCTTATTTTATTCTTTTACATTTTTTTAAATCTTTTCTTTTTTTTTTTTTTTTTTTTTTTTTTTTTTTTTTAATTTTTTTTTTTTTTTTTTAAATTTTAAATTTTTTTTTTTTTTTTTTTTTTTTTTTTTTTTTTTTTTTTTTTTTTTATTTTTTTTTTTTTTTTTTTTTTTTTTTTTTTTTTTGTATGTTAAAGTTTACATTTATATTTCAAAGTTTAAATTTAATTACTCCTAATGTACTTCTGGAACTTTATCAACTTGTTTTGAAATATTAAAATCCAGTTTTATCTCACTAAGTACAAATTTCAAGCAAAAATGACTCTAATGGAGACTGTGTCATATTTCTCCATGGACACAACTTGATTAAAAATATTTTGAACAAACAGGCCTTTAAAACTTTTAGCTTTTTTTTTTTTTGGTTTTTCCAAAACTATTTTGTGATTTCTAGATAAAAATATCATTTTAGACTTGATTGCGAATTTTTCTCCAAAGCTTCTAAAAAACTGTGCACATGTTCAGTCAACTCAAACTTTTTGCTAGATTAGTAACACCTTACTAGTTACTAGTTACAGTACAGAGATTTTTGGCCACATTTTACTTCAGTTATTTCATGGATTGAATGCTCTTGAATTTTGCTGTTAAATTAAATTTAAAAGTCAAGTGCCCACAATTAATAATTTCTTTTGTATACCTCATACCATGAGCTTAAATTAAGATTTTCCCGGTCAGTCTCGTTAAAATTAAATGATGAAAACAACAGTGGCTCATTAAGTACTGAAAAGCAGGACAAGGTGAAAGAACACAGCATTATTTTGTGTACACGTTCTTCTTTTAAAAAAAAAAAAGAAAGAAAAGGATTCCTATCAAAAAACGTTTTGTTCCAACATTTTGAGAACCCTCAAAGGCAGCTGTTTTGTTTGTGTTTTTTGTTTTAAACTAAATATTTAATTTGTCAATTTATCCAAATGTTCTGTATCCATCATTCACTTCCTTGTCAATAGAGATAATTCATGTGTACCTTTTTTTTTAATAGTACATTTGCTTAATGATTATCTCTGTCTTCAGTGCTAATAAATTTTTGGAAAAAAAAACTGAAATTCGTTTTTATCACAGGAAACTAAGTGGGTTTGAATTATCAAAAGTAAGGAAAACTATTTTTTTTTGTTTTTAAATTTAATCGACCCACTATTCTAATCAGAACACAAAAATACTTTTTAAAGATACAAAATTAAATACTGGTTTATTTATAACTTCCAAGTAATATTTAAAGAGAACTATTTTACCTTTTGTGACAGCTACTGCATTCAAGTTTTTAAGTTATTTCAAGTTTCAAATGGTATCGGTGTACGTAGGTCATAATATATTACAAGTGCATTATAAATCTATGTAGCAGCAACACTTCAACACATTATTTTAAAAACAACTTGTTACAACTCATAGCATTTCATTTGTTGAGTGCTAAGCAAGCATATTTTTCCCCCCTCCCCTCTAAGTTCATAAAAAACAATGTTAATGGAAAATGTATCATCCATCTCTTTTTCACTCATTGCCTTTGAAGAATCTGTTGAACTTTTTTGGCAGTTATAGGAATATGCATTTGTTCAGTACTAATGATTAACGCTGATTTAATAACTTGAAATTCCACTTCAACAGTTGTTTTTTTTGTGTGTTCCCCATGTCCCTGATTGTTAGTGTTACTGTACTGCAAGCTAGAAAAAGTATTAGATTAAATCAGTGTATTTGTAAAGGTAATTGTTATTGTTTGTTATTGTAGCTTAAAGAAGAAGAGGGAAGAGCAGAGTATTTTAAAGTGAATGGTGCAACATTGCTTATTTTGAAGTTTGATCTGATAGTCTTTGCATTTGTTTTCTTAGATATTATATTCTCACCATGACCATCATGAATTATTTTAATCAGTCATCAGATTTCTAACACTACCTCTGATTGTACAATTTATTTTGTTATTTAACATTATTTATGTCCCTTGTGTTAGATTGTTATTTTAGTCCTGTTAATATAATTTCTGAGCCACAGTTTCCCAATACTGTTGATCAATGAAGTCAGATGCATCTACGTTTTTGTCATCATGTCCCTACGATTAATAAAGTGTGGAACTTGCTTATATCAAGATGTTTTTGAATTGAGTCAGTTCACATTAACTTAACCATGACAATCATGAGCTGACATTTACTTCACAAAACTAATATTATTTTTTTTAAAGGCTGTGACATTTGAAAAAGCATATGTTCTAATTTAAAATAAAGGTTTTTAAATTTATTATGTCGAGAGATTATTATATTTCAGTTTTGGGGGGTTTTTTGGAGCGTGCTCCCAGAAACTCTATCGTGGTGTTGTAGAACATATATCTAAGTGATGCCCAGTTGGCTTTAATGTTGTCATATTCCAAAAATGCATACTCCATAAGTTCTTCCAGAGCATCAACAAAAGATTTCTTGATCTTGGAACTGCTCAACTTTTTAGTTTAAATCTACGACACAATAAAATATTCACAGAAAATGGCATGATCCATGCCTGATTTACATTATGTGTGTTTTAGCATTTAGGGAACTTTTATATTAATTGGAGTACATCAGGAAATTTTTTAAACCAACCTGTTGGATTAATTTTTGTCATACTGAATTTTATAACTGACTTTTGCAACTTGCAAGACACAAAAAATTGTTTCAAGAATTGCATTTCAAGAAATATTCATTGCATATTTAATTTTTTTTTTTTTTTTTCTTCAAGGGAAATTAATTGACATCTGGGTAACTTTGATTTCTTACTTATCTTTTCAAAACAGTCCACATAAAAGTGTTAAAAAGAGATGAAACTTTGGCACAACACAATTTGAAACTACTCTGTTTCAAAGCTGTTGTGTAGTTAAATTAAGTTGATCTACTCTGTAGAAATGTTGCTATAGGTGAGTTCCGCTCTTTAAAGTAATACACATTTAAACATTACCTCAATATTTATTTATTTAAGTTTAGTTCACAATGCAATGTAAAAGAATTAATTTTTTTCTTTCAAGTTGAAAAGGGGGGGGGGGGGGCGGTTTGAGATTTGCCATGAATCTCAAATAGGGGGGCTTTAATTTTAACGTGAGGGGATAAATTTTGTGATTTTTTATTTTAATTTTTATTTTTTTTTTAAAATCACCTCTTATGACCTACTCTCTGCTCTTGATTTGCTTCCCCT
>CAXITT010000382.1:85301-113910 GCA_964033795.1 Lymnaea stagnalis | reverse complement strand
GGTAGCTGATAGAATGTAATTAAACAATATTTAATTCCTTCGACAAATATCTTAAATGTCACGTTACTAATTTTAAAATTATTTTAATACACAACTCTCTGTTACATTACCATCCAACAGACATGTACGTATTTATCGTTATGCGATTCCTATATTTTAGTGGTAATCGTTT
Source organism: Lymnaea stagnalis (assembly GCA_964033795.1). Lineage (NCBI taxonomy): Eukaryota > Metazoa > Mollusca > Gastropoda > Lymnaeidae > Lymnaea > Lymnaea stagnalis. Next base: position 113,738 of record CAXITT010000382.1, on the reverse strand, counting down.
GAATTCACCATTTTAAGTTCATTCGCAAATTTCCTACGTTGAAAAAACAACAAAAAACAAAACGAAGACGCTTTCAAAATGATCGCGGTTCATTCCTTGCCGAAATAGTTGGGAAATCCTCTATAAGGCAGGTCTGCAATCAATCGGCCCGGCATGTACACAGCGGCATGGGCAGCTGCTGATGGATATCGACAGGGTGACATCGATCTCATTGGACATACGGCCGGTGCTCAGATTGCACATAGCACACGAGAAGCACCAGGGGTCTTAGGCACGTTTCGCTGGCCAGTCCCGGTCAGACGTGAATGGGTGTAGCACCACTGGACAGCTTTACAACAAGACGGTGGATTGTGGCAAAAGTCAACATAAGCTAGGGGTCTTAAACTAGAGATCTTATTACATTTTTTTTTCAAATCCTTTATATTAACTTCCCTTTAGTGTGTATGGGACAAAATCTTCGGACGGCTGTTTGAACCACTTTCCGTCAATCTGTCGAGCTGAAACTTGGCATATAGACTCGTTACCGATGACAACACATTCTTTCAAATTTTCTGCCCAATCCCTCAAAATCAGCTTTTCAATGGGAAGATGAAGGAAATATGATGCCACCAATTTCATGAAATAAAATTCTCCATAACTGCGTTAAAAAAGATTCTTTTAAAAATAAAAATACAATATCACAAGTGCTTTTGGTGCGTCATATTTTCTTTTGTTTTTCTCAAATAGTTGGTGAAATAAATCAGGGGCGTAAAAGCGGGTGGGAAAGTGACATAACCAGGGCCGGCCTTAGGCCACTGCAACCTATGCGGCCGCAGTGGGCCCCGCACTTTCATAGGCCCCGCGCTAATTCTAGGTGTAATTATTAAATAAAACTATTATAACTTATAATTATGTATAGGTCAGCGTGTTTATTCTGTTTTTATGTTGTTGTTTTTTTTATAAGCACTGACTTCATCAACAGACCAGTCAGCAGATATATGTGGGCGAGAATTAGCAGATGAAATGGAATCTTTAAGGCATATTCTACCAAATACCGCCAAAACCCCGGTAGAAATTGTTGGCTTATCTGTCCACTAATGAAAGATACACTGCTTTCCCAAACTACTTTGTTGCACTCAGAATATTTGTAACAATACCCGTAACTGTGGCATCTGGTGATAGAAGCTTCTCGCGCCTCAAACTAATCAAGAATTACTTGAGGTCAACAATTCACGAAGATAGATTGAACAATTAGGCAACTCTTGCTATTGAGCGTGATCTATGTAGGAAACAGAATTTTGATGATATACTGTATGATTTCGTTACACGCAAGGCTCGTAAAGTAAATTTAATTTGATCGTGATTTTGTACTTAGTAAAGCATGAATAAAATGCAAAGGCGAATTTATTTTCTAATACAAAATTATTATCCTTATCCCTACCCACACTGGGCCCCGCGCAATCCGTTTCGGATAGGGCCCCTCACTTGTTAGGGCCGGCCCTGGACATAACCCTAAACCTAGCGCCTCGGAATTGTATCACATTTACCCCCTCCCCCTTTTTTGTTTTTCCCTCTTTTCTTTTTCCCCCCTTGTGATTTGGGTTTTATGGGTGCATACGGCGGCCAGTGTACACAATGTGCTCTACAACAACAATGCGGCGGCTGGCTGGCTGCACTATGTTGTTATACTCATGTCATCAGAGGCTTCAGACTTCTCACTGATAACCCTGCAACTTATACGGTGCACTTGAAATGGAGTGTATTCTCATTTTAATGTTGTTGTTGTTGTTTTTAAACTTGCGAAGTATCATGCTGCCTGACTCATGTCATGACATTATAGCCATCCATTAAAGTAATTTTTTCCTTTTTTTTACATTGATTTTGACCCGCCCCTTATCATGATTATATGTAGAACAGGGGTCTCAAACTCAAATCATCCGGGGGTCGCACGAGGTAGAGTCTGAGTGAGACTGGGCCGCATATTATTCCACACAAAATAAAATGTGATTACAAGTTCAATAAATTACAACTGTTACTATCTGCACAACCTTTATTAATAACAAATTAAAACATTAAGGCTTCACTTTCTTCCTCTTTGTTGCTAGATACCTGCCAGTGCTTCTTCTTACACAGCTGAGCAACATTTGGCTTGAGTGAGGAAGCAACTGAGACCCTCAGTATAGCTTGAAGATGCTTATCAGTACTTTTCGCCCTGAATATTGACTTGTTGAAGTTCATAGTGGAAAAGAGCTTTTAACACAGGTACTATTAAGGCACATGATCTACTTGAACAACCTGGAAATCTCAGGGAAGGTGGAGGGCAATGCTCTCATAAATTATAAATTGTCCATGTTCGTCGGCTTTTTTCACTTCCCTGAACTTAAAATTGCACTGAAGATCAATCAGCTTCTTTTAAAACGCAAACAGGAAAAAAAAGTGGTTTTTTTTTGGGGNGGGGGGTTTGGTGGGGGGGGGGGTTTGGTGGGGGGGGGGAAAGGACTCTTCCACATTAAAGGAGAAGGGGTCAGCAAAAAGTTGAAAAGTGGTTCTGTGTGTTTTGTGCAGAATGCCCTGACATTGTCATAGATAACACTGACAAGCTACCCCTGGTCTTGTAACTTCTTCTTGAGTACATTCAGCTCCTGTGTAATATCAACAAGAAAAGCCAAGTCCATGAGCCATTTGGGATGACTTAGTACAGGAACAGCCACCCCATCCTTTCCCATACAGGCATAGAAGGTTAAAACGTGTTCAAACAGTAGCCAGGAGCAGGCAATGGTTACGAGTTATTTATGCGAAGGAAGATGATTTTGTAAGGAGAGTGAATTTTGATTTTTTTTTTGTTGAATCGTGGAAAAGGCCCTTTTGACTAACCCAATTTTGAAAGTGATGAAGCTGAGACAGGCTCGGAATTCCCCTCACTCGTAAACACTAGCGGTCATTTTAATAGGGATTCTTTGATACTGTGTCAGGTTGCTACGATTAAACACAACTATTGTTGTGCATTACCCACTACCTTACTTTGAAAACTGTTCTCAAAACCGCACTTTGGCCATGTTTATCTCATAAAATGCTATAAAATAAAAACATTTAGTGCAATTTTATAACGTTTTTTTTTTCATTATAATCAACGTCCAAATCTATACAAACATAATAAAAATCAGAATTAGACCAGTCGGTGAGAGTCGACAGAAACCGTCGCTGAGAGTCACGTTACAGATATGAGAATGGAGAAAACGCCCGGGTCGCATTAACACTAAACTTTGCTGTCATGTAGCGGGCCGCTAAATATCGTCTTGCGGGCCGCAAATGTCCCACGGCCGCGACTTTGAGACCCCTGATATAGAATTATTTGCTCAAATGTCTTCCTTTAAACCAGCGGTTCTCAACCTTTCCCAGGGGTCGCCTCAGACCATCTGAAAACCCATATGCTCTACATTTATGAAGTAGCAATGAAAAGAATTTTGTGGAGGGGGGTCGCCACACCATGATTAACTCTATTAAAGGGTCGCGGCATTACAAAGGTTGAGAACCACTGCTTTAAACTGATATAACATAGTGATTTCTTGTTGTTATCTGCAGAAATGCCAACACGATAACGGATGTAATTTGAAGAAGGAAGAAAGAAAAGTTGTTTTCCTGCAGATACGGCTGCATGCTTGAGTTGTATTATTTCACAGTGGAGTACTTGCTGGCCGACTGTATTCTATTGTAGTATGGCAAGAGTATGTATGAGCAAGCTATCCATTGACTGAATTGACTTGTACAATTTCAATGTGAAGTACTTGCTGGCCTACTGTATTTTATAGTAGTATGACATGAGCCCAGCCATCCATTGACTGAATTTACTGGTAACATTTCAATGGCTAGTACTCGCCAGCCGACTATGTTCCTATATTCTATTGAACTCAGCCATCCATTGGCTGATGGTTCTGTATCGCCAGTACATCTATGTACATCTCTAACGCGTCAGGAGTCCAGGTCTCCCACGACCCTATGAGAACAACAAAAACTTGTCACTTAACAAAGTACGAGTGCATTAGAGTACGAACAGTGCTACAAGTGGGTCAACTAGTAGAGATGTCTTTCATGTTGCTAATGATGGAGCAGGCCATGGTCATACTCTCCCCCCCCCCCTTTCTTTCTCCCTCCCTTCTCCCCTCTCTCTATCTCTCCATATTTCTCTCTCTCTCCCTCTGTCCCTCCCTCTCTCTATCTCTCGCTCTCCATCTCTTCCTCTCTATCTCTCGCACTCTCTCTCTATATATATATATCTCGCTCTCCCTCCCCCCCCCTCTCTCTCTCTCTCTGACTTTGATTCCAACACTACTCCGGTAGTTCCGCCCTATGACGTGAACGACAGGCCGAGTCAACTTATCTCGCTCTCCCTCCCCCCCCCTCTCTCTCTCTCTCTGACTTTGATTCCAACACTACTCCGGTAGTTCCGCCCTATGACGTGAACGACAGGCCGAGTCAACATTGCTTACTTGACTGTAGTAAAGTTGTTTTGTTATTGTATCGTCGCTTGAACTCACCGCGTCCCCGTCCCCCGTCCCCCCCCCCACCACCCCCATGATCCCCAAGTCTTGCTGAAGGAGAGCCACTAACAGTGTGTACTCATAAATTGTGCACTCGGTGGTTCTCATCTCGACCCTGCATTCAAGAGTCTCATTGACTCCACTCACGAGGGAACAATTTATGACAAAATGACGTGTTTTTTTTCTTCTGCTGTTTCATTTATGTCACTAAGTGTGTGTTGAACCCGACTCCACAAGTAATCGACATTTTGTCGCCGGTCAGTCCGAATACGATGCCACGCTGATTCAGTTGGTCCGCTTTAGTTGGTCCGCTTTAAGATTTCAGTCACTGTTGAGTCCCAGCCTTTACTCGGACTTGAACATTTTTAAGCGTGTGTGGTATTTCAGTGTATTTCACCATGTCGGGGATCTGATGTATTGTGGGGTAAGTTGGTCTTTGTCTTAGTTCCCCTCGTTGACAGGCTCAGTCAGTTACGGAACCGTGTGGTACATTGACTTATGACGTACTTACTAGACTGCACAGACGCCTGCTTGACATCCCTGATACAATAGCCGTACGTCAGTGTTGACGATGAAGTTATTTAACATATTTTTTAATGATTTTATCTATAGAATACATTTTGTTATGATTTTAATGATATATATATAAAGATATATAAATCTATAATTCTTTATAAAACCAATTATCCAGCAATTTTTGAAATACAAAGGATATTAACTGTTACTGAAAACATAACGTGCAATGGGTAGCTTTGTTCAATGGGTAGCTTTGTTCAATGGGTAGCTTTGTAGCTTTGTTCAATGGGTAGCCTTGCCACATCTATCGTAAGCAGATCGTCGTAATACACCGCATCTAGCCTCGAGTCAAATTAATTAAAATGTCACCTGCTGTGATACATTGTATGCTATGTAGAGCAAGGGTTCTCAACCAGGGGTTCTCATGAGACAGTTAGTGTAAGAGACTGCAGGAAGGCTCGAACATCGGGTTTGTTTAGCATTTTTTAGAAATTGTGTGGATTGCGGGAAATGATTTGTTGAAATTGAGATGGTTGGTTCGGGAAATTTTTTCGAAATCTATTTGGGAAAGAAAAAAAGGCCAGAACCCTTTGTGTTAGATCTTAATTTGATTTAATCTCGTGTGTATTATTATTACTGTGATCCGTAGCGCACACAACTTACCCCACAGTTGTGTGGTTAATGTAATACTGATATGCTCGACTAAACCACGGGGTCCACTAAAACACGGGGCTGTCCTTCTTTAGCTCGGATTATGTCTACTGATCAAGTCTCAGTTGTCTGTCGCCTGTTTCAAATCTGGTAAACACTTGAATATATTATCTCACTTTAAAACAAACAAAAAATTCGATAACAAATCATTGCTGCGACTTGTCGACTTATCCGCGCCCGACATCAGTTTCGCGTACTGTTATTCAGTGTGGCGTAGTCATTCCCTACGACACGTCGAAGCATCTAGTTCTGCCTGGCTCTCGCTTCCCGTCGGGAGTCTTTTTTTAATTTTTTGTTTGAAACGTTCATGAAAGATAATCCCATAGTTGATGACGTTTGATGTTCAGTGTCCAAATGATGTCAACGTCTTATGTGATGTCTGTTGGATTCATCAGATAGAAGTTCTATTTACCTTAAAAAGGGCAACGTAACTCCCCTGACTATGGTGCGACCTATCTGCGGGTCAACCGGAAATACCCACTTTAAAACCCCAAACCTAAGGGGGCGACCTATCCACTGGTGCGACCTATTCGCGAACAGATACAAGTGCAGTCTTGTTGTGCAATCTCTGCCTGGGTCGCACTTTTTATAGAGAGACACTACCAAACACACACTGTTTACTTGAATGGTTGAAGATTTAATTTTGAGATTCACCTGGTATACACATTCTAGTTCTAAACAAACCATTTTATATTTATCATCTTTTTTAATATATATATATATATATATAACTTAAATTCAGTAACCATAACAAAAATAAAGTAATGCATCGAAAATGATATAACAATAGAGGGTTTGCATTTAAACCTAATATACCTAACATTGAAGCTACTGTCTGGTTCCATGGTGTTAGGGGCTCCAGGACGCACCGACATGTTTTACAAGGTGTTGTTGGGACATTTACATGCGATTAAAGCGTTGCGTGAAGTATTATTAACAGGGATTTGCGTTATGTAAGGGTTACCCCCCCCCCCTCCCAGTCGTTGTCTTGGCGTGACCCAATCACTCCTGATGTTCTTTAGTCGCGGTTTATGCGCCCCCCCTCCCAGTCGTTGTCTTGGCGTGACCCAATCACTCTTGATGTTCCTTAGTCGCGGTTTATGCGCCCCCCACTCCCAGTCGTTGTCTTGGCGTGACCCAATCACTCTTGATGTTCCTTAGTCGCGGTTTATGCGCCCCCCACTCCCAGTCGTTGTCTTGGCGTGACCCAATCACTCCTGATGTTCCTTAGTCGCGGTTTATGCGCCCCCCACTCCCAGTCGTTGTCTTGGCGTGACCAAATCACTCCTGATGTTCCTTAGTCGCGGTTTATGCGCCCGCATTTTAGGAACTCCGTCACGAACACCAGACTTTGTCGCAGACATTGTTGCGAGATGGACGTGTGCTAAGGTGAATGTTCCTCTTACATGAATGTTCCTCAAACTTAGTAACCGCAATTTATATTTGGCTTCTCGGTGATAGTGGTTTTTTTATTTTTTATTTTTGTTCTTACTTAACAACTCTAAGTAAACTGTGCAAATGAAGTTTGTGCTGAAGTCCAGAGCACAACCTGTTGGGGTCGTGCATTTTATTTGTAGACAGGTCACAGGGTGAATGTCAGTAGGTTTTTATGGGTAAGGTGAATAAGGTTTCTAGTGAAACATAAGATTTCCCCCCCCCCCTCTTTTCTAAGAATGCTTCACACACCACTTGTCAGACAGACGCGCATATTATATCGCTTGTTTACACCTGTGGTTAAAGGGCCCAGGTCAGTACGGCTTAAGGACACCCCCCCCCCCCATACCACTAGCACGTTGTCGCGAATGCCTGACAGCAATGACCTGCCTGGTCTTGATACGGGCCAATACACACACAACGGGTTGATGACAAGCTGAAACGGAGCGGACCCAAACAAGTATTGCGTTATCACAGCTCGAGATAATCGGCGATAAGTCAATCACGCCACTTAGTTGTGATCACAAGTGGAGATCATAGCTCAGTGGTGATGTCCAGTGAACTGTCGTCGCTCAACAGTCTTGTTTAGTGAACTGTCGTCGCTCAACAGTCTTGTTTAGTGAACTGTCGTAGCTCAACAGTCTTGTTAAGTGAACTGTCGTCGCTCAACATTCTTCTTTAGTGAACTGTCGTGGCTCAACAGTCTGTTAAGTGAACTGTCGTAGCTCAACAGTCTTGTTAAGTGAACTGTCGTCGCTCAACAGTCTTGTTTAGTGAACTGTCTAGCTCAACAGTCTTGTTAAGTCAACTGTCATGGCTCAACAGTCTTTTTAAGTCGACTGTCATGGCTCAACAGTCTGGTTAAGTAAGTAAACTGTCACACCTCAACAGTCTTTTTAAGTAAACTGTCATAGCTCAACAGTGTTGTTAAGTAAACTCCCATATAGAGCTCAATGGTAACTGCCATAGCTCAACAGTCTTGTTAAGTAAACTGTCATATAGAGCTCAATGGTAATGTTAACTGCCATAGCTCAACAGTCTTGTTAAGTAAACTGTCATATAGAGCTCAATGGTAATGTTAACTGCCATAGCCCTACAGTCTTGTTAAGTAAACTGTCATATAGAGCTCAATGGTAATGTTAACTGCCATAGCTCAACAGTCTTGTTAAGTAAACTGTCATATAGAGCTCAATGGTAATGTTAACTGCCATAGCTCAACAGTCTTGTTAAGTAAACTGTCATATAGAGCTCAATGGTAATGTTAACTGCCATAGCCCTACAGTCTTGTTAAGTAAACTGTCATATAGAGCTCAATGGTAATGTTAACTGCCATAGCTCAACAGTCTTGTTAAGTAAACTGTCATATAGAGCTCAATGGTAATGTTAACTGCCATAGCTCAACAGTCTTGTTAAGTAAACTGTCATATAGAGCTCAATGGTAAAGTTAACTGTCATAGCTCAACAGTCTTGTTAAGTAAACTGTCATATAGAGCTCAATGGTAATGTTAACTGCCATAGCCCAACAGTCTTGTTAAGTAAACTGTCATATAGAGATCAATGGTAATATTAACTGCCAAAGCTCACCAGTCTTGTTAAGTAAACTGTCATATAGAGCTCAATGGTAATGTTAACTGCCATAGCTCAACAGTCTTGTTAAGTAAACTGTCATATAGAGCTCAATGGTAATGTTAACTGCCATAGCTCAACAGTGTTGTTAAGTAAACTGTCATATTGAGCTCAATGGTAATGTTAACTGCCATAGCTCAACAGTCTTGTTAAGTAAACTGTCATATAGAGCTCAATGTTAATGTTAACTGCCATAGCCCAACAGTGTTGTTAAGTAAACTGTCATATAGAGCTCAATGGTAATGTTAACTGCCATAGCCCAACAGTCTTGTTAAGTAAACTGTCATATAGAGCTCAATGGTAATGTTAACTGCCATAGCTCAACAGTCGTGTTAAGTAAACTGTCATATAGAGCTCAATGGTAATGTTAACTGCCATAGCTCAACAGTCTTGTTAGCCCAATCAACATATTTCAGCATCGTAAGTAAATTGATTTAACGACTCGCAGCTTTCACGGTGCGTGACTTAGGGGCCGCCGCTCTTGGTCCTATACACGTATTGTATTGGCCGGTTGACATGAACCCACCACAAACGTCACTCCTTGGTCATGTCTCACTTGTTGTAGTGAGCAGTCAAGCAAGAGGAATTCAACTGCTGTGTCCCTGAGGTCCTAGGCCCCCATTCCTAACCCAGATTGCGGACTACTTTCACTACTTTCGTGTGAGATCGTCTGTTCAAAAGCCAAATACGGGATCATTGGGGACTGTTGGGGCGGATGGTCTTAGATACATGATCTTGGCAAACATGTCTCATTGTAATGATTGGATGATTATTGTCTCGTGACGATGGGGTGAATCTCGTCTTGTTGGAATAGCTGGATGAACCTTGTCTTGTTGGATTAGCTGGATGAACCTTGTTATGTTGGAATAGTTTGAAGAACCTTGTTTTAGAATGATTGGATGAAAAGTGTCTTAGATTAATTGGATGAACCTTGTTATGTTGGAATAGTTGGAAGAACCTTGTCTTAGAATGATTGGATGAAAAGTGTCTTAGATTAATTGGATGAACCTTGTTATGTTGGAATAGTTGGAAGAACCTTGTTTTAGAATGATTGGAAGAAAAGTGTCTTAGAATGATTGGATGAACCTTGTTTTAGAATGATTGGATGAAAATTGTCTTAGAATGATTGGATGAAAATTGTCTTAGAATAATTGGATGAACCTTCTCTTAGAATGATAAGATGAACCTTGTCTTAGAATGATTGGATGAACCTTGGATGAACTTTGTCATTGGCGTAGCTAGGGTTAGGGCCACCAGAGGCGGGCAAGGCTTTGTGTCAACCCCTTCCACGAAAAAAAACCCATATATATCTGGATTTGGCCAAAATTGCAACCCCTCCAATATAAAAGCATCTGATCTGTTTGAACGCTGGCTTGAGAGATTCGATGTTAAACAAGGCAGACTGCACCCAGTGGCTCCTACGTCGGGGCCAACAATGCTTGTCACTAAAACAAAGTTCTGTTTATTGGCAAGTGCTGTAGTGGGTCAAATAACGTCTTGGGTGGAGTCAAATCGTGAACATCTCATCTAAAAGCTACGGTGTTTGAAGGCCAGACCACCGGTGGCTTATCACAGGTGCTTGGAGCCAATGCGCTATCTTTTCCCCATTGTTTTGGCACTGTAGTGTAGAGCACCTATTTATAATGATACATGTACAGGCGGAGCTTGAATTTAAAAAAAAAAAAAGAAAGGCGGGGGTGGGAGGGAGGGGGTTGCACGGCTAAGTGGTTAAAATTAAATATGTTTAACGATTTATTGTCGGTATAAAGATGTAAGGATTCGTTCTTCGATTAACCAATGTTAACACCCACAATAACAAAGGAACGTCGAGGTCACGTGACCGTCACAGGTACATCCTATTTATGTTGAGGGGAGATCAACACAGAAATCAACTAACAGTCGATTGTGAGCACAATGAAGAAAATAAAGTGATTAAAAAATACATGGTTGGTTACAAACATATATATATATATATATGTGTGTATGATCTATGTATATGTACATTGATGCGCTCCAATGGGCGTACATTGTCCTAATTCCTAAATGCTGCCCGCGGCGAAATCCCAAAAGTGCGCCCCTTAACCAAAACTTCATTTAAATATTGCTATATAATAAATCATCCCTAAAAGTGCGTCCACGGGGTGGTCGCCCCCTTAACGCCCCCCTAGGTACGCCGCGGCACACACGTCCACAAATGAAGGTATGTGCTGCTGCTGGCTCCATCGGCCCTTAAGCCTGCATCCACCATCTAATTTTAAACCAGCTTCTGGTGTTGTGATAGCGTCAGCGCCGACACTCTTCAGGCCCGTCTGTTGACTCCCACAGGTTGTGGGAAGGGGTTGCGTTGTCAGGGTTTACGTGTACCGGGTCGCATTCCACCCTTGTTCGTTTGAGGAACGGGTCGGGTTTGGGGACGGGGGACGGGGGGGGGGGGGGGGGGGGAGCGTTTATAATCAAGACACATCCGCTTCTCTGTCTCGTTTTAAGGTGTTCAATGGACATGTTCTTTGGCATGCATCGGTTTCCCCCGTGGCTGTTCAATGAGCCTAACTACCATTATCGCTCGCTGGTTTTATTAGCGTGGGTTCCTTCTGCTGTCACCGTGAAGCCTGTTGGGTCCTAATGGTTTATGTTCTTATGTTCCATTGGACCCATTCGACACTACTGTTTTTCTTCCATCCTTCCATCCCTAACTTCCTTTCACGCTACACCGCTCCCGTATTATTACCCCTCTTCCTCCCTTGACCCTCTCTATCCCCCTCCTAACCTCCCTACGGTGCTCCTCCCTCATTTCGTTCTCTGACACAGCTAATGAAACGCCTGTAAAGGTGACCTGTGTTGATTCGTCTCGGTCTTTGAAAAACAACCCAAAATAGAATACATCCAAAATGGTCTCCCCTGTGATGTTAGATTGTGTTTTATTCCACCGCTGTCTTGGTCTGCAATCATCTATTTAATGTCTGCTGACTCTATAGTGGTCGCCTATTGTGTTTAACCCCCCCCCCCTTTCCTCGCCGGGAACTTTCTGCCGGGTAATTCATTAACATCAATACTGGTTCGTGTTAGACAAGCTGACTCCGGGTAAGTTATATTTACACACAGTAGCTGTTGATAGTACTCAAACTAATTGTGTTTTAGTGAAACGCCAGGCTATGAATGAACCGTGTTTGGTGGGATCTGCCTGAAGTTCTGGTGGGGAAAAACAACTCCATAATTTACTGTTATTATGTTTGTCAGCGAGTCGGACAGAATAGATTTATTGAGTGACCCCTCCGCCCCCCCCCCTTTTTTTTTTTTCCTCCTCCTCTCTTTTTTTTTTTTTTTGTCATGTGCGAAATTTAAGGTAACCTAAACTGCAGTGGTTTTGGATGTTTAATCAGCGGATGATGTTAGAAAACCGATGTAATGTTGTGTTATCAGGAAATATTGACTGATGTAATGTTGTGTTATCAGGAAATATTGACTGATGTAATGTTGTGTTATCAGGAAATATTGACTGATGTAATGTTGTGTTATCAGGAAATATTGACTGATGTAATGTTGTGTTATCAGGAAATACTGACTGATGTAATGTTGTGTTATCAGGAAATATTGACTGATGTAATGTTGTGTTATCAGGAAATATTGACTCGTGTAATGTTGTGTTATCAGGAAATATTGACTGATGTAATGTTGTGTTATCAGGAAATATTGACTGATGTAATGTTGTGTTATCAGGAAATATTGACTGATGTAATGTTGTGTTATCAGGAAATACTGACTGATGTAATGTTGTGTTATCAGGAAATATTGACTGATGTAATGTTGTGTTATCAGATGTTAAGTTATCAGGAAATATTGACTGATGTAATGTTGTGTTATCAGGAAATATTGACTGATGTAATGTTAAGTTATCAGGAAGTATTGACTGATATAATGTTCAGTTATCAGGAACTATTGACTGATGTAATGTTGTGTTATCAGGAAGTATTGACTGATATAATGTTCAGTTATCAGGAAATATTGACTGATGTAATGTTTTGTCTTCAAATCCTTATGGTGAGACTTCTGACTGTTGCAACAAGTCCGAAACTATCTCCGACAGTTTATATTGTTATGTGCTGACTCAGCGACCTGAGTGAGCATTGTTGGTTAAACTGACCTGTAATGATGGATATGGCATTGTTGGTTAAACTGACCTGTAATGATGGATATGGCATTGTTGGTTAAACTGACCTGTAATGATGGATATGGCATTGTTGGTTAAACTGACCTGTAATGATGGATATGGCATTGTTGGTTAAACTGACCTGTAATGATGGATATGGCATTGTTGGTTAAACTGACCTGTAATGATGGATATGGCATTGTTGGTTAAACTGACCTGTAATGATGGAAATGGCATTGTTGGTTAAACGGACCTGTAATGATTGATATGGCATTGTTGGTCAAACTGACCTGTAATGATGGATATGGCATTGTTGGTTAAACTGACCTGTAATGATGGAGATGGCATTGTTGGTTAAACTGACCTGTAATGATGGATATGGCATTGTTGGTTAAACTGACCTGTAATGATGGATATGGCATTGTTGGTTAAACTGACCTGTAATGATTGAGATGGCATTGTTGTTTAAACTGACCTGGAATGATAGAGATAGCATTGTTGGTTAAATTTATCTGTAATGATAGAGATAGCATTGTTGGTTAAAATGACCTGTACGGCCGGAGATATCCAGACTGTCTTGCAAGACTGGAGATACCATTGTCGGTCAAACTGTCCAGTGATGCTAGAAGAAGCACTGACAGTCTACGAGATCTTGTTGTCCTACACGCTTGGCTCGGGGGGAGGGGGGTGTTGGTTGTGATCATAATGCCACACTATGATCACTTGATCAGATAACTGTCCCATAAACTATTCGATTAACCCGAAATCTTGGATCGATTTTTCGAGAAGAGGCCCTGAGCTCCCTTATGGGATGTTTTACGACCCCCACCCCCCCAATCCAAACCATAGCCAGGCCCCATTTTTCGTCTTGATATACATTTCTTGTTGTGCTGATGTATCGACTGCTCATCGATATTTTCCTCACGTCGATAAATTGTTTTAAAACTGCGATAATTGCTCATCTTGACCAGCACCTAAAGACATACCGCCGTCTGACAACCAGCTCTTGACCAGCATCGAAAGATTTTTGCCCAAGTGCAGTATTATAGTATTTCTGCATAAGTGTCTCAATTTTCTCTGTTATTATTTTGTAATAAAGCGAATGTGTGGGTGAGAGAGAGAGAGAGAGAGAGACGGTGAGGGGGTAGATAATAGAGAGAGGGGGATAGAGAGACAGGGGTTATAGAAAGAGAGGGATGGTAAGAGAAAGAAAAAGAGAGAAAGAGAGGGGGAGAGTTATAAGCGAATCTGTTGCTCCAAACCACCATGATAAAAGCCATTTAATCCCACCTTATCCAAGTACGCTGACAGGCTTGTGGCCGCGTGGCCTATATTGGACCACTCTATCAAAAAAAGAGTCATCTGCTTTTTGATCAGTGGTATTGATTTCCCCGACCAGCTGACTTTATCAGGCATTCGGATTTTTGGCCTAGTCGCGTACCTCGGTTGGTCTTACTTCTTATTTTCCAAGCCATGAGTTTTTGTATCACCCTATATTATATGTCGCATACTCTTATGAAGTCCATAGAGTACAACGAATTTATAATCGGTTTAATTAAAAGATAAGGACTTTCATTCCAACGACCCAAATCACAGGATCCTCATTGTGCTACAACACTGGCATAACGCATACTTTTTTTTTTTTAAAGAGACAATTCGATTTCCAAGAGTGACACTTGGTCCTCTTAGAAAATGTTAATGCTGACCCAAACAGACAATTCAACGTCTTCTTTCAGACATTCGGATACAGTATCAGATAGACAATAGACATTGTGATTAGGTCTGAGGGAGACATTGTGATGAGGTCACCGAGAGACATTGTGATGAGGTCACAGCGAGACATTATGATTAGGTCTCAGAGACTTTGTGAATAGGTCTCTCGGAGAGACATAATGACAAAGTGTTAGACCTTGAGCTCGTTGCCATGCTGGTTATTTCGTTAGACCTTGAACTCGTTGCCATGCTGGTTATGTCGTTAGACCTTGAAATCGTTGCCATGCTGGTTATGTCGTTAGACCTTGAACTCGTTGCCATGCTGGTTATGTCGTTAGACCTTGAACTCGTTGCCATGCTGGTTATTTCGTTAGACCTTGAACTCGTTGCCATGCTGGTTATGTCGTTAGACCTTGAACTCGTTGCCATGCTGGTTATGTCGTTAGACCTTGAACTCGTTGCCATGCTGGTTATTTCGTTAGACCTTGAACTCGTTGCCATGCTGGTTATTCGTTGCCATGCTGGTTATGTCGTTAGACCTTGAACTCGTTGCCATGCTGGTTATGTCGTTAGACCTTGAACTCGTTGCCATGCTGGTTATTTCGTTAGACCTTGAACTCGTTGCCATGCTGGTTATTTCGTTAGACCTTGAACTCGTTGCCATGCTGGTTATTTCGTTAGACCTTGAGCTCGTTGCCATGCTGGTTATGTCGTTAGACCTTGAACTCGTTGCCATGCTGGTTATGTCGTTAGACCTTGAACTCGTTGCCATGCTGGTTATGTCGTTAGACCTTGAACTCGTTGCCATGCTGTTATTTCGTTAGACCTTGAACTCGTTGCCATGCTGGTTATTTCGTTAGACCTTGAACTCGTTGCCATGCTGGTTATTTCGTTAGACCTTGAGCTCGTTGCCATGCTGGTTATTTCGTTAGACATTGAACTCGTTGCCATGCTGGTTATGTCGTTAGACCTTGAACTCGTTGCCATGCTGTTATTTCGTTAGACCTTGAACTCGTTGCCATGCTGGTTATTTCGTTAGACCTTGAACTCGTTGCCATGCTGGTTATTTCAATCAACCAAATGATTAACCTTAGCATCTCTCCAGCATATCTCTATTTAAGTACTATTCCAACTAACATCTCATTTTCCAGTTTTCTGTTGCGAACTCTCATGGACATCAAGGTTACCGGAAATTGGTTTGAAAGAAATACCGTCGACTGAATAGTAAAACAAAATAGTGCCTTCAAAAAGAACTTTGGTGCAAAATTTTAACATGGGAAATGAACAAAAGATTCGACCAAATTTCCGTTTCATCAAATTTCAGTCGATCAATTTTCCGTCGGCCAAATTTCTTTCAAACTAATTTCCGGATACGGAAATATCAACCATGAAAATCGAGCCGTATCCTGGGATTGAAATTTGTTCGCCTTATTTCTTCTGACTAGTTGTTGTTGCTTTTAATTATTATTATTTTTAAACTCCGATCCTGATGGTGAGCCCAACCCAACCCTGCCCACCGCCCTGAGTGTTTCCGCCATGAGACCTGAGGATAAATGCCGTCTGCTGGAGTTTGGATTGACGCACGAGTTTTCGATTTCCCTTTCAAATCGCACTCGTCCTAAACCGTGGCCGCTAGCGGATCTGTAGTGTTGCCGCTCTCTGCCGGGCCGCTGTATCCCTGCCAATATCAGCGCGTCCAGTGTGGATGGCGGTAGACTTCTCGCGGCCTGGATTGAATGCTTACTTTCTAGGAAAATGGGGCTTTGCCATCGTTCTTTATAAGACAGCATTTACATAGGGCAAATGGGGCTTTGCCATCGTACTTTATAAGACAGCATTTACATAGGGCAAATGGGCCTTTGCCAACGTACTTTATAAGACAGCATTTACATAGGTCAAATGGGGCTTTGCCATCGTACTTTATAAGACAGCATTTACACAGGTCAACGTTTGGATGTGTGATAGCGTGGTTCATAGTGATGCGTTGGTCAGAATTATTTTTTTAAAAAATTGATGTGTTAGTGAGCACTGTCGATATTGATGTGTTAGTGAGCACTGTCTATATTGATGTGTTAGTGAGCACTGTCTATATTGATGTGTTAGTGAGCACTGTCTATATTGATGTGTAAGTGAGCACTGTCTATATTGATGTGTTAGTGAGCACTGTCTATATTGATGTGTTAGTGAGCACTGTCTATATTGATGTGTAAGTGAGCACTGTCTATATTGATGTGTTAGTGAGCACTGTCTATATTGATGTGTTAGTGAGCACTGTCTATATTGATGTGTAAGTGAGCACTGTCTATATTGATGTGTTAGTGAGCACTGTCTATATTGATGTGTTAGTGAGCACTGTCTATATTGATGTGTAAGTGAGCACTGTCTATATTGATGTGTTAGTGAGCACTGTCTATATTGATGTGTTAGTGAGCACTGTCTATATTGATGTGTAAGTGAGCACTGTCTATATTGATGTGTTAGTGAGCACTGTCTATATTGATGTGTTAGTGAGCACTGTCTATATTGATGTGTAAGTGAGCACTGTCTATATTGATGTGTAAGTGAGCACTGTCTATATTGATGTGTAAGTGAGCACTGTCGATATTGATGTGTTAGTGAGCACTGTCTATATTGATGTGTTAGTGAGCACTGTCTATATTGATGTGTAAGTGAGCACTGTCTATATTGATGTGTTATTGAGCACTGTCTATATCGATGTGTTAGTGAGCACTGTCTATATTGATGTGTAAGTGAGCACTGTCTATATTGATGTGTTAGTGAGCACTGTCTATATTGATGCGTTAGTGAGCACTGTCTATATTGATGTGTAAGTGAGCACTGTCTATATTGATGTGTTAGTGAGCACTGTCTACATTGATGTGTAAGTGAGCACTGTCTATTTTGATGTGTAAGTGAGCACTGTCTATATTGATGTGTAAGTGAGCACTGTCGATATTGATGTGTTAGTGAGCACTGTCTATATTAATGTGCTAGTGAGCACTGCCTATATTGATGTGTAAGTGAGCACTGTCTATATTGATGTGTTATTGAGCACTGTCTATATCGATGTGTTAGTGAGCACTGTCTATATTGATGTGTAAGTGAGCACTGTCTATATTGATGTGTTAGTGAGCACTGTCTATATTGATGTGTAAGTGAGCACTGTCTATATTGATGTGTTAGTGAGCACTGTCTATATTGATGTGCTAGTGAGCACTGCCTATATTGATGTGTAAGTGAGCACTGTCTATATTGATGTGTTATTGAGCACTGTCTATATCGATGTGTTAGTGAGCACTGTCTATATCGATGTGTTAGTGAGCACTGTCTATATCGATGTGTTAGTGAGCACTGTCTATATCGATGTGTTAGTGTTTTCTATATCGATGTGTTAGTGATTTCTATTTCAAGGTGCTTGTAAGTGTTTTCTACACTGATGTGTCGTGAGTATTATCTCTATTGAAGCACTGACGGGCATTGAATGATGCCATACATTCTTCACTACTAATGTCCACGGCTATTGAAGTTTGAAGTCACTCACGAGACGCCGATCAAATCATTTGACCGATTTCTACTTTGATCATATCAGATGGGGTTGTTGTTGTTGTTTGGACAGACTACTAAATCTTTGATGCGTCTTTTTCGGATTTAAAAAAACAAACAAATCCTGTAATGTTCAGCTGAAATAAAATATTCCAGTCTTTCGGGTCATTTTTGTTAAAATGAAGGTTGAAAATGAAGGTTGAAAATGAAGGTTGAAAATGAAGGTTGAAAATGAAGGTTTAAAATGAAGGTTGAATGTGGTAATCTTTATTTTTCTTTTTTTTTTCTTTCTTTATTTTTCCCCCTTTTAAAATAAGATCTCATTCCACCCCACCCCTCTATTTTTTAAATTTTAAAATGTCTCCTTAAAAAAATGAATAAAACGAAAGCTACCAGTTGACATAAAATCCCATAATTCCTTAGTCTGGGCCTGTAGGCGGTGCTGTTAATGTGAATTGCGAAATTCCGAAAAGATCGATACGTCTCTTAAAAGAAATTGAAAAATCCCCCACACCCCCCCCCCACACCTTTTTCTTTCTTATCCCTGTCTTTCCCCCAAACAGTTTGTTGAGAGCTAGTGTGGTGATGCTACCCTCTCACCACCCTCATCAGTTTCACGGCGTACTCTGGTTAGGTTCACACGAGATGACATTTTAATTTCCAGCACATTCGGAGTGAGGGCCCCGAGATGGACGCAAAGACCGTGGCCCCAACAATGGCCGCTATTCACACCGTCGTTTGCACACACACCGTCGGTGCGACGTCGGGGCGCCCGCCACTGAGACCTGGATCAATACCATTGATTGCCCCCCCCCCCCCCCCGACGATTTTTTTGGGGAAAGGTTAATTTTGTGCGGGGTTAACTTGACCACAGACGATGGGAAAAAAAAAAAAGNGACAGTCGGTTGCGTCACCATTGCGTGTTGATCAAGCAGACGATTAACAAGCACGCTAAAATAGCATTCATGGATTCCTGAGGTATGAGTACTCCATATCGGGCATGCATTGTAATGAGTGATAGAATCAAAGAGGGGGGGGGGGAGATCTATATTGACATTTGACAGGCATCGTAATGAGTGATATGATGCGGAGGGAATCTATTTGGAGCATGTATTGTAATGATTAATATAACTACGGAGACTCTATAGGGGATTGAACCATACTTCATACTGTGATATAATCAGGGGACTCTATGTGGCATGGATTGTGTGTTAAGTGATTTAATGCTTAGTCTCTTTTGGGTCATATTTGTAACGTTTAAGACGTGTACATGGAAATATGCTCTAGTTCCTTCATTTCCCTTGTGTACATGTAAATATGCTCTAGTTCCTTCATTTCCCTTGTGTACATGGAAATATGCTCTAGTTCCTTCATTTCCCGTGTGTACATGGAAATATGGTATTGTTACTTCATTTCCCGTGTATACATGGAAATATGCTCTAGTTCCTTCATTTCCCGTGTATACATGGAAATATGCTCTAGTTCCTTCATTTCCCCTGTGTACATGGAAATATGCTCTAGTTCCTTCATTTCCCTTGTGTACATGGAAATATGCTCTAGTTCCTTCATTTCCCGTGTATGCATGGAAATATTCTCTAGTTCCTTCATTCCCCGTGTATACATGGAAATATGCTCTAGTTCCTTCATTTCCCGTGTGTACGTGGAAATATGGTGTTGTTACTTCATTTCCCGTGTATACATGGAAATATGCTCTAGTTCCTTCATTTCCCGTGTGTACATGGAAATATGCTCTAGTTCCTTCATTTCCCTTGTGTACATGGAAATATGGTGTTGTTACTTCATTTCCTTTGTGTACATGGAAATATGCTCTAGTTCCTTCATTTCCCTTGTGTACATGGAAATATGCTCTAGTTCCTTCATTTCCCGTGTATACATGGAAATATGCTCTAGTTCCTTCGTTTTCCTTAACACTCTTTTAAAGACTTTCTTAGACCGGTATATTTGAAGACATTTTAAATTAGTCTCTACTTTATAGTGCGTTCAAACGAGTCTTTGATAGAAAGTTAACAAAAAATATTATATTGATATATCTTTTCCAGACACATCACGTGCTCTCCAAGATCTCAACAGTTGAACTGTCCTAACGCTCTCTTTGTCGTTGGTCCAGTTCCATTACCGGGTCTATTTGAAGATCTTTCTCAAATCTGACTAAGTTCTGTGACCCGATTCCGGTTTATTCAATTTGTGCTGGACATCACAGTCCACTTTAGTCTGAGTGAGTTCCCTTTGCTGTTCGGTCCAAAAGGGGGCACTATAAACCAGTCGGACCGCCCCCTTCCTACGCCACTAGCTTGTGCTAGAATATGCTAGAATGTAACGATTGGTATACAATTCCCCCTTTTTAGTACTTTATTTTAAGCACTTGAATTGAAATTTAATTAATAAAAAAAAAAAAAAAAAGAATGTACAGATTTTTAAAAAAAATTTGCATGACGACCCACCCACGGTTATAGCGGCATTAACCGCCATTGACCCCATCTCCCCCACCACGTTATTTCCTGGATCCGCCCCTGCCGATAGGGCTGTGTGAAACGCGCTATCACCTCAATCCCATTCCCCATACCCGCCATTGAATTGCGCCTTTTGGTGGTGCCGGCTGTCCATGCGTATTGAAATATCTTTGTTCAGCCGGACAAAACTGAACAGAAAATGACTATGTTAGAAAACATCGAAACAAAGTGGGTTTTACTTTTAAAATGGGTTGATGTGGAAACATCCAGTGCCCGCCGCCGTCGGCTGTGCCGGGGGGGGGGGGATACTAAATGTTTTGCTTTCAGAAGCATCACGCTGACGGTGTTACACCAAGCTGATAGTATGAGCCAGCGTGCGCTATCTCTTCTTTGCTCATCAAATTCTATTTACTGAAACCCCACGGGGGAATTTCTAGAGACTCTGATTTATGAGGATATAAGCCCAGGTAATGTAAGCATATATATATATATAATTCCAAGATTTATTTCAGTGTTAAATAACAACATTTTTCTGTTCACTGTATTTCAGTTCAGTTGCCATCAGAGTTGTGTTTCCAGGGAGCCGTCTAGCCAAGTACAATTTGGAGTTGGATTAAATGTTTCTAGTGAGTATTTACATTGTAATCCTTCTTGTAATCAATCTGCTGTTCATTGTGATTTGTTGCGCACTCGACTGGGGCACGACTACGTCACATGGGTTGTCACTAAGGACGCCGTTATAAACTAGCCTCTAAGGCGAGCTCCTTGTGACAAAGCATTCAAAGTTGTCAGGTGGTGGTGGGTTTTTTTTTTTTATGGCGTTAAAAAAATTATATTTTAAAGACTTATATTACCTATTACCAGCACTGGGATACTTGACCATGTTTTTCTAATGAAGGTTCTCACACTGTAAGTCCTCAGTGTGGGTTGAGAAATTAAGCTCGATATTGATATTTAAAAAATCTGAATAAACAGTATTTACGATGCCTTTCTCCAGTTTATTTAAAAAATAAATAATAACAGCAACTGCCAACCAGTGACGTCAGTTGCATGAGTTTTGTCTTTTAACTTCCGGCACATCTCTACTGAGTGGCACTTGTCAAAGAGTGAACGAACTCAGCTTTCGTTTATTTCGGAAAAAGGTCTTATTAATAGTTGCGCACCATGACGTCACATTCTTCTGACATTTGGCCGTGTCTCGTTTGTGAGTACGCCGTCAAAGAAGATTAGTCTGTGTCTCGTAAATATGGATGCCTACACGAGTCAGCTCTCAAACTGACATTTTTATGTTGAACAAAATTGGTTTGAAATATGCTGGGGGGGGGGGGCTCTCAGTTATGTTGAGATTGATGATCTAAGATGGACCAATCTAGACGTCTCGATTTATGTAGTGGAGGGAAAAGTTAGAGTCAAATGTATTTAATTTTATGACTGTGGAGAATTTTTGACTGCAGGCACGAGACTTCATTAGGAAACAAGTTGGGGTGCAGTTTTTAAACATATCATTGCTTTGGTGTGTGGGGCGTATTTTGGGTCGACCCATGTTCGTTACGCTGCATGCAGTACTCAAGTTCACATCTCTGTCCATCGAGTGATGTTTTCTGTACCGGGTTATCTCAGCTAAACATCATCGTCGTCATCGTCAGTGGCGCTGCAGCCCTAGGTTTGGCTCACAAACCATGGGCATTTTTTTATGTCGCTTATACCGGAGAATAGTCTTCACTTTTTTCGTATGCAGTTCACCACAGACCTTCGCTCCAAATATCCAAATCTTCGTTCTCCCTTCTGTACGTCAAAGAGTACAGTCAAAGAGTACAGTCAAAGAGTCCAGTCAAAGAGTTACGATCCAGTCAAAGTTGTTTCTACCCTTTGCCGAATCCCGTAGACACATCTGAGTTCTAATGTTAAGCCATAGATTATTGTCTATCGTCAATCTATTTTCAAATCCTTCAAATTAACTTCGCTTTCGTCCTCTTGTGTTTCTTTCTGGCTGGATGTGTGTGGAAAAATCTTCGTAAGGCTGACTGACCCTCTTCTCGCCAACCTATCGAGCTGAAACTTGCCATAAAGTCTCGTTCCCGACGATAATACAACCTGTCACTGTCGAATTTTCAGCCCCATCCCCATTGCTCGATATTACATTTTGTAAAGGATCTATACGAAAATATGTTTAGTTAGGGGTTGTTTAATTGTTATTGTCCCAGAGATTACATTTGTTAACATGTTGACATCAAACCCATAGCATCTTACCAATAATGTCGTTCTTTGTATCCCTCCCTGAAACTCGGCGGTTCTAACTCGCAATGCTTTAAGAATATTGTTCTGTAGTACCCCGTCGTGCACACAGTGTCACCCAGTGGGGTTTTCTTGCCTTGTCACCACCCCAAGGCGCCCTTGTTGAGAGCCGTCGGCTGCACACCCCACCAGACAATTTAGCGGACCAATCCAGCGGATGTCAATAGTGATGAATTGGTTTTACTTCAACCCTACCCCCCCCCCTCTGGTGTCCACGTCTTCCGGGGTGTCAAAACCCGTAAAGCATCGACCACTTAACCCCAATACTCCAACAGCTTAAACGCGGGTCCCGTGTGGCTGTAGTTGAGGTGACAGTCTCAGCTGAGTAGCTAACCATTTGTGTCTACCACACAAACACACACACACACACACACTACTGAATGTTTGGACTGGTGATGGTAGGTTCATGACCCGTCGCGCCTTGCGCCTAATGGCAGCCAACGTGCTATAACAGCTAATCGCGGCTGTATGACAGCTAATGTGCTATATGACATAAAATGTGCTGGATATGAGAGCCAATGTTCTATGAGAGCCTTTGTGCTGAATGACAGCCAATGTGCTGTACGACAGCCACTATGCTCTGCCAGCTAATGTGCTGCCTTACGACAGCCAGTGTGATATGACAGCTAATGGCATGCTTTATGAAAACGAATATGCTGTATGACATATAATGTGCTTATGACAGCTAATGTGCAATATGACACCTAATGTGCTTTATGAAAACTAATATGCAGTATGACAGCTTAAGTGGAATATGACAACGAAAATGTGCTTTATGAAAACTAATATGCAGTATGACAGCTAATGTGCTATTAACTTGTGGTTTGGCAGCTAATGTGCCATATGCCAGCTTTATGGCTTAGAATCCATAAATGGCTGAGCGAGAGCAACTGTCAGGTTAAACAGACATTATTGAATTTGGACCCATCCAAACAAAAAGATTATGTCCGCTGTCCACTCTGAGGCTAGCTCTAAATTCCCGTTTGCCCGGCTCGGTCTAATTCCTATGAGGACATGCATTGGACGCTGGTCACCAAAGCCGTTACACCAGGAAATCCTATGCCAGGTTACGGAAATAAGAGATTTTCCTCTGACAAAAGAACCTTCTGTACCCGATCTTGTGGGAAGGTAGCTAACTGTGACAGAGTGACGTCACCGTTGTTGACATGCGACGAGCAGAAAGGCGTTTGCTGTTTGGCCAGTCACAACACCTTTGACAGTGTCGGGGGTCGTCGGCCCTTGAGCTGTCGCAGTGTTAGCACAGCCCGAGCCAAGAGTCCTCAACAACGAAATGTTACACTTCTCGCGGTGAGCCAAGAGCCAACGGCAAAGCAACTTTCTTATTAGTTGTATTATGGATAACCACGTTAGGGTTGCGCCCTCGAAATTAAATTAAACCCCCCCCCCCCCAAAAAAAAAAAAGCGATAATAATAAAAAGCTTAATGTGGCAAAAGAAAGGAATAACAATGAAAAATGTGAGCAAATGTAAGTAATTTATTTTGTCAATCGTGAAGAAATTAAATCACGGCATTGTATTCAATGTTCATGCCATCTCAGGTCAGGCTGTCTGGGCTTCAAGGTCAGCTGCGGAACTATTCATGGGCCATACAGAAACATAACAAATCATAGCATTGGACTTTTCTACATCATGACATATTAACTCTACTGACTTAGATGATGTCATTTTGACGCCATTTCACCTCGATACATGTTTACATTTGGACTCATCTTTCACCTTGGCGTCATAGGCGGCTGTCTAGTCTGGCGGACGTGTTGGTGGGTGCTTCAGGATATATCCTCATGCTGTCATTTTGTCAAGTACTGAATATATCATTGTGTTGTTCGGCCTTCCCATCACGTTTAGGTTATCTGAAATCCAGAGGAACGTCATCGCCACATTCTTAGAGGAACGTTGTATAGATCTTAATAGAGCATATAGCGCAGTGATTCTCAACCTTCCTAATGCTGCGATCCTTTAATACAGTGACCCCCCAAACCATAAAGTTATTTTCTTTGCTACTTTATAAATATGTGTTTTCCGATGGTCTTATGGCGACCCCTGTGTAAGGGCCGTTCGACCCCCCCCCACCCCAAAGGGGTCGCGACCCACAGGTTGAGAACCGCCGATCTCGTGGAATGCTTTTAACAGGAGTAAAGGAATAAATCGGACGAGATATTGACGATGGATGTGACCTGAAGCAAATGGGGTAACGGTGAGACTGTTACAGGGCAGAATTAAACGCGTTACTTTGATCTTGTTGATACGTTTGTACACGGTAACTAGGACATCATATGAAACGTTACCGGAAATGGCGTCAATTTATTTTAGTAATATGGTTGTAACCAACTCTCTGACCCCAAGTGCTTTCGACATGATGGCGGCGCCCACTGACATAATACATACTTCGTTTTAGAATGTTGTCGTAGCGGTGGACGTTGGAAAACTGACGCAGATGCGTGGCACAGTACACGTGTGTGGACCTGCGTTAATAGAGCGCCAACCTGCTAAAAATCGATTAAACTATAAGATCAGAATTGTTCACCGTTCACCTGGCCTTTTAATTGAATATTTGTACTTTAGTCTGCACTGATTGTCCAGATAGACTCGGTGTCGTGCACTGGTTGTGCAGAAAGACTCGAGGTCGTGCACTGGTTGTGCAGAAAGACTCGAGGTCGTGCACTGGTTGTGCAGATAGACTCGGGGTCGTGCACTGGTTGTGCAGATAGACTCGGGGTCGTGCACTGGTTGTGCAGAAAGACTCGAGGTCGTGGACTGGTTGTGCAGATAGACTCGGGGTCGTGCACTGGTTGTGCAGATAGACTCGGGGTCGTGCACTGGTTGTGCAGAAAGACTCGAGGTCGTGGACTGGTTGTGCAGGTAGACTCGGGGTCGTGAACTGGTTGTGCAGAAAGACTCGAGGTCGTGGACTGGTTGTGCAGATAGACTCGGGGTCGTGCACTGGTTGTGCAGATAGACTCGGGGTCGTGCACTGGTTGTGGAGATAGGCTCGAGGTCGTGCACTGGTTGTGCAGATAGACTCGGGGTCGTGCACTGGTTGTGCAGGTAGACTCGGGGTCGTGCACTGGTTGTGCAGATAGACTCGAGGTCGTGGACTGGTTGTGCAGGTAGACTCGGGGTCGTGCACTGGTTGTGCAGAAAGACTCGAGGTCGTGGACTGGTTGTGCAGGTAGACTCGGGGTCGTGCACTGGTTGTGCAGATAGACTCGGGGTCGTGAACTGGTTGTCCGGGAGGGTCATACAAATGTTCCGATCAACCGTTTACCAACAACACATTATGTGTACCAGATTCCATGTTCAACTGTTCAGTTTGATCAAAGCACGCTCTGCTCTTGGCGTGGAAGGATTAATACGCGTTACCCTAATAAGCCCTGTGTTTTGAAGAGCCACGGGTTAGATCGCGTGACACGAGAAAACACGAACTGCTTATCTACAGGATGGGACATAAGCCGGGCATTCAATGGTTGGGATCAAGGAAATTGCATTTTGTTGAACTGGCTTCTACCCACCCCAAAACTCTTATTGCCAACAGCCTACGGTGGTGACAGTGCTAACGCTGAGGTGGTGACAGTGCTAATGCTGAGGTGGTGACAGTGCTAATGCTGAGGTGGTGACAGTGCTAATACTGAGATGGTGACAGTGCTAATGCTGAAAGATTTCAAGCACCGGTGTCTTAATCAGGTGGTTTCGGTAATTGAGCTGGCGAGGGTTATCGACTGGTGTGTCGAAATGTTACCCTTGGTTGGCAAGGGATACCATCTGTTTATCGAGGTTTAGGAATGGCCGACATGCGCTGGTGTGTTATTGAAAGCACGTGAGCTGGGTGTTGGAGGCTATGGTTGCATCGGATGACGGCATAATGCGCTTAACTTGGATTTCATGTATTCTTCGTTTTTTTTGTTGTTGTTGTTTTTTCAAAGCTTATGTTTAGAGTTTAGTTGACCATTTCTACCTCATGGATTTGTTCATGCGTCGTTCCTTAGTAGGAGAGATGTGGCTTATTTGTGCTCAACATCTACGCCTGAAAGACATCGGTAGTAGCGTTGCGTATAAGAAGTAGTGAGTGAATCTTTAATGAAGCCGTCATTCGTGATCAGGCACGCTGAACAAAGAATTTCTCCTGCGTGTGATTGGTACATCGTTTGGCTGAAGTGCTGCGTTACCAAAGGCCTATTCAAGAAATCACTCTACTACATTGGATGCAGTGACTCCTCTCTTTGAAATTGTATTCTCTGACTTAAAAAAAACAAAAAACTTTTGGACGGTAACGTATCAAAGAGAAGGCAAATACTGAAATGAACCCCGAAGATTGGAGTCCCGTAGACGGTAGGACATTTACACAATGAACATTCTGACAACTCCTCTTTATGGAACGCATAAAGAGCATAGTGAAACACATTTTTAAAAAAAACAACACTGCTGGTCATCTCTGGGCACCCTGGTCTATTTCCAGTCGTCTTGACTAAGTCTTGCCATTAGATCTAACGAATTGAGAACTCTCTCCCACTTAAACAAAATACGGCTCAAGTCAGGGCTACTACTCAAGTCTTGGTCAACTTTGCAAGCGAAGGACGGACAATAATAATACTATTGATGAAATTAAAGTTGATTTTTTAAAAATATTTTTTGTCCCCCGTCCCCCCAAACCTCCCGGAGTCATTATGCCATGAATAGTGTACATTAGCGGGTATACAACTGATGTGTAAACGGTGCAATAAATACTGTGGATCATGTGAAACTTCAGCGACAGAGATTTCATCCATGTCTCTTTATCCACAAATACACTTTATCGACATATACACTCTATCGACTTATAAACTTTATTGACAAATATAATTCATCGACAAATATACTTTGCGACAAATAAACTTTATCGACGAATATACTCGACAAATATACTCTATCGACAAATATACTCTATCGACAAATTTACTTTATCGACAAATATACTTTATGAGCTAATATACTTTATCGACAGATATACTTTATCGACAAATATACTTTATCGACAAATACACTGTATCGAAAAATACAGTTTATCAGCAGAAAGATCAACAATACAGATACCCCTAGTTAATGACAAACGACACATTATCGACATCAAGATCTATGGCAAACACCTACTTAGTATCATCCGTCAAAAATGTCCATCAAGTAAATGGGGAAATGATATTTCTGATCTCTGAGATGTGGATCATGGGATTTAAATTCGAACACAGTTTACTCCCTGAGTCCGTGGTTTTGAAATCACGCCTGTGTATTAGGTTACCGGCCCGTCAGATTGCTGGATTGTATGTCTCTCACCCAGTCCCCGCGACTGCCCGGGGGGGGGGGGTGTTGCTGGTTACGGCCGTGTGGGTGTAACAGTGGGAGATCATCTTTTGGTAGTTGGTTGGCATGGTCGTGAAACTCTAAACCAGGTCTTCGGTGTTGAGAACACTGTG
>CAXITT010000382.1:40706-77218 GCA_964033795.1 Lymnaea stagnalis | reverse complement strand
CTATATATGACCTCACATTCCATACGAATTGTATTTACTATATATGACCTCACATTCCATACGAATTGTATTTACTATATATGACCTCACATTCCATACGAATTGTATTTACTATATATGACCTCACATTCCATACAAATTGTATTTACTATATATGACCTCACATTCCATACGAATTGTATTTACTATATATGACCTCACATTCCATACGAATTGTATTTACTATATATGACCTCACACTCCATACGAATTGTATTTACTATATATGACCTCACACTCCATTCGAATTGTATTTACTATATATGACCTCACACTCCATACGAATTGTATTTACTATATATGACCTCACACTCCATACGAATTGTATTTACTATATATGACCTCACATTCCATACGAATTGTATTTACTATATATGACCTCACACTCCATTCGAATTATTGTATTTACTATATATGACCTCACACTCCATACGAATTGTATTTACTATATATGACCTCACATTCCATACGAATTGTATTTACTATATATGACCTCACATTCCATACGAATTGTATTTACTATATATGACCTCACATTCCATACGAATTGTATTTACTATATATGACCTCACATTCCATACGAATTGTATTTACTATATATGACCTCACATTCCATACGAATTGTATTTACTATATATGACCTCACATTCCATACGAATTGTATTTACTATATATGACCTCACATTCCATACGAATTGTATTTATTATGTATAGGCCTCACGCTCCCTATGAATTGTATAACTAGGTCACGCAAAGCCCTTTTATTGTATTACTGGGTAATGCAACCCCTATTAATTTTTTTTTAACCCCTATTATTTTTTTTAATAGGATTCACACCCCCTGCAAATTGTATTACTAGGTCGCGTACCCCCTATTAATTATATTACTAGGTCTCACACCCCTGTTTTTTGTTTTATTAGGTCTCGCACCCCCTATGAATGGTTTAACTAGTTCTCGAACCACGTACAAAAGTAGCGATGCATTTTATTTTTTTAAAAACATTGCCTTTAATTTTGTGTGGAATGACTAAGAGAACCGTGGAGCTTGGAAACTAAACGTGTGACTTATCACATAAATTAGAATGTGATGAAAAAAGGATGTTAATATTATTAACATACTAAACATATGTGTCATGTCTTTAAAGTCAATGTCTCCTCTGTTCTACAATCTTTTCTCCCTGCGCCGCCTGAAATGCCAGGTCCGCAAACCCTGCATTCACCAATTCTGTCTTCGGTCATTGGTTGAACTGTCAAGGCATGTTTGAGTTCATTGGCTGATGAATGGCCATGTGCAGGTTAATGAGTTCAGGGATAGGTTTGTTGTTGTGGAGCATTTCGTGTTATAAGGTCATCCAACATAAGGAAATGACATGAGATGTCAAATGACAGGGGGGAAATAAAGCTGTGTGTCCCATTAAATTATCCCTCGGCTGTGTCTGTGAAAACCATAATTTATCATGACGTCAGAGCGAATGTTCAGTCAAGCATGTTAAAGGTGGCTCTTGTACACTTGGCTTAGAGATGGTGACTATTTCATATATAAAGTTAACAGGAATTGTTTTTGAAGCCCAGTTCAACTGAAAGAGAGGATTGTGGAAATAAAAATCCAGTTTTTGTGTGCTTGCATATTAAATGAGTTATTCTATAAATAATAATAAGGGTGAGAGACTGTAATTATATCAGGTTATGTAGTAGTGGATTCGATTTTTTTTCTTCAGGTTTTCCCAGAATTTTTTTCATTTGTTTCCTTATTCTATAAATATAATATAAAGGATCTGAAAACTGTGTACCTTATGTTGCCTTTTTTATATTTGATAACATCCTGATGTCAGTGACTTGGGCCTGAACCATGGATTGTCTTCCAAGTTTTAAATTAAAAGCTCCCAAAATGTTGGGTGGAAAAGATGGTTGTTAAAAGACCAGAAGTGAATGAAATGGGGTTAATACCTTACAAAACAAAGAGATATTATTTTAATAGTTAGATGCATCGCTCTTACTAAAAATTTGGTATGGGGTGGGGGGGTCTTGAACAGAGGAACATTGCAGCTAAAACACTCAAGGTTTCAAAACCCTTGCCAGTATGGACAGCTGAATCAAGCATGACCCAATAGTTTCATTTTTGGGGGCATCTTGTAAGTAGCTGGGGCATACTGGTCTTCAAGGTGTATGTCACGTGTAGGCATTCAGTGGTGTATGAATAGAGCCTCTTGTGTTATGGTGCTGGGCCCAGTTCTTTACATGATCCCTTATAGAATTTTCTCACTGCCAATTATCGAATCAACCCAACTATTTCTTGTGGGAAATCGAGGTGGGGTAACTCGGGCAGGCAGGTGTAGTTTTATAAAAATGTAAAATAAAAAAATTAATTTAAAAAAAAAAAAAATTAGAAAAAAAATGTTGTGAAATGTGTGTACACACTGGGTTACCTGTGGAGATAAGAAGTTTTTACCTGTGAAAATATCATTGAAATATTCAGGTAACTGGTGAGGATTTAGATTTGTCTTATGATAGCCTGGCCACTAGCAGCTGGGGATTTCCTCTCATTTGTGATTTTGGTTCTGCACTGTTCAGTTTATTCATCTGTCAAAAGATTTTTAATCTTGATGTGTGCATTTTATTATCAGGGAAAATCGGGCCGATCTAGAATAATTTGCTTGTTTAGCAGGTGAATTCACCAAGATTATTTCATTATGGCCTATTATGTGGATTGGTATCTATGAAATCATGTGTTAAATTGAGGGAATGTGCCATGGTTAAATATCGTTGTGATACAACTAGTTGTACGGATTTGATAACTCAACACGATAGAGCACTGTGTTTAATTCTTCTATTAATTTGACGGATTATGTGCCATGTACCTCCTGCATCTTTAACTAAAGGGACAGGCTATCGATGAGCTTCAATCAAAAATTTAAATCTAAATCTTATTTGTCCCTCTCACATTTCTTTATGTCCATCAGTGGAATAGATTTGACCAATATATTATAACAGGGAGTGTGAGTTTGTGTTGTGCTTAAAGAGGTTGGTCATTAAACTTTTATTTTTAATAACAATCAGGGTTAGAGAAATGGTGTAGCTCATCAAGGAAATATTGATGTAGCTTGCCAAGAATATTATGATTTAATTACTTCCATCTGTGTTACTTGACAATCCTCAACTGTATTGTATTATAAATTTATTGGGTTTTTGTTTTTGTTTTTTTTGTGTGTTAAATTGAATCAGATTTTAAGACTAAAATATAATTGATAGCATTTAAATAGCTTGTTTCTCTGCCTGAAGAGTAAATGATTTGCTTGTAAAAGCTACTGCATCATAACACTTGTATTTTTCTTTCAGGTTGTTGACCCAAAAAGAATAATCTAACTATTAGAGATCAGGGTAAGCAACTGAAGATACACCTACTGCAGTTGATTCAATCAGCATAACACACTGTGGCTTCATTCAAGCAACGTTACACACTGGGACCTCATTCAATCAACACAACACACTGTGGCTTCATTCACATGGAGATTTTATGCATGCAATGCTGTAAGGACTGATAGACTGATATACAGTGATTTCAATTAATTAGAATTTCATTTTTTTTTTTAAATTCCAAAAAGGCAATTTGTCTCAAAAGGACAACACTTTGAAGACGAAGGAACACATTTCAATAAACCAGAAATGACAGTTACACCTTAGTTGGGAAACAGATTGGCTTCATAACAACCAAAATTGTTAAGTTCTTTGCTGTGCCGGCAACTGATAGTGTCTTTTCCATTTCTTGGATACCCGGATATCAAGTGGATTACAGTGGACTCTTGGAGTGTGTGACTGCTTTCCCAGCGTGTGTTTAATCTATCCTGATTTATTTTCAAACTGCGAGTGTTGTGTTCAGTGGAACCATCAAAGGAGCAGCTGATTGTCGGCCGTTCTCAAGCTGTGCTGCTGGATTACAAGCCTAGCGTGGAGTCCCTGAGAGGTTGTGAAAATTTCTGTCAGCGTTGTGGAGTGTCTCCAGTCAATCATACAACTGGGTGGCTCGGTGGCTGGAGATGATGCCAGGCAAAGACCTGTGGTCACCACTATGATACCTTTCATGTCCAAGAAGAAGAAGTTCAAGTTCCAGGTACGTTGTCTTTCTCTCTTTTTCTTTCGTCCTCAGAACTTTTTCTCTTTTCATCCCTTTTTTCTATATCTTTCGTTCATTACTTTGAGTTTTGATTCATTAATTTTATTTACCTTGTTTTGGGTTAAATAATCATTAATTTAATTTCATTCCCATGTATCGGTAATTTTATCTCATTCCCATTTGTCATTATTATCTCATTCCCATTTACCACTTCATTTATTTACCTTGTTTTGGGTTAGCTATTCATCCATTTTACTTCATTCTGAGTTGCCACTTCATTAATTTTACCCCAATGTTTTGTGTTTACTTGATTCACTTACCTTTGTTGATTGACCACTTGGCAGGTACAGCTTGGACTGGATGAGCTCGCCTCCGTGCCTTTTGTCTCTGGAGTTTTGTTTGCCAAGGTGCGGCTCAACGATGGTGGGAACTTCACAGATGTGTCCTCTAGGTCAGTCCTTGTTTTATCACTAGGGAGGCAGACTTCCATTTGGAATACAATGAATGAACACTGAGAAGACTATTCCAATTGCCATAATTAGGAGGCAGACTTCCATTTGGAATACAATGAATGAACACTGAGAAGACTATTCCAGTTGCCATAATTAGGAGGCAGACTTCCATTTGGAATACAATGAATGAACACTGAGAAGACTATTCCAGTTGCCATAATTAGGAGGCAGACTTCCATTTAGAATACAATGAATGAACACTGAGAAGAAAATGCAAAATGCACCAAAACTAATAGTACTGAAACTGCCACAACTGGAATGCGTACGTCCGGTTGTGTACGGTGCATAGCTCCAGCTGGCACTTGTTCTCAGAAGTGAAACGGGGGATAAAATGAGCAGTTGTTGTTGGAAATGTGTCTCTCAGAAGAGGAGAAATTATTTGTAACTGAAATCTCTCCGATTGTTCTGCCGACCTTTTTCAAAAACAGTCCCCTTCACGACCACTTAATCTTTTTACGGGCTGACATATTAGCTAAAATAGTGGTCATATATGAATACTTTTTCCTCCGTTGAGAGACATTTCCAACAACTGTCCAACTTATCATATTTTTCACCTGGGGAACATGTGGCTGGAGCTATGGCCCTTTGATCATTTACACGTTTCAGACAAGGGAGTTTTATTACAGTTAGCTTTGACGCGTACTGTGCTAATTGTCAAAATCTGTGTTATAATATAACCAAATTTTTAAAAAAAGAATGGAATATGGTCATGGTACTTACAGGTGATAAGCTTCGGTAAAAAAAAAATTTCTTACATTCACCATAAGTCAGACTGATAAACAATGTTGTTGGTCAGTCCGGAGTCAACCATGAGCACTTTAATCATCTGATTTGTGCTAGTTCTGTCTGTAGGCGCACAAATGGCTAATGAGGCTGAAATTTTCTTGTGCGGGGGAATGATAGAGCATCTCCAGGAGAAGAGTCAGACCGGGCCTTCCTGGCATGCCACTTGCCTTCTGCAAATAAGCAATAATGAGATAGTGAAAGGAAACTCAGCAAAATAATAATGAAATCAGTACAGGTCTCCATATGCATTCTATCACTAAACTGTCTCCACATGCACCCTATCACTAAACTGTCTCCACATGCATTCTATCACTAAACTGTCTCCACATGCATTCTATCACTAAACTGTCTCCACATGCATTCTATCACTAAACTGTCTCCATATGCATTCTATCACTAAACTGTCTCCATATGCATTCTATCACTAAACTGTCTCCACATGCATTCTATCACTAAACTGTCTCCACCTGCATTCTATCACTAAACTGTCTCCACATGCATTCTATCACTAAACTGTCTCCACGTGCATTCTATCACTAAACTGTCTCTACATGCATTCCATCTTCAAACTGTCTCCACATGCATTCCATCTTCAAACTGTCTCCACATGCATTCCATCACTAAACTGTCTCCACATGCATTCCATCTTCAAACTGTCTCCACATGCATTCCATCTTCAAACTGTCGCCACATGCATTCTATCTTCAAACTGTGTCCACATGCATTCTATCTTCAAACTGTCTCCACATCCATTCTATCTTCAAACTGTCTCC
This sequence comes from Lymnaea stagnalis, assembly GCA_964033795.1. Classification (NCBI taxonomy): domain Eukaryota; kingdom Metazoa; phylum Mollusca; class Gastropoda; family Lymnaeidae; genus Lymnaea; species Lymnaea stagnalis. The sequence continues at coordinate 70,998 of CAXITT010000382.1, read as the reverse complement.
ACATGCATTCTATCTTCAAACTGTCTCCACATGCATTCTATCTTCAAACTGTCTCCACATGCATTCTATCTTCAAACTGTCTCCACATGCATTCTATCTTCAAACTGTCTCCACATGCATTCTATCTTCAAACTGTCTCCACATGCATTCTATCTTCAAACTGTCTCCACATGCATTCTATCTTCAAACTGTGTCCACATGCATTCTATCTTCAAACTGTCTCCACATGCATTCTATCTTCAAACTGTCTCCACATGCATTCCATCTTCAAACTGTCTCCACATGCATTCCATCTTCAAACTGTCTCCACATGCATTCTATCTTCAAACTGTGTCCACATGCATTCTATCTTCAAACTGTCTCCACATGCATTCTATCTTCAAACTGTCTCCACATGCATTCCATCTTCAAACTGTCTCCACATGCATTCCATCTTCAAACTGTCTCCACATGCATTCTATCTTCAAACTGTGTCCACATGCATTCTATCTTCAAACTGTCTCCACATGCATTCTATCTTCAAACTGTCTCCACATGCATTCCATCTTCAAACTGTCTCCACATGCATGATACTTCTTTTTCACTGTGTGAAACAACCATGCTTATACTTATATATGTTATTATTTTTATATTGGCAATATTTTGTGTTTAAAAATGTTACACGTTAGAGGAAACTTTGTGGTGCTTGTTATGACAAGTTAGGGGACCTTTGTGGTGCTTGATATGATACGTTAGTTACCCTTTGTGGTGCTTTGTATGACAATTAGGGGACCTTTATGGTGTTTGGTATGAACAGTAGTTAGGGGACCTTTGAGTTGCTTTATATGACCAGTTGAAGTGGATCTTTAAGGTGCTTTATAATGACAAGTTAGGGGACCTTTGAGGTGCTTGGTATGACATGTTAGGGGACCTTTGAGGTGCTTGGTATGACATGTTAGGGGACCTTTGAGGTGCTTGGTATGACATGTTAGGGGACCTTTGAGGTGCTTGGTATGACATGTTAGGGGACCTTTGAGGTGCTTGGTATGACATGTTAGGGGACCTTTGAGGTGCTTGGTATGACATGTTAGGGGACCTTTGAGGTGCTTGGTATAACCAGTTGGAGGGGATCTTTGAGGTGCTTTATAATGACAAGTTAAGGGGCCTTGGAGGTGCTTGGTATGACATGTTAGGGGACCTTTGAGGTGCTTGGTATAACCAGTTGGAGGGGATCTTTGAGGTGCTTTATTTAGGGGACCTTTGAGGTGCTTTATAATGACAAGTTAAGGGGCTTTGGAGGTGCTTGGTATGACAGTAATCCTAATCCTCTCTAACCCTTTACTCCGTGTGTGACCATCCACAGAGAAGAGGTACACAACAACTGTGTCAAGTGGAGGAGCAGCTTTGAATTCCCTTGCAAGATGACGGCAAGTCTCTCAAGTGGAGTTCTTGATCCTTGTTATGTCAGAATCTCAGTAAGAAAGGTGAGTCCCCGAAGTTGACTTAGTCATTCCAGAATTTTGACCGAACTGAAAGTTAGGCAGTTTTGAAAAACCAAAATGTTGATATTTCAAATCTGGGCAGAGCCATAGCCTTTGTCAATTCAGTCACAAAGGATTTAATTCTGCTGCAAAATTTCTTGATGATCTTCTAAAAAGAAGGCTGTCATTACCAGTACTCAAAGAGTTGGCAAAGTTGATCCCTCCTGACATTAAATATTTGCATAATTATTGACTGAAATATGTTCTGTGGTTGTTATCCACTACCACTAAACTTTATTAAGATTATTTTTTGCTCAAGGGTGGGGGTTGGAAGGGGGGGGGGGGCTCATTTATAGGGATTATTATTATGCCTCAGTTTTGTACTTACGGGTACATATTATTTTTTATGGGTGATTTACGGCAGATTTATTTTGACTTCACTGCTTCACACAACTAAATGGCAATGATACCTTGTCTTTTTGAGATTACCGACCATTTTCTTTTAACTTAACTCCAAAGCATTGACTCTTGTTATAAAAAAAATAATTGCTTTACAAGCAGGTGTGATGATTTATAAGAATGTTTCTACAAGTGCTGTGTCACATGAATCATCTGTATTATAGAGTGCATTAGGTCATTACTGCTTGTGAGTAATGGGAAAGGTAACATCTGGTCTGAAGTCCATAATGTCACACCTTCATCTTTTGCAATATCTGTTTGTTGACAGTTTACTTACTTACCTGAAACTGCCCACCCTAAAATGCATTTTCATAATAGTTTGACATTACGTAGTAGAGTTAGTTCAATTTTTTGAGCTTTTAAAAATGTGCCTATAAATGGACTCAATTTAAACCTGGCTTGTTAAAAGATTGACACTTCAGAACCAAAATGCCAGGGATTCTAGGCAGGCAGTATCTCCCATAGGAAATTTCAGTCAGCCAAGTGGAACAATTAGCTAACCCACATTAGTACTCAGCGCTTCTGTTTGATAAATTAGCTCTCTGACTTAAGCAAACTCTTTACAGGAAACCACGTTGTAGAGACCTGAAGGAGTTGTCCACTCTTGGAGAAAGATAACCCACATAAAATTGCTTTCTGAATACTGCGGCCCATCTTGGTGTATTAAATGGATTGGGGAAAACAGGGGCAGTCATAAAATAATTTCCCTCTCATTAATTTAAATGAGACTTTATTTAAGCTGTTAATTAATCTTTGTGTTTGCAGGAGGTCAAGGGCGGCAGATCCCACCAAAAGTTGGGCTATGTTGATCTCAACCTGGCCCAGTTTGCTGGAGGAGGCAGGGTGTCTAAGCGCTACCTGCTGGAAGGTTACGACACAAAGCACAGGCAGGATAACTCCAACATCAAAATTAGTGTGGAGTTGTCTCTTATTTCAGGGGACCCTGTTTTTAAAGTGTAGGTCTTTGAAATGTTGTTTTGTCTGTTATATTTCTGCTGTTGAATACATTTATTTATTAAATTTCCAAGATTATTTCTGCTTCTAGAAGCTGAAAGTTCTTCAGATATGATATCAGGTTTTAAGAGGACAAAAGAATGATTAAATCCTTACATTTTGTGGTGGAATGTGCCAAAGGAATTATTTCATAACTAAGTTGTTGTTTTTTTTAACTAGCCCATTAGATGCTTTCTGGATTTGTTGATTGTTTTACTCAAATCTAACTTCTACAGCATGATATGAAACAAAGTCTTTATCAAATTTGTTGACTTTTACAAAGCTGCTCATGGATTCAGAAAAAAATTAGAACTAACCGATCAGTGGGATGTTAGTCTGTGGGGGAAGGCTCCAAGGCAGTATATATAACACTGCTTTTGTTTGCACAACCTTCAGGCCGCTACAACCCACCTGATCTGGAATAACATGAAATAAATTATGGTTTCTTCCCCAGGCCTTCTAATCACTCTGTGTCCCAGAGTTCCTCGGTCACTGGTCACACTGACCCTATTGACCTGCGACCCTGTGACAACCACAGTGAAGACAGCTTAGCGTCCAGCAGCAGTGGTTTTAGCAGCTTAACACGGAGGGGCAAAATGGGATCACAGATGTCTGGTGAGTGTCAGTAGTGTAACATAGTGTGTTTACAGAGTAACACAGATGGACCTAATGGGATCACATTTGACTTGAAACTGCTGCATCAGCAGGAACTTAGATTTGCACTTAGAAGTACGTTGTTATAAATTTAAACATATTCAGTGCTTTAGAATCTGGCAGATGATTCAACATAAAATATTTTGTCAGTGTCATCCTATCTCATAAAATGTTTATTAACTACACAAATTAATTTTATTTTGAGTTTTTACACTTCCCCCAACCCAATCCAACCTGGTTTTTTAAAAAATATATAATTCCAGATGCCATTGATGTTGATGTCCCAGTGGATGGCCTGGGTCATTCTCGCAGTGCCAGTTACGCATCCCAACATTCCAGAGGCTCCGGGTACGGATCTTTAACTCACAGTCGTCAGTCCAGTACTAGCAGTGAATTTGCTCTTGGTCACTCTAGGTGATGCTTGCTATGCTTTTTGTAGTTAACCACTCACCTCTTACCTCCACTTCTTCCCTGTTGGATTGGGAGCCTCCTTATCATTTCAACGTCATTTTCCCTTACCTTTGTATCATCACTTGATCCCATGATTCCTACAATGACACATCCCTTAATATAAAAAAGGTTGAAGATTTTTACTGTTGGATTATTTCATGGCTAGGCATAAGTTTTTAGTGTCTCTCTATCATTCAACTGATCAGAGATGATTTAAATAGTTAATTGATTATAGATTAAATTTAAATATCATTGCATTAATCAGAGAAATCAACTCAAGCATGAAACAAAATTTTGAGAGACTTGTATAAATAAAGGCTTACAGAGAATGAATATTGCCAAGTAGATGTTTTCTCTTTCAAAATAAAAAAAATCATAAGACAAATGACAATCAAAGGTGCTGTGTCCTCTCCTTCCATGAGTTTCATATTAAAAATATTCAGCAGAACAAAAAATTAATTGTATTGAAAAGTTGTTTTTTCTAAAGGGGTTACTCAGCAGTGCAGAAGATGTAGACAGCATATACAACGTTCAGACCAACTCTATTAACACCCCATAAAAACTTGCCAGTGTCAGGCGTTTAAAACAAAAATCCTTTAAAAAAAATTTTTTTTTTTTTTAAATGCTATCTAGAAAGCTTTTTTCTCATTTAATTTTCCCAATCCTGTTTGACATGAGCCAGTTAATCCATGTGATCTTATGAGGATTCCCTTTTTTTTTTTAAATTTTAAAAGGGTTTCAATAAAAACTTACAGGAATTTCAATAAAAACTTCACCTTGTCAGCTAGGAGTTTTTTTAGAAACATTTTTATCAATCTCTCTGGAATGAAACTTTAACAATATCTCTGGAATGAGAACACTTTGATTCTATTTCTTGTAAGTCCCCAATGGCTTCCCAATCCACCGGTGAATTTCATGTGTCTAGTTATGTTTCTTTACATCAAGACAGAACTCTTTTTCTTTGACCTTACATTTTTAACATCCCTCATTACAACAAGTGCACAAGTATTTTTCTTTCTTCAATTTAATGCATAATGTTGGGGTTTTTCGGGTGGGATGAAATTTAAAAATTCCTCTATACTTATGAAAAAAAAAACTTGAATAATTAGAGGGTAGATAATTTGATAAGAAACAAATGGTTAACATATTTTTAATTTACCTTGAATTGTTCATAGTGAGAGTCTACAGGAAATATTGAGACTTTTTGATTGGTTGAAACTAAATTGCCTGTTGATAAAATTAAATAATTTTTCTTCTCGAAGGCTGTCGCACTGGTCATAAGGCTAAGGAAAGTTATACAAAAAAGAGTTGATTTTCTAAACAGGCTGTCATTCTGCCTCTATAGGAAGACTTTAATTTCCAGGCCTGTTTTAAATTTAGTCATCTACTTTTTTGACAAACATCTTCTTACATAAAAAAAACAACTCTTATTTAAGTATTAGACAAGGCAGACAACAACCAAAAAAGAAAAAAAAGTAGCTTTTTCAGAGCTAAGTTTAAGAAAATGTGTGAATTTCCTTCTGATTTTCTACCCTTAATGTGCATTCCTGTTGCCTGAAGACTTAAAATGAATACTGAGAACTAAATCATTCGACTGTACTGCCTGACCTTAAGACATTTACCTAACCACTCAGTTTGTACAGAATCCATAACAAAATGGATTGATGGATTCCTAATTTAAGGTATATTATTTTTATATAGTCATCTCTACCTTTAGTCTGCTCGCCTAATTATGCTGCAATTATTATTTTTTTTTTTTTTTACACAACTATAATCGTGTTTTATTGGTAAAATCACCCTTGTACAATGATTGTTCCAACCAAAAAAAACTCTCTGCCTTCAAAGGATGCAGGTTATTTGGGCCAATACTTTGACAATGATAAGTCACACACTGCTTATTAATTTATGTCAAAACAACTTGGCTATGCCTTTCAGGCGTTATTTTTTTTTTTTTACCAATTCAAAAGTAATGGCCTTGAAAGAAAAATAAATCAGTGGGGGCAAAGAGTTACCTCCCTTTGTTCTAGGGTTACTATTTTTCTAAATGTATTGGTAAGATGTTCCCTAAACAATATATCTGTATCAGCCTTTTGTTTAGTGATGCTCATGTCATAGATGGGTTTAGTTAGCAAGAGAACTGTTTCCACCATTGTTGCTTTGTTTTAATTATTAGTACATACATGTAAATGATGGTTGTTGTTGTTTCGTAACTTAAAACATCACTTAACTGCACACACATACTTAAGTTGTTGTTTTTTTTTTAAATCTTATTCTTTCAATTTAACATAAACTGTTGTTAAATAATTTTTTTAAAAATATTTCAACAATTTCTTAAATTATTTTTGCTTTTAAAATAAATTTAAAAAAAAATTAAGCATTTTAATTAAATTTTTCCTTAAAATATCAGAAATTATTTATTATAGACAGCTCTTCATGCAAGTCATTTAATACAATAATGTTCACGCCCTAGTTTCATCTATATTTCCTATCATAATGTTTAAAAAATTAACTTTTTCTACTTGCTTGGTTTTTATTGAAATCCCATATATTTTCTTTTAACACCCCCTTTTCATAAATCTTTTCAAATGTGTACCTAGAATTAAAACTGAAGACTTTGCTGTGTTGTTCTTTCATGTCTGTGTTGACATGACCTCAGTGTGCTCTTTACACACACACACACATGAATATACTCATGGTTGTGGTCACTATCATTGATATTAATTTTTACATTTTATTTGTTAACTGCACTGTCATTGAATTTTGTCACAGAATAATTAAACAAGTCTTTTTTTTTATATGTGCTATATAATCAGGGTATAAAATGTGAGAACTCTATATAAAAAGACAGGAATTAAAATAATTCCCCACACAGTATAATTAAATTGTGTAAACTATTTACTATTAAAGTTATTACAGTAAATGTCTGTTATCAGCATCAATGCTGAGACAATGAATAGATCAATGCCGAGACAATGAATAGATCCATGCCGAGACCATGAAGAGATCAATGCTGAGACAATGAATAGATCCATGCTGAGACAATGAATAGATCTATGCCGAGACAATGAATTAGATCAATGCTGAGACAATGAATAGATCAATGAATAATCAATGCAGAGACAATGAATAGATCAATGCAGAGACAATTTATCGATCAATGCTGAGACAATGAATAGGAATGTGCTTGAATTATTTTTAATTGAATTGGTTTAAAATCAAGGGGAAAGAATAATATGCAAATGATAATGTACAAAGTATCCAGGGCCATTCTTAAGTCAGATTACTACTCATGAATGATAAGCTGTGCTGTAAATGATGCCAAACTACATTAACATGTTTGATAGATGGAAGCATAGAGGCACCAGTGGTTTGGAGAATCAGGATTCTATTCTAAAGTATGTTCTGAGCCAATCGATGAGGACATGGTAGGATGTAAAAATCTACCTGGCCCGGGCACTGTATGTGTAACACCTGATGGTTGTATTATAGCCAGTAAAACATTAAAATACTCCTGATCAGTTTTATTTGTCATTAGCCAAAGATCACAGATCTCAAGCAAAGGAAATTCAAATTGAATAAACCTTAAATTTAGTTGCTAAAATGAGACCATTTAAAAAAATATTAAAACAGGCATTCTCCCTCTTACTTCTATGGTTTGATTAACCACTGACAAATAACTTTTCTTAATATTGAGTTTCATTTTCTTTCTCTTTAAAGAGAGATTGCTGTAGCACATGAACTGTTAAATGGGTATACACTTAAATTCATCTCTCAGTCTAAAGTGTGGATTAAGCCAAGATACTCCTGAAAGAGAGATTACTATATCACATGAATTGTTCAATGGGTATACACTTAAATTCATCTCTCGGTCTAAAGTGTGGATTATGCCAAGATACTCCCTGAAACAGCAGGTTTAACATTCCCCTTAATTGTCTGGCCTTATAATCCGTGAATGTTCATTGAACGTCTCCGTTTGATTAATCCACAGGACACCTAGCAGTGTGGGGTCAACGCTAGAGAGGCGGCGGGTAAGTGAACTGGCTCAAACATCTGAGCTCCCCCCCCCCCCCAAAAAAAAAAAAAATTTATATTTAAAAAAAATGTCTCCGTTTGATTAATCCACAGGACACCTAGCAGTGTGGGGTCAACGCTAGAGAGGCGGCGGGTAAGTGAACTGGCTCAAACATCTGAGCTCCCCCCCCCCCCCAAAAAAAAACACATCTATAATTAAGACAAACTGCATCTTTATTTTAACATGAAGAGGTGTCAAGTAAAGATTTCATAAAGGGCATATAGATTTGGTTGTAAAAATAGGGACTCACTAGACTTAAGATTGAGTTGTCATGTATTGGTGTATCCTTGAATTACGAATTGTTGGCTGCCTCTGAGAAACTACGGATTTTGATTCTCTGAACTTCTATCACATTTCAGATGGGAAATTCTTCATTATCTCTAGACAGCATTTTGGAAGACAGTGTAGAAACTTTTATTTCTTCTGTTTTTTTTGTTTTTTTTTAAAATTCTTTAATGACCAAAATTATTTTGTGTTAATGTGTTCACATTTATTTATGAATTCTGTGAATTTTTCCAGCAGTTAAATAGTAGAGCTTAGTCTTGCCAGTATGCATTTATAATACCTAGTTATCATTCGGCTGAATTTGAATGTTACTCGTTATTCAGTGATCATATTTGATTATTGTGTTAAAGATTCTCTAAGTAACGAGTTCCATTCATAAAAGTTTGTAGCTGTATGTTTTATATTCTCCAAAAAGTTTTCTTTAATTTTTGTTGTGCAACTGTCAGCCTTATGACATAATGCATATAAAACATACAGCTATAAACTATGATAAAAGTACAATTATAATTTCTAAGAAAAGTAATCTTCATATCACAAATTACTTTGAAAGAACATATGAAAAATTAACCCCAAAAAAGTAAAGCAAATACTTACAACCTGTCACTTTTTAAAATAATCTTGAAGTTATTTAAGTTCAAAATTGTCTAATCTTTGAAAAAAAAAACTTAACCATTCACTGAAAATGTTCACTATACGCTGGAGAAATTGTCTCACCATTACATATTAATAAACTGCATTTGAATTTTACCATAACCTTTCACCGTGTTACAGAAAATTGAAGAGTCTGGTAAAGAAGTTGTCGTTGGAGCCACACGAGTGGATGCCGAAGCCCTGGTGCAAGAACTGATAGAAAGTACAGATCTGAACTCTACGGAGGTGGAAGAAGGTAAGAAAATTGGGGAATGCTGGGAATGGGATGTTGACACGGAATAAATGAGTTTGAAAGACATAAAGCTGACATAAACACGCACATATTATACAGTAAAAAAAAAAATCTATCTAATTTCTCTAATATGATAAATGTGAACTAAAACATGTTTAAAAACCTTTTCAGTTTAATAGTGAGTTTTACTGTCTCATTTCAATTAAACTTGTGTTTTATGCTGGTAATTTCTTTACCAGAGTTGTCTCATTTCAATTAAACTTGTGGTGTTTTGTGCTGGTAATGTCTTTCCTGGAGATGTCTTATTTCAATTAAACTTGTGTTTTGTGCAAGTAATGTCTTTACTGGAGTTGTTTCATTTCAATTAAACTTTTTTTGTGTGCTGCTAATGTCTTTACTGGAGATGTCTCATTTCAATGAAGCTCGTGTTTTGTGCTAGTTATGTCTTAACTGGAGTTGTCTCATTGAGTATCAAAATAGTTGCCATTAGATTCATGTGACATATTATTTAATTCAGGATGGAATTTTATTAAACATTTTTTTATTTCTTAGTACACAACATATAAAGAAAAGTTTCTTGTGCAAGGTTGTTTCAGCACATAAACAGAGTTATGTCATGTCATGTATAGAACTTATTATAAAGACATAATAAGATTAGATTGTTGTGAGTAAAAACAAATTAAGAATGATGTCTTGCCTGTTGCTTGTTGTCCTCCTGCTTGATTAATTTTTCTCTGTCTGTTGCAGGAGCCAAGTAAATAAGAGTGGGCCCGACACCCGCCCTCCTCCTCCTCCTCATCTTCTGTCTCTGTACTAGCTTAAACACATTCCCATCATCAGATGTTCTCAGAGTAGGGGAGACAAATACTCTTCATACCGTTACACTTCTTTCAATGTTTTTTTTTTTATGTTGGCCTTTTTGCTTCACAATTATCTGTTTCTTTGAGCACTTTGCACTTTTTAGTTTTGTTGTTTCCAGTAAATCCAAACAAAAAAACACCATATTCTTTTTGTTGAAAGCATTTACTCATTTCTGCAGTGACTTTTCATTATTATGTTTGGGTTTCAAAATTTTTTAAAATCAATTTGAAACATTGTTGTATTTATTTTTAGCTTATTTCTTTCCGTTCGATTATTTTTATTTTTTCCCCCTTGACACTGACGTAACCAATTTCTGTTTCTCTCCCCTTCTTTCAGCGTCAGGGCTCCAGCTTTTAGTACAAAAAGATGGCACTATGGCCCTAAGGTAGTTACTTGTTATTCCTGCACAAGTGAGCATCAAAATCTTTGCATCATTCACTTCATTATTTTTCACACAATCAAATAGTGTCGTTTTTTTGTTTTTTTCTTAACACCCAAACAGTGTTTGACCATGAAGGTAAAATGAACATATTTGTCGCATTGCAATGAAACTCTGGTTTTTATTTTAAGTTGAGACAGTATTGTAGTGGTTATAGGTTTTTTTTTGTTTTTTTTAAAAACATATTGATAAACAACAAAATGTATGACACAAATCTGTAATTAAACATTTAAAAGTGTTTCTGTTTACATGTTCGTGTAAATAATTATTGTATTTTAATAAAGCTTTTTTTCTTGTGTGAAATAAAAGGGGAAAAAAAGAAGATATTTATGTAAGGGTTACTGGACTTTGTAAGGAATGCAATCGATTTATTTTTTAACTTGAAAAGCACGAGTATAAAATTATCAACTGGTAAATTGTTCAAATGATTGGATATTTTATACAATATGATTTGGATTTTTTATAATTGTGTATTAAGATGTGTACACTTGTGAACTCTGACTAGTAAACTATTACGTACACAACTGCTCGGACATAAAATAAAATGATTAAAAATTCAACTTACTATGGTTGATGCATTTTTAACATAGGGATTGGGGGGGGGGGGGGATTCTGCCCAGCATCAATTTGTTTTACTTTGGGGTTGGGGGCATTTTGTGCTAATAGTGCATCATTAATTTTTTTTTGTATCTTTATTATTGGACAATGTGATAACTTGAGGATGCTGTATTCATATGCAAGATGCTTTTGATATCAAATATATTGATTATGTAGTTGCTCTGAGAGCTGTTGGCATGTGGTGTACAGTACATTAGTTCAGATGTGTATCCATGTGAGAGCTGTTGGCAGTTGTGTCTAATCCTCCTGTAACCTACACGAGCAGGTGGTGTTGCGTGACAACATGAGATCTGTGAGTCCTGTGTGGCACGACGAGCCCGGCACGTGCCGACCAATAGGAACACTTGTGGTATCAATGTACAAAATGCTGTATCCTCTTATGAGACAACAGACCAGGATTGAAGTGTGTTTTTGTTGTAAACTGTAAATGTTTGATCAAGCCTTTCATGACGGGACACTCTAATTTTGTACATAATTTATCCAGTAATTGAATGTGACTATATGTTTACATCTCAAATCATCAAGTCAATTTTTTTAATGACAAAAATGAATGCAATAAGGGTTTTCAATTTTTTTTATTTAAACATGGCCAAAGTAAAGGTTTTTTTAAACTGTAAAAAAAAAAAAAATGGATATTCTGGTAGTAGGTTGCTGTATGCGTCTGATTATCACATTTTTTAAAGTTTTAAAATATTTCAAACAAGTTATATTGAGATTTACACAAAAGATAGTGTTGTTTTTTTTTTTTGGGGGGTGTTGTTACGTGTAAACTCATTGAGTTTTTAAATTCAAACAGAAAATGTACGCAAATTTAGATATTTGGTCATTTTTAGCTCTAAATAAAGTTAATAAAAAAAATTAAGTTGTTTGTCAACAGAGATACTTAAATAACTTTGGTGGAGATTCTTGTAATTGTGCAGAATTTGTTGTTTTTTTTTGTTTGTTTTTTTTGTTGATTTTTTTACACTGTTACTTCAAAATTTGTCTTCACTTTATTTAAATCTAACAAAGCTAAGTCATGTCCCCTGTCAATCAAACTAGTTTTTCTTCAAAGTCAACCTGATATAATGACAAGACCAGGGCATTATTCTGAGTAGTCAAAACCAATGGTTGCATTTCTCTCCCCCTCTCCCCCCCTACATCATCAGTCAGCCAAGTCACCTTATTTCACATTGACTTAAACAACTGACTTGCTTTCAATGATTTGACACTTGCTAATAAGTCGTCTTTGTGCAAGAGTTCTCAATACCATTAATGATCAGATTTTAAAGTGTTAGTGAGTCGCCTACGTGCAAGGGCTCTCAATATTTTTAATGCTGAGACTTGACACTTGCTAGTGGATATGCCTGTCCTTAATGCTAAGCGGCCCTAACGCTCCACTTTTACATCTCTCCAACTTAATCCATTTGTCAACGATCCCTGTGTCGACCAACTGTGTGGTGACCCATCTGTGTGTCAACCATCCATGTATATAGCCATGTGGTGCAGTGATGCTACTAGATTTTGTATAATATCAAAGTGATTCAATTGGCTGGTGTGACATTAATTCATTGGTCTGTAATGAGTGCAAGTTTACAAGTCTGTCATCATTTCATCGATGTGTATAAATAAGTTAAGTTGTACAGAGCAGAAAGGACAAAATGCAGCTTACCAACGGGCAACATGTTTCATTTCTATTTTCACATATTTGAAATCCAATCTATCTTATAATAAATTTCACATTGTAATCCGTTTTTAACTTGAGCGTCAAAATCTAACGTTCTTTAGTAAAATGCAACAATTTTAAATCCAAAATTGTTAACTTGGAAGAAGCGCTTTGATTACAGGACTTAAGTGCAGTTTACAATGAGATGAGATTTTGTCTCCATTTTGTCAGGTTTTAACTTCGATTATTTTGTCCTGTTTGTTTGGTAATGTGGGAACTTTTTTGGCAGAATTGAGATGTGAACAAAAGTTGACAAGATTAAAAAGCTTGTCGGGATGCGAATGTGCTTTTAAAAAGTTTGTTGTGTGAAGTGAGAGGCTTTTGGTTGAGGTGTGTTTACATGTGCCAAGACCAAACGATTTTGTGTGTAGTATTTGTAACCTCAGTGTTGAGCTCTTAAAATTTAACCTTTACAGACTAATCAAATATCAAGGGAGGTTTTTTCTATCAAAAGTGACCACATCATTATTTTTGACTCTCTAAAATGTTTGTTAATTCCTCTCTTTTTTTAAAATATATATATAGAGAGAGAGAAAGAGAGAGAGATAAATGTCTAATTGTGGAATAGTTGTCCTGAGTATGTCTTCAGATCAAATGTCCACCTCCCACCCCAGGAAAAGCTACTTGATTAGCTAGCCTACATTTCACAGCTGCTGTTAGGTGCTCCTTATTTATGCTCTTGTATAAATATTTTGGTATAAGTGCAAAAAAAAAATGGTGATCTTTTAGCTGTTGGATTTCTGTATCCTATAAGCTGGTCTTTTGCAACAAATATTTGAAGTCCATCACAGTTTTGCTCAGCAATTGTTTTCAACCGCTTGAACAAAAATATTTTTATTCACGAAGTTTGAATTAAACAAGAACTTTTTTCTGTGACAGAGTTCAAGTTCCCCCGTTATACACAGGTTTTCATATCTGGTATTTTTATACATATTTTTGCCGCTGGGAAGAAGCTCCGGCGGTATGCTTTATTTTCCCTCCTTGAAAAGTGCCTTATTTTTTCTGAAATATTCTTAAAGTGATACATTGTTGGTTTTCTATTGGAGAATTCAACTTGTTAATTTCAATCCCAATGACCCTCTTAACCTCTCCCCCCCCCCCCCCCCCCCCCCCAACCACGCACCTTTTCAACCCAACTGAAAAAAATAAATAATAATAATTGAAAAAATAATGCACAGAAGGAAATGAAAGTAACCAACTCTTGAAATATATTTTAGAAATTTGCACCCGTCGCAAGATTTTAAAATTGATGTTGATGTCTCTCGTATTTCTCACTGCTACATTTCTGATGGCCATTTTGAATTCTTCTTGACTTAAAAGAGTTCTCTTAACCCCCTTTAACTGTCTCAACCAGGGATTTTTAACAGCTACGTTCTTTCTGATCTGATGATCAGTTTTAAAACCAAGTAGCCGTTTCTGTGGTTACAAAATAATAATTTAATTGAATTATTGTGATGATTGTTTATAATAATTCCTGAAAAAAGTTAAGTTAAGAAATAAAATAATTTTTTTAAATAAACAAAACAATTCAAAACTCACGTCTCGTGTCATAAATGTGTCATCTATGAGCCACACAAATTGTTAGCGGAACCATTTTTTTGGGGGGGAAAGACGCTCATTTTCCAAAGTTATACCAAAAATTATCTGACGTCTGCTGCTTAGGAATTTATCGACTTCCTGTGTAACCCACTCAGTCTTAACCCTCTCAGTTTAAACTCACTCAGTCTTAACCCACTGCAATTTTAAACCCAGTCCCTTAAGTCCAGTGTACTGCAAGCATCCCAGCACATTCAACACAGTTCAATTTGTATTCTATTAATTTTTATGTGTTGCATATTTCTGTAACCACGGTAAAACTTCAACTCTGCATTCGTGGTCAAAATATCATTTATGAGCTTCTCTTTCATGGTGTACTTTTCTGTCACGCCTACGTTTACTGAGTTTACCTTGTTAACCTTGCAGATTTTTGTTTATATGTCGTAATAGATGTGGTTGATTCATGATTAATTTACTGCATTTGTCCTTACCAAAATCCAAACTGACTGAATATATTCTCATCAATAGTGTACATTTCAAATATAGCCAATAAATCTAATTCCTGTTCTTGGGTGTCCTAGTTTATTTTTAAACACATACAATTTTTGTGTAACCTAGTACAGTTGAACACATTCATGACACATCATGTTGTTTTTGTCCTACTTCTGGTTCCCTTATGGAGAATAAATCTATTATTATATTAATGACCAATGTAATTGGAAAAATAATATCACTTTATGGTGTAGTTTGTTAAATTAATTTTTTTTTTTCAATTTGTAAGTAATTTAATGAGTTTGATATGAAGATATTTTCCTTACCCAAATTGATGTATGAAGTTACATTTGAATTAAAGAGATTAGCCTAGTTTGACAATGATGGTGACAAAGGTGACAGCATGAGTGGTGCAGAACAACAGTTTGCCCCCTCACATCATATGATGTCAAGAATCTGTCAAGTGATTTCCAGTGTTTGATGTATTGCTTTCTTGTGTCTTAGCTCTAGACTCCCCACCCCCTCCCCCCTTCCTGCTGAGGGATCTGTCTATTGAGTCCAGCTAAGGATTAATTTACGTTAGTTGGAGACTTAAGTGGACCATGACTGGAAGGGTTCACGTCAAATTCACACATGACGCCATGTGGCCGTCATTTACACCTGTCCACTAACACGTCCCTATGTGCTCCCATCCCTATGTGCTCCTGGCATTCATCAAGGCAGAGAGCAGATTTTGGTTTCTTAGGGCATCTGTCTATTGACATAATGTCACTATGGAATGGAACTGTTGATGGGGCTTATGTCATGACATGTGAAAATGGGCATTGACAACACAGTGTCATAGTTTGCACATGTGACATTTTGTCATCCGTAGTTCATAAGTAGTGGACAGCATATGTCATGCAAGCATTGCATTCAATGTTCAGTTGCTGGAGGACAGTGAAACTTTGAGTTGTGAGTTTTTGTTTTGTGATTGGGTGGTTATTTGAAAATGGTCGGTACCACAGGGCAATAAAAATTTAATGTTTGAACTTATTATTTGTATTATTATTAAAACTATTATAATTATCATTTATTTGGAGGAAGAGAGCAAAGAAAAGACTGAGATGCTTTTGGTCCGTTTAACTGCAAAGCTCAGCCCAGATTGATTTATTGGCAAGGCCAATCACGTTAAGCATACTACAAGTACAAGAGTTTAGTAAAACAAAGATTGTATTATCAGCTCTTGATCTGGAACTTCTCTTCATAAAATATAGCCATATATAATTCTCTGTCTCATTGCTTGAGGCTTTGATTTTACTCTTTAAATTTTGTTTTATAAATTTGTGATTAATGGTGTTTTTTGCTTTAATGAATTTTTCTTTAATTACATTTAACTATAACTTGTTAGCTTAGTCCCCTTCTGACTTAAGTCAAACAAATATCAGTTACAATGGTAACAAACTTTGGCTAAAACAAATCTGTTGCATTTATAAAACTTGCCCCAGGTTATTCTTCTCGCAAGTGTTTTTTTGTCACAAAATGTCAGAAGTAAAACGAGATGTTGAGACAGAGCCCAAATGAAAGCAAACATGGTGATCTGCAACATTCTTAACTCCCCGTCTGATATATTTCAAAGTGTTGTCCATGCACACAAACAGTGAAGCCCATCAGTTATCTTATTGAGACTCCCTGTACAATTCCACTGTTAAAGTTTTGGTGCAGTATTAAGGTAGATTAAGGAAATAACTGTCTGAAGTGTAGCCAATGTTTGAAGAACGTTATGAGTCATTCTACTGTACAGATTTCAAGTGGATTCTGTTCTTTCTGGCAACAGGTTTCAGTTGTTCGACAGACTGAAAATTTCACTTATTTATATATGTGTTCTCAGCTGCTGTTAAACTGTTTGTCTTTTCAAGATCTGTGCAACACTTAATCTACTCTAATCCCTGTTTGTGTCGTGTAAGAACTTGAAGGCTATCACCGACAACTGAGTTGTTATGAAATGTGTAGCTGCTTTCAGCACAATTAATGTTGGGGGGTATCGGCACAATTAATGTTTGCGGGTATCAGAATATTAGCACAAAATTAATGTGAGCATGTATCAGATCAAATCGCAATTAAATGGGTCAGGTATCAAATATCAGAACAATTAATCTTGAAAGGTATCAGATATTAGCACAACTAATTTGTGAAGATGTCAGGTATAAGATGTCAGGTATTCACATCGCCTGTAAGTGTATGATGAGTTCTTCACTGTGTTCATATTGGCTGAATTAATGTGTGCATGCAATGGCTATTACTTCTCACTATGTTTGCTTTTATCACAGTGGTTCTCAACCTATGATTATCACTGACACTCACCAACAGGTGGTCCATCAGAGTGAGGGTTTTTATTAGAAGAGAATTAATAATAAAAACAATTTTGTTATATAATTATTTGTATGAACTTTTTCAGCATTAATATCCAAATTCTGTAGAAAACTCCACCCCATGTCAGTCGCAGCTTAGTAGAACTTAAATAAATTTGTCAAATACTTTAGGAGTGGTCTGACATTGAGGCACATTATTAATGTGGTCCATGAGTCCAAAATAGCTAAGAACCATTGTTGAATAAATTCCATAATTTTTTGACTGCTACATGACTGGAAAATGCAATAGAAACTTGATGTAGTAATAATATAGGCTTGTGTTTTGAAACAAAATTTATTATTATCTGAAGGTTTTGTTTTTTTTTAAATTAAATAACTATTCTTACAATTTATTTTTGAATGTTCATTTTGCCATTCACTAACCTCTCTGTGTACATTTTATTAATTTTTAAATAGATTATATTTCTCAGGAATTTTTTTTAATTTTAAAATTTGAAGCACAAAAATGGAAAAAACTTGTCATAGAGCACATTTATTCTTGGTACAGCCAACGTATAGGACACATTTTTTCTAGATACAGGCAACATATAGAACACATTTTTTCTAGGTACAGCCAACATATATAACACATATTTTCTAGGTACAGCCAACATATAGAACACATTTTTTCTAGGTACAGCCAACATATAGAACACATTTTTTCTAGGCACAGCCGAGGTTACTTTTAAAAGCTTTTGTTAACTGGCATTAGTGAGGACAACTGTGCTCCTAGTGGCATCTGGAATGGGTTTACAACAACCTTTACATTAGTCATACAAAAATGTCTGGGGTCCGAAGGACATTTCAACAGACCACAGACGAAATAGTATTTTTTGCTTTGCTATGGCAGTAAACAGGCATAAAATCACTCTTACTCTTATCAATAACTTGTCGACAAACATAATGTTATTTTCTTAAAACCATATAGTTGATGACATACAAGATCAAAATGGCCAGTGGAATAAAAGTTTGATTTTTTTTTTTTTTTAAATGATAATTTATTCCAACTGAGTTTTCAATGTTCCTATTGTTATTTCACATCACTATTGAAAAATGGTTGAATAATTATTTCCTTGTTCTGCTGTGTTTATCAAACACAACAAAATAAACAAGGACAATTTTATTCTATTTTTTTTACCACTGAATTGTCAAGACTGTATAATTGCAAATTGTGTATTTACAAAGATCATTCACATTGTTTCTGTACTTTTTGGTTTCGATATGTTGTATGATGTTCCTTATTGAAACATGTTCTTTTATAATGTAGGTGATTTTAACTGCTTTTGCCAGTGTACGATTGCCAGTCAAATCTTGTTTCTGATTTGTGGAGGGCTTTCTTATTTAAAAAGAAATATAAAATACAAACTGTTTCCAATATGTCCATATTTTTTATGTCGCTTTAACTTAAATGAAAATACTTTTTATTTCAATGCTGATATTTAGCGACCAGGTATTGAGTTCTCTTACAACATGACAGTTGATTTCCCCCCCCCCCCTAATATTATACACAACAAGTATATGNTTCATGATACTGACATCATTAGATGTCCCACGGATGTTTTCAAACGTTATCTAAGTAAATAGAATGTATCAACCAAACTTCCCCCCCCCCGCCCCTACCTCGGTTGTCACAGTACACTTTTCATTATAAAAGTCAGCATAGATGTGTCACTTGGTGCCAGCTTATTAAACCACTCTCAGAATTGTCCAGCCACCAGAACTTCTTTACGGCCACTTACATGTGAGCACAAATAGTGGGCCACGATGTATACTTGATTCTCAGTTGATTGATCTATTTCCAGCAAGAACAGCCTAACTTATCTGCTTTATCAGTACTGGGAACATGTGACAACTGGAGGTATGCATGCACCTGGTCATGATGCGGTAGTTTCAATTCTGGCATTTTTGGTGCCTACTGTATATAAAATAAACTGGAATATGTTTATCATTTATTCCATAGATACCCAGTGATCAATGTAGGACCTTGTGCTTAATGTAGGACCTTGTGCTTAATGTAGGACCTAGTGATTAATGTTAGACCTAGTGATTAATGTAGGACTTTTGAATATGGTGGTCGTGACTGCCTGGTATTGACATCTCTGTCATTAGGTTGTGTTGTCTCCTCTCTAAAGTGGCGTCATCAGCCCATATTGAAGACAGAACTCCCACCACCTACCTTTGTGAAACCCCCGGATAAAGAATACAGAACTGGTTGGGGGGGGGGGGGGGGATCTAAACCAGTTTTATGTCAGAAGGCAGCAAATAAATTGAGAGATAGTCTTGTG
The DNA here is from genome assembly GCA_964033795.1 of Lymnaea stagnalis. Classification (NCBI taxonomy): domain Eukaryota; kingdom Metazoa; phylum Mollusca; class Gastropoda; family Lymnaeidae; genus Lymnaea; species Lymnaea stagnalis. The sequence continues at coordinate 51,416 of CAXITT010000382.1, read as the reverse complement.
GCTGCATGAGATAGATGTTGCCCCTGGGATGGCTGGAATTTTGAGAAACCCTGATTTAAGGTATTATGTAGAAGAGTTTTATTGTTGTCCATTGATCTATTATACAAATACAAGCGCGTGTATCGGTGGAGTTTGTTTGCTAGACTGTATTACAGGCGACATCGCACCCTCGTGTACACGTGAATTAAAGAAATCTTGATTTGTAACACATTTTCCTCTTAGGGCATAATGTTATCTTTGTATTCTGGTGAAATGTTGATCGGAAGAGATGGAAGTTTGGTAGCGAATCTATTCAAGTTAGTGTTGTTTTGTTCATGGATTTGTGAAACTGATTTCATCTTTCTCATCTTGATATCACCGCAGTGAATAAAACAAAACACAACCACCATCTTTTGATACAGTTGCGAGTGTGGATGCTTGTTCCTATCGATAGTCATTCAATAAAACGAAATAAAACTAATGAATACATTTGACGTCTTGTTCTCGGGGGAAAGTTTCTGTGGATCTGCTATGCTTGTCGCGTGTTGAGGGTCGGGCTTATTTGATGAAAGAACTTTGTCATTTCAGATACAGTAAATATCAAGTATGACTGAGTCAGAGAGTAATGGAATTCGGGGTCTGAGATTGAGAGTTCAGAAGTTAGAGTAGGGGTCTCAAACTCGAGGCCGGAGCGCCATTTGTGGCCCGCAAGATGATATTTTGTGGCCCGATACCTGACAGCAAAGTTTAGTGTTAATGGGGCCCGCGTGTTTTCCCCATTCTCATATCTATAATGTGACCCTCCGGGACGGTTTCAGTCGCATCACACCGATTAGTCTAAATCTGATTTTTATTTTGCTTTATAGTCTATATAGGTTTCGACATTGATTATAAAGGTAAAAACCGTTTAGAAAAGTCTAAAAGTTTTTCTCTTATATCATTGATGAGACAAACGTGGCCAAAATGCGGTTTTAAGAAAACACGCTTCGAATATCGTATTTAAATATTTTTTGTATCAACAGTTTAAAAAAGTTAGTGAGTAATGCACAACTATAATTTGTAAGTCGTATAGCAATTTGACACAGTATCAAAGAATCTCTATTAAATAATTAAAATTGACGCTAGGGTGTACGAGTGAAGGAAATTCCGTCAGAATAGGTCGCTTTCAAAATAGATTTAGTCAAAAATGCCTTTTCTGCGATCAACAAAAAAATCAAAATTTACTCTCTCAGATCTATAGGGGCTTGAAGTACCAATCAGAATTTACTCTCTCAGATCTAGGGGCTTGAAGTACCAATCAAAATTTACTCTCTCAGATCTATAGGGGCTTGAAGTACCAATCAAAATTTACTCTCTCAGATCTATAGGGGCTTGAAGTACCGCCAGTTCCGCGCCTTTTTATAGAAAATAGAGTGAGCAGCTGAGGATGCTGTCTACTTCACAGAGGTACATTGGCTTAGTAGGGGAAACAAAGAAAATAGAGTGAGCAGATGAGGATGCTGTCTACTTCACAGAGGTACATTGGCTTAGTAGGGAAAACAAAGAAAATAGAGTGAGCAGATGAGGATGCTGTCTACTTCACAGAGGTACATTGGCTTAGTAGGGAAAACAAAGAAAATAGAGTGAGCAGATGAGGATGCTGTCTACTTCACAGAGGTACATTGGCTTAGTAGGGAAAACAAAGAAAATAGAGTGAGCAGATGAGGATGCTGTCTACTTCACAGAGGTACATTGGCTTAGTAGGGAAAACAAAGAAAATAGAGTGAGCAGATGAGGATGCTGTCTACTTCACAGAGGTACATTGGCTTAGTAGGGAAAACAAAGAAAATAGAGTGAGCAGATGAGGATGCTGTCTACTTCACAGAGGTACATTGGCTTAGTAGGGAAAACAAAGAAAATAGAGTGAGCAGATGAGGATGCTGTCTACTTCACAGAGGTACATTGGCTTAGTAGGGAAAACAAAGAAAATAGAGTGAGCAGATGAGGATGCTGTCTACTTCACAGAGGTACATTGGCTTAGTAGGGAAAACAAAGAAAATAGAGTGAGCAGATGAGGATGCTGTCTACTTCACAGAGGTACATTGGCTTAGTAGGGAAATCATAGAAAATAGAGTGAGCAGCTGAGGATGCTGTCTACTTCACAGAGGTACATTGGCTTAGTAGGGGAAACAAAGAAAATAGAGTGAGCAGATGAGGATGCTGTCTACTTCACAGAGGTACATTGGTTTAGTAGGGGAAACAAAGAAAATAGAGTGAGCAGATGAGGATGCTGTCTACTTCACAGAGGTACATTGGCTTAGTAGGGAAAACAAAGAAAATAGAGTGAGCAGATGAGGATGTTGTCTACTTCACAGAGGTACATTGGCTTAGTAGGGAAAACAAAGAAAATAGAGTGAGCAGATGAGGATGCTGTCTACTTCACAGAGGTACATTGGCTTAGTAGGGGAAACAAAGAAAATAGAGTGAGCAGATGAGGATGCTGTCTACTTCACAGAGGTACATTGGTTTAGTAGGGGAAACAAAGAAAATAGAGTGAGCAGCTGAGGATGCTGTCTACTTCACAGAGGTACATTGGCTTAGTAGGGAAAACAAAGAAAATAGAGTGAGCAGCTGAGGATGCTGTCTACTTCACAGAGGTACATTGGCTTAGTAGGGAAAACAAAGAAAATAGAGTGAGCAGCTGAGGATGCTGTCTACTTCACAGAGGTACATTGGCTTAGTAGGGAAAACAAAGAAAATAGAGTGAGCAGATGAGGATGCTGTCTACTTCACTGAGGTACATTGTCTTAGTAGGGGAAACAAAGAAAATAGAGTGAGCAGCTGAGGATGCTGTCTACTTCACAGAGGTACATTGGCTTAGTAGGGAAAACAAAGAAAATAGAGTGAGCAGATGAGGATGCTGTCTACTTCACTGAGGTACATTGTCTTAGTAGGGGAAACAAAGAAAATAGAGTGAGCAGCTGAGGATGCTGTCTACTTCACAGAGGTACATTGGCTTAGTAGGGAAAACAAAGAAAATAGAGTGAGCAGATGAGGATGCTGTCTACTTCACTGAGGTACATTGTCTTAGTAGGGGAAACAAAGAAAATAGAGTGAGCAGATGAGGATGCTGTCTACTTCACAGAGGTACATTGGCTTAGTAGGGAAAACAAAGAAAATAGAGTGAGCAGCTGAGGATGCTGTCTACTTCACAGAGGTACATTGGCTTAGTAGGGGAAACAAAGAAAATAGAGTGAGCAGCTGAGGATGCTGTCTACTTCACAGAGGTACATTGGCTTAGTAGGGGAAACTTCTTGAAAAGGGTTGTTGAGTTGAGAGCAGAAATCAAAGCCTTCGTGGAGAAGGACGTGGTGGTTGTTCCTGTACTAACTGATCCCAAATGGCTCATGGACTTGACTTAGCTAGCTTTTCTTGTTGACATTACACAGGAGCTGAATGTACTCAACAAGAAGTTACAAGGCTAGGGGCAGCTTATCAGTGTTGCCTATGACAATGTTAGGGCATTCTGCACAAAACTTGTGTTATGGTTCTCAGAGAAAACTCTTCCATTTCCCAACAGGCAAAGTACTCATGGACTCGGGCACACCATTCAGTAGTAAGTTTAAGTAAGTATACTAATGGCATTGCAAAGCTACAGAAAGAATTTGATCATAAGTTCGCAGGCTTCAAAACACACAGAGTCACTTTTCACATTTTTTGCTGACCCTTCTCATTCAATGAGGAAGATGCACCTCCCCCCCCCCCCATTTTTTTTTCTTGCGCTTCAAATGAAGCTGATTCATTGGCTTCAGTGCAATTCTGAACTTAAGGCCAAGTTCAGGTAGGTGAATAGAAAAACAGACAAGCTTGGACAATGTATGAGAGAATTGCCCTCCACATTCCCTGAGATTGCCAGGTTGTTCAAGCGGATCATGTGCCTTTTTGGGAGCACCTGTCTGTGAGAAATGCTCTTTTCCACTATGAACTTTATCAAGTCAAAGTTCAGGGCAAAACTTACTGATGAGCATCTTCAAGCTATACTAAGGGTCTCAGTTGCTTCCTCACTTAAGCCAAATGTTGCTCAGCTGTGTAAGAAGAAGCTCTGAAATGTCTCTGGCAACAAGGAGAAGGAGCAAGTAAGTGAAGCCTAGTTTTTGAGAACCCTTAATGTTTTTATTTTTTATTAATAAAGTTTGATCAGATTGTAACTGTTGTACTTTATTAAATTTGTAATCCCTTTTTTGTGGAATCTTGGTGCGGCCCAGTCTTCACTCAGACTCTATACTCCTGAGGCCCCGGATAATTTGAGTTTGAGACCCCGGAAAGGGTAATGAAATTCTGGGTCTGAGATCGAGAGTTCAGAAGCTAGAGAGTAATGAAATTCTGGGTCTGAGATCGAGAGTTCAGATTTGAAACTCTCAACCTGAATTTAGCCATACACAAACTGCAGAAGCGGAGACGAATAAACTAGCCCATTAAATAATAATCACATCAAAGGAACTGTTCGATTGGAATCAAATGTCACATTCCGTTTCTTCGGTCCACAGATATTCGAATACTTTCTTGCTGTAGTTACACAACAGAAAAAAAACGACGCTTCTGTAACTAATAAAAAAATAACTTTGTTGTCTTCAATGAAATGGAGCTAAACAGATAACGGATTTTAATTTATTCATCTTGTAATCTATCTTTAATGACATGGTGGGGGGGTGGGGACAGAGACACGAAGGAATCCCACCAATAATAAAACATAAGGTTAATTGTATAAAAAATTGCTTTCAGACATTCTGTCCCTTATTCCCCCCCTCCCACCAAAAAAAAAGGGGGGGGGGGTATCCGGGTTCTGGTTATACAATCAAGTTGGTTGGTACATTTTAGGGTGAAGGTACAATCTAAGGGGGCAGGTGCAATCAAGTTTGTTGGTAACATTTAAGTTGCAGGTACAATCAAGTTAGTTGGTACAATCTTGGGGGAAGTATAATAAAGTGAGTTTTTACACTTATGGGTGCTAGTACTATTTAGGGTGCTGGTACAATAAAAGAGATTGTACAGTCATGGGTCCTGGTACAGTCTAAGATGCTGGTAAAATCAACGGCGCTGTTATATTCTAAGGTGCTGGTACAATCTAGGGGGTAGGTACATTCAATGGGGCTGGCACAATATAAGGTGTTGGTATAATCCATGGAGCTGGTTCAATCAAGTCGTTTACAGCCAGGGGCTGGTACAATCAATGAGGCCGGTACAAATTAAGATGACGACGGTGCCCAACCACCATTCAATCGTCCTCTGCTGGTTGTAAATGGTATACAGTCCAGTCCTAAGATCTCCAGCAGGTCAGCACAGCGCATTTACTTATCAGATAAGGCATTGGAAAGGCGTGTCCTCTCTTCTGCTTTATAACTGCTGCTATTTCTGAAATCAACGTAGTCGGACCAGAATTGTGATCTTAGACATGGACATTCATAGCGTGTGTCTGTTCTTGTGTCTGACAATCCTGGGAGCACGCAGTCGATCAGTTGAAGTGAGTGAAGAGTACGCTAATTGATACGTTTTAATGGGATCAAGGCTAGTTGTTTTGTTGTTGTTGTTTATTTTTGGTGTGGCGGAGGCTTATTTCAAGAAACAAAACATATATTTAAAAAAGAAACTTTCAATGTTAAAAACACCATGCGAGAAACTAAAAAAATGAAATAAAACTACATGAATTTAGTTTTTTCAACATGCAGCTGACAGATGTCTACAACGAAGTACTTTTTAAAAATCTTAAGGCTTGAATGGCCTAACATCATGAGTAATGACGAGCTCTGGATCCCACAAGACAGAGACCCGCTAAGGATGAGACTCGTCAGACGGTGGCTGAGACAGATCGGTGACATGCCCAGGACGACCAAGAGACAGACACAGTCAACATATAACAATAATTAGAGACAGACACGGTCAACATACAACAATAACTAGGGGCAGACACAGTCAACATACAACAATAACTAGAGACAGACACAGTCAACATACAACAATAACTAGAGACAGACACAGTTAACATACAACAAATAACTAGAGACAGACACAGACAACATATAACAATAACTAGAGACAGACACAATTAACATCCAACAATAACTAGAGACAGAAACAATGAACATACAACAATAACTATCCATATCACATGCTTTTTACGTAATCCTTAGAAATATTATTTAATATACATTCGTTTTTTTAATGCAAAGTAAAATTCCTGACAACTTTATTGACCATACTCGAACAGCCTGCGCCAGACGTCAATGACAATGACAGTGGATTCGATTGGCGGGACAAAGGTGTCATCACGCCGGTATCCGACCAGGGTCAGTTGGGCGATGCTGCTGACTTTGTCATTGCAGGTGAGATTTGATAGTAGAGTTAAGCAAGCTCAGATCGTCCAGCTCAACGATGTGAGATTTGATAGTAGAGTTAAGCAAGCTCAGATCGTCCAGCTCAACGATGTGAGATTTGATAGTAGAGTTAAGCAAGCTCAGATCGTCCAGCTCAACGATGTGAGATTTGATAGTAGAGTTAAGCAAGCTCAGATCGTCCAGCTCAACGATGTGAGATTTGATAGTAGAGTTAAGCAAGCTCAGATCGTCCAGCTCAACGATGTGAGATTTGATAGTAGAGTTAAGCAAGCTCAGATCGTCCAGCTCAACGATGTGAGATTTGATAGTAGAGTTAAGCAAGCTCAGATCGTCCAGCTCAACGATGTGAGATTTGATAGTAGAGTTAAGCAAGCTCAGATCGTCCAGCTCAACGATGTGAGATTTGATAGTAGAGTTAAGCAAGCTCAGATCGTCCAGCTCAACGATGTGAGATTTNTTTTTTTTTTTTTTTTTTTTTTTTTTTTACCAAATAACAAGACTAAACAGACGGCAAAGAAAAGAGACCTACATTTTTAAAGGCCATGTCTGGTTTTTAAAAAATCCCCACAGTGACAACATGATTCCCACCCATTGGAGCTTTATTTAAACAAAAATCCTACAGAGTTTAATACCGTATAAATTTTATATTTCTTTAGAAAGAATTTTAACACATCTATTAAATAAAAAGATGTGAGTAATTTCACTCATGAAATATTTTTTCTTAATCTTAAAAAAAAAATAAAAAAATTAATTATAAAAAAAAACTCTGGCTAGGCGATAAAGTAATTTTAAAAAATTGCCATGGTTGTTAGAAAATATTTGTTTACAATGTCAGTATAAAAATTATCCAAATTTTTATTAAAATTTAGGAATTGATTATTATTAGTGTCTAAACAATAATTATCTGCCAGTTCATCCTTACGCCACCACATCCCAAAAAATTGTTATCTATATAAAAAAAAATTTGACTGAATAAAAAGTATTTCCTAACTTTAAACAAACAAAATACTGGTTGGGCAAATTTGTGTTCCGTACACCCCAGCGATCTCGAACAGTCAAAATAATGCTTCGCGCGAGACTTGTGAACAATTAGCTCCCACATGGAGTCCACTGATTTACTTAGGATTATTAAGCCCTAGCACTGGGGCCCTAACTTTGAGTTACTTGCTGAAGTTTTTTTTTTTTTTTTTTTTTTTTTTTACAATACTAATCTGGCGCTTGCGTGTCGTGGATTCTAGAAGGAGTTGAGAGTCTCCTGGCCATACAGACCAAGACAAAAGCCGTAGTCCTCAGCAGGGAGGAGGTGGGCGTGTGCTGCGACGACCCTGACACCCACCAACCGAAGTACAGCGGATTTGACTGCATCAAAGCCATCGGCGGCCTGTGCGGTCAATATTCCTACAAAAACCATTCGGGAAAATGCCAGAGTAAAAAATGTACCCCATTGGGCAAGGTAAGTAAAAAGAAAAATGTACCCCGGTGGGTAAGGTAAAGGTAAAATGTAGTCCTGTGGGAAGTATAAGTTAACATTGTACCGTTGTACTCCCCATATCCCTGTACCCGTGTACACCTGTAACCTTGCACCCCTGTATCATTGTACCCTTGTATCCTTGTACACCTGTATCCTTGTACACCTGTACCCCTTTATCCCTTGTACCCCTGTACCCTTGTATCCATGTACCCTTGTACCGATGTACCCCTGTACCCCTGTACTCCTGTTACCCTTGTACCCCTGTACTGCTGTACCCCTTTACCCTTATATCCCTGTACCCTTGTACCCCTGTACTCATGTAGCCCTGTATCCTTGTTCTCCTGTATCCCTGTACCCCTGTATCCCTGTACCCCTGTACCTTTGTACCGCTGTATCCCTTGTACCCCTGTACTCCTGTGGGCAAGTACAAACGCTAAAGTCACGTACACATCATTCACTCTACGGCTCCATTTATATTTAATCTTTGTATTAGGAAGTGTTTGTTTTTTTCCCAAATAAATCCTTACAACAATCCAATGGGGTGGGGTTGGGGGGGTGGCGGAGGCACAGTAATGACGACATGATGAAGTTTGCTCGTAAAAATTGGTCTTGCTAAAAGATGAATAAAAATGAATACGCAAATGGATGATTCGCCAATCTTATTTTACGAGACAACGAATATGAACACAGCTTTGTTAAATAAGTTGGCATTATTTTGACATGGTTTGCTCGTATGTAGTTTTATAATGTTGCGTCTGTTTTTAAATGTGGTCAATCTTAGATTGTTTTTATTTCTCTTTTTAATATAGTTGACTTTGTACCTCGCTTCCAGCTTTTGGGGATGAAGCGTGTTTTTCAAATAAACTTTATTATTATTATTTATTATTATCATCATTTAATTTATTGTTTTTGTCACAGGTGACCGGTACAGGTTACATTAGTAAAGGTCGAGAGGACGAAATGCTGAAGGTCATCCTACTGACGCCCATAGCAGCAGTGATTGATGCCAGTCAGGAATCATTTCAAGTAATTCAAACATTTTCCCAAAGGAAATTAAACGCAGATGAAGTCTAGAACCTCTCACGCGGTGCAAGTCCAGTTTATAACAATTAATACGTATCGATATAGCTTTTTAATTTCTAAGTACGACTACTAGAGCTTCCCCGTAGGATTGTATTGAGTTGTTGACGGGGAAAAAAATGCTCCGCGTTACTGCTCACTGACCGGAGAGATAGAAGAAGAACCCTGGATGTCTCCTCCGTCACGTCATAATCACGTGACTTTTAATTACCTGTCTGCAAGGGATGTTTCCAGCGAGGACCTCTGCGAAGATTTTTCACAATCTTTAATATGACCTCATTTATTTATACGACCAAAAGCTTATTTTCCCACAGAAGTTTTGAAATCTGTTATAGAAAGCTCCCTGTGACTATGTTTGTATTTTAATTTGATACTTATTAACAAGAAAAACTAATAATGGATCGCAACCAAATTTGACATGGTCATGCCTCCTGATTTATACGCAGTTCTGTGAAAATTTTGGGAAAAATGTCCATTTATCCCAAAAGATTTTGCATTATTTTAAGAAACCTCACTGCATGGTACAAGGAGGTAGAAGTGGGGATATACATTAGATTAAAATTATCATATAGTTCAGGGATATGCATAAAGGGTGCCTTGTGGTACCTAGGGGTTTACCATCATGGGGGTAATTTTTATTACCAACTTTAATAGATGTCCCTGGGGAAGGGAAAATCATAAGTTTGTGATGATTAAGCCCCAAGTCAGCATTTAGTAAAACTACTTCACTGAATGGATGTGTGCATTTTATGAGTATAGCAATGTGTCAAAGGCAATTTCATTTTTTTCTTAAATTAAATTATTTCCATGTTTTACTTTCATTATGAACTTCTTAAATTCCAAACGCAAAAAGTGTCTGTTTAGATTTTTTTTCTTTTTTTGACTGACATCAGAAAATGACTTTTTTTTTTTTTTGAAGGTTTCAACGTAAGGTCGGTAAAAGGTTGTTGTTGTTTTTTGGGGGGTGTGGGGGTGGAAGGGCTTCGGTCAGGTACCTTGCAAGTTATCATTATCTCTTATATATTTTTTGCTTCTGATGTGTGCCAGCCGGCCCCTTCCCAACTCTGAAAGTACTGAGTGAAAAGAATGCTGTCATGCGTGACGTATGAACTCTGGTAAAAAAAAATATTTAGTGTGAGACGACTTTTATGTTAATGAACAAAGAGTCACGGGTATGATGTGGGACAGTCTATAGGACTACTCTTTAAAGGCCATCTGGCAGGGTGTAAGACTTTCTGTAGGACTATTGTTTCAAAGCTGGCAAGTAGAGTATAGGATTGTCTTGAGGCCTATTATTTAAAGGCCATCATTCAGGGTGTAAGACTTTCTGTAGGACTATTGTTTCAAAGCTGGCAAGTAGAGTATAGGATTGTCTTGATGCCTATTATTTAAAGGCCGCCATATATTATAGAAAAATGATAAGTGAATTTTTCACATTATTTAAAAAAAACACATTTTTTAAACCCCTTGGATTCACCCTGTGTTTTCTCAAACCCGGTCAATAAACTGCTACCCGGTTAATAAACTGCTACCCGGTTAATAAACTGCTACCCGGTGAATAAACTGCCACCTGGTGAATAAACTGCCTCCCGGTTAATAAACTGCACACTGTTTAAAGCCCTAGTTTTATTTATATTTTACTGACAAGAAACCTATCTTCTGCTTCAGATGTACCAAAATGGCGTCTATTCTGAGCCCAAGTGTAGTTTCACCCAAGTGGATCACCCCGTACAAATTGTTGGCTATGGAACTGATGAAAGTGGTCAGGATTACTGGATCATCAAAAATAGCTGGGGTAAGATCGGAAGT
>CAXITT010000382.1:3614-30884 GCA_964033795.1 Lymnaea stagnalis | reverse complement strand
TTAAAATATTAAGTTTAGAATAGAAGTGTAAATTATGTTTAAAATTGTATTCCTCCAGATGAGTCTCCTCTCAAATTTGGTTGGTTGAATGTATTAATGAAAGCCATGGAGATGACCAAACTGGACTTTAAAAATTTCACATGAAGATGTCAGAACTAGACATTGAAAACTTCACATGCAGATGACCAAGATGGACATTGAAAACTTCACATGAAGATGTGAGAACTGGAGTTTGAAAACATCACATGCAGATGACCAAGCTGGAAATTGAAAACTTAATATGACGATGTCAAAACTGGACTTAAAACTTTACCATGACAAGGATGACTTATTGAAGTAGGTTTTTTTAAACATTTTGCCTTCAATCAAACAAACAAAAAAACAACAAAACTACAACTATAATAAAAAGTTTAACAGTATTTTAAAGATTAATTCATATGAACACTATGATTATTGGTATTATTACATATGTGAAGACATTACCTACAGAAATACAGAGGATAGCATATTACTATTACAGTAAAACCTCAGTTTTACAACCTTTAAATTGCCATTAAAACGAGGGCGTTAATTGGAGGGGTCTTAAAAAAGAGGTACGACATTTTTGAAAAATGACATTTAGAAAATTAAGTAAACAAGTAAAAAAAATACACATACCATTAAGTATAGGCACCATCGTACGTTCAGAAACATAAATTAAACTCTGTCTCACAACCAATATAAACTCATTATTGTCTCAAAACCAATATAAACTCATATTGTCTCAAAACCAATATAAACTCATTATTGTCTCAAAACCAATATAAACTCATATTGTCTCACAACCAATATAAACTCATATTTTCTCACAACCATATAAACATATATTGTCTCAACCAATATAAACTCATATTGTCTCACAACCAATATAAACTCATATTGTCTCACAACCAATATAAACTCATATTGTCTCACAACAATATAAACTCATATAGTCTCACAACCAATATAAACTCATATAGCCTCACAACCAATATAAACTCATATAGTCTCACACCCAATATAAACTCATATTGTCTCACAACCAATATAAACTCATATTGTCTCACAACCAATATAAACTCATATTTTCTCACAACCAATATAAACTCATATTGTCTCACAACCAATACAGTCATTATCTTCCTATTCCTCATTAATTCCAATCCTGGTTTGGTAGTTGTTTAAAAACGTGTGTAAGTGCTGAGTACATGCTTAGAGTTATAACTATTTATGTATAAGATAAGCGCATTAATATTGTTGTAATTATTTTGATTAAATCATTGCATAGTTGTTTTTATTGAAAGAAAGCTGTTATTTCTGTTTGTTTGCATGATCCCCCCACCCGTGCATGTTCTTTTAGTATGTCTCTTTGAACACCAGTCATGGTGTCACCAAGGTCTGAAAGGCCCCTGCTCAGGATATAACTGGCCATCTCCTTGGAGTATTTCAAAAGACAAATTTACGGTGCAAGCGTTATTTCCCCTTCACTACTTTTGGCTGCTTTAGTGCATGGTCTGCTGTTAAAAGTTGTAAACGAAACTGTTTTCTTCAAGCGCATAAATATAGCATTGCTTTGGAATCTGACTTTTCAGGTGCTAGGTTGTAAAATTGAATTATTTGAAGGTTGCAAGTTGCGTTTTAGAGGGAGTCGTTTAAGAGAGGTCGTTTATATATTACAAAGCATCGGTGAATTTTTTTTCTGTCGTATGTTGGAGGAAGTCATTTAAGAGGTGGTAGCAAAACCGAGGTTTTACTGTATTGGAAAGACTTTACCATCACCTAGACAGACCTAAAAAATATGCTAGGGTGCTTTTCTTTGACTTCTCATCAGCATTTAACACTATCCAACCACACCTTATGATTAAAAAGCTTTATTCGTTATGTTTAAATTCAAATTTTCAAGTGAGGATACTGAACTTATTAACAATTTGCCCACAATATTTCAAGTTGAATGACCAAATATCAGTAACTAGAGAAATATGTACCGGGTTACCTCAAGGTTGCGTTCTCTCCCCTGTCCTGTATACAATATATACCAATAATACCCAGAGCCCAAGCAACACCCTTCCAATAATTAAATTTGCTGATGATACTACCATTGCTTAATATCTGAAGGGGAAAGCATATACCACAACTTACTAGCTTTATCAGTTGGTGCAATGAAAATTTTCTTCAGTTAAGTGTCTCAAAACTGAAAGAAATGGTTGTCCATTTCCAAAGGGGGAATCACCCAATTACAGATCTCACAATAAATACTCACAGTATTGAGGAAGTAGAGACATAAAAGTATCTAGGTATCACCATTAATAATAAGCTGACAGGGCATGACTTGGACCCTAACAAAAACAGCAGAAAACCTATTAAACACATGGGAGAGAAAATTTATTTCGGGAAATATATGACAAAGGATGAATATGGACGGAGAATACTTACAAACCAGAAATTGTACAGTCTATATCAGGATCCCACGCTAGTAGCAGAAATAAAAAAAGGGCAGGCTACGCTGGGCAGGATACTTAAAGAGAATGCCAAATGACAGAAGAGTGAAGCGGGTACATCACCAAACCCCAGAGGAAAACGGCTCAAAGGCAGAGCTAGGCTTAGATGGGTGGATGATGTGGAAAAAGATCTACAGCAGCTGGGAATCCAAGCATGGAAAAGAAAAGCATTAGTTAGGTCTGAGTGGAAGGAAGTAGTGAGGCAGGCCAAAGCCCTACATGGGCCATAGCGTCACAAGGATAGATGGATGACATGGCATGAACACAGCCAAATTTTTTATTAAAAAATCAACCAAAGACTTTTCTATCTTTAAAAAATGTACTATTACCGTGTAAACAAACAAGTTATTAACTTATTATACAATGCAACAATTGGAAGCCTTCTAAACTTCCGTCCCATTACACTGCAGCGCTATCAGCTCCATCTACAACTTTGCAGGTGCAGTTTTCACATCTTTGACAAATGGGTTAAAAACAGCTTGAAATGACTTATCTATGCTTCAAAGTCACTAAAGCGCTGTGCGAATTTGGTGCAAAGTAAGTTTTTCAGCAAAGTGTGCACTGGGAAACAATATAGCTTGACTTGGTTCAACATTGCTTGGCAACAAGAAAAGTGAGACAAGTTGCATGTGTGTCTCCCATAAGCACATCTTAACTTGAAATGCCTTCACTGCATCATGCATATCAGTAATCAAGTGGTCCCTTGAGCTGCAGGTTCAAGTCGCTGAGATGAGTGGTTATGTATGTCAGACAGAAACGCCAACTCACATTTCCACTTTTTATTTTTAACCCAAAAAACTGTGGAGTCTTTCCCAAAGCTGCCAATGAATTGAGAGATTTCATCAATCAGCTGGAAAAATCTACTAAGAACTTTTATCAGACTTAGCCACCGCACCTCTGTATGATAAGGCATGTCGCCGAACTCTTGAGTCTATTTCCAGCAAAAAAAATATTGAAATTACCTGTGATTTAAACCTTTGGCTCTGATAAAGTTGACGGTTTGTGTAACAGTGCTCATTACACCTTCCATGTTGAGGACTTTACCACACAGCGAGCCTTGGTGTATGATGCAGTGATATGCTATCAATCCACCAGTAAATTTATCCTGCATTTTTAACCACATCCTTCCAACTAACTAGTCCACTTTTTTCGCTGCACATCGGCAGTGCTCCATCTGTTGTAAGTCCAACAAGTGTGTCCCAAGGCAGGTTCATGTTGGTTAAACTTTGACATTCGTTGTCAAAAATTTCTTTTCCTGTCATTTCTCATGCATTCCATGTCTAATATTTCTTCTGCAACATTGAAACTGGAGTCCACTCCATGGATGAAGATAGCGAGCTGTGCAGTGTCAGTCATGTCATTACTTCCATCGACAGCAAGTGAGAATGCAAAAAAGTTATGGCCTTTTTCGATCAGCTGTGTTTTCACATCAGTGGGCATCTCACAAGCCCGATCAGCAACGGTATTTCTGCTAAGGCTTACATTTGTAAACATCTGCTCTTTGTCTGAACACAAGACGTCACACACTTTCATCATGCAGCAGTTCATAAGCTCTCCTTCTGTAAATGGTTGGCCTGATTTTGCAAGCTTCTTTGCCACAATAAAACTTGCTTTCACAGCAGCTTCAGTATGTGATTTTGCTTTGGTGAAAAACATTCCTCTTCAATTCTTCTACCTTCTGTTGCTTCTACTCTGCATTCAGGCTTTTTAACTCTTTCGATGCGGAACAACACACACTGAAGAGTGGTACTTCATTGTTAAGGTTTATTTGTTGTCCTTTGGAGCACTATTTTAATGATTTTCTTCGCTTTTTTTTTCTACTGTTGCTATGGTTACTCTAGGTCCTAGTAGGTGAGTAAGTTTCCTAGACGACAAATGGCTCAAAAAGCTTTGGAATTGTTTGATACTATTTATTTTGATAGCGAAGAAGATTTACATTTAGATCCATCACAAGATGCCGATAGTAGTAGTTTTAGAGGATTTTAGTAATAGAAATGAAGATGAGGTATGCGTACATCATAGTCATAGGGTTTTGGGAAAAAATGTTTATTTTCTGTAATTTATTTTATTTAAACTGAAAAAATAGCTTACAAACATATAGTCCTTTCATTTATATTTCATTTGATACCAAGTTTAGGCTTATAAACCAAAGAATGATATTTTAAATATTTTTAATAAACCCAACCTCTCACTCTTTTACGCTCTTTGAAAAAAATGTATATTTTTTAAATAAAAATATGCCGCAGCGAAAAAGTTAACTTGTCTTGATGTTTATTCTCTTGGGGCCGTATCAGATTATATTCCTTGATCACAGCCACATTATCTCCACAATGTAGGTACAGATTGATACCACGTTAGCCATAGCAGGAAAGGGTGATGTAGAATTCGGGCTCTACCTTACTTTCATTTCTGATGCGCCTATCCAAAATGAGCAACTGAATGTTGCTAGGCTACTGTAACAACGAACATCCACTCACTACACAACTTTTATTGTCGCTTATTTTGATAGAAAAAGCGAGAACGCTCTCAGGTAGCCCATCGTTGGACAAGGCAGATTATTAGGGAATATGATTTGCACTTTATACCGCAGGGCCATTAAAAAATATTTGAGCCTAAAATTCTCTCTCATGCCTGATATAATTGTACGCCCGTCAAGACCTCTCAGGCCTGATATAATTTTACGCTGGGCCTGAAGTGGCCCACGGGCCTTAAGTTTGACACATATGATATAGGAGTACCTTTTTTCTTTAATTTTACTAATGCTTCTTTTGTTATGTTTTTTTTTTCAGATGCATAACCTTGATGTAGACATTGCAGGCTTTGTTACATGTAACAATAACAAACACATTTTTCATCTTCAATGAGTCTTGCAGCTAAAGTGAAGTAGATGAAGTAGATGAAGTACATGAAGCAGTTGAAGGAAATGAATAAAAATACTATTGTAAAGGGATAGTAAATAATATTATTTTAATATTTTTTTCTTTCACTTCCAGGTTAATGCATTCTACACAAGTGACTTGACAGTGAAATCCAAGACGTTTCAGTAAATCTATATCATAGATTATTGGCTTACAGTTGATTATGCACCATATCTTGGCTTGCAGCTGAATATATACCATATCTTGGCTGGCAGCTGAATATACACCATATCTTGGCTGACACCTATACGTACACTATACCTTGGCTGACACCTGAATGTACACCACACCATCTTGGCTGACGTCTGAATGTACACCACACCATCTTGGCTGACACCGGAATGTACACAACACCATCTTGGCTGAATGTACACCACACCATCATGACTGACACCTGAATGTACACCACACCATCTTGGCTGACATCTGAATGTACACCATATCATCTTGGCTGACAGCTGAATGTATACAACATCATCTTGGCTGACAGCTGAATGTACACCACACCATCTTGACTGACATCTGAATTTACACCACATCATCTTGGCTGACACCTGAATGTACACCACACCATCTTGGCTGACACCTGAATGTACACCACACCGTCTTGGCTGACTCCTTAATGTCTCAACCCAAGTAAACAAATTTACCAAATTATTAATAAAATAAATTTCTACTAACACACAACTAAAATTTTTAGACTTTTCTATCAACCTGTTCATTGTTTCAATCAACCTGTTCATTGTTTCAATCAACCTGTTCATTGTTTCAATCAACCTGTTCATTGTTTCAATCAACCTGTTCATTGTTTCAATCACTTAAACTTTAACATTAATGGTTTTAAACCTATAATATTTTTCATTTGTAATTCAAATAAATGTCACCTTGTTGCTGTATGAATGTGCTGCTCCACAAAAACTAATAATATAGACTTTTTAATTACCCTAACCTGTCTTGGCATGAAGACTGAATGATAAAATGTGTTACCTTGACCAGTTGGTTCAAATAGACTGATAAGCTGAATGAATTACCCTAATGCTCAGTTCACACGATCAAATTCTCATCAAATTTTTGTTCATACGTTTGATGCAATTTTTGTATGAAGCCCTGTCATAACTTTCAAATAACTATTTGCTCATATTTTTATCACATGCACATTTTTAAAAATCTGTATGATTATGCAACCTCCATATCACGTGAACAAACACTAAGAAGAATTTAATCAATTTAGGTCGTGTTTACGTTGACTAAACTAAGTTATCAAAACAACAACATCCTCCAAATAATAATTATGTACTTAATTTAGAAAAAGATGTAATAGAAAAATTAGACTTTAAATGGGCGAAGGGCATGATGTAATTGAAAGGTATTTATAAATAGTCTTATTACTTGTACAGTTTATATACTATAACCCTGTAACTGTAACACTAATGACTACTTAGTACTTCCAATTGGATCAATGAGAAATTTTATCAGCTCGAGCTCCAGGCAAAGAAAATATTGCTCCTGAGCTCCGTAACCCTGATTACAAATAACAATTAGAAATTTAATTCTCCTACCCCCACCCCCCTTTTTTATTTTCAGTGCTATTATAGCAAATGGGTGCCCCCTTGATTAAATTAAAGAGTTCAACTTTTTAAATTATTTAACTTACTATGGGCGCAGTATAGGTTAGTTATTATATTGTTGTTCTGTGGCGACCCCTTAGGTCCACTTTTTAATAATTTCCACAGAAAACTTAAAATCTTATTATATTATTGTTTGAGTCATGTTATAGACAATTTTTTTTTGGGTAGAATTAGATGTAGAAAAAATTGACTTTAGATATAATAAATATTTAAATAAGGACCCTTCAAATAAGATAGATACATAGTAAAAAGCTTACATTTCTCAAAATTACTGTTACATTGTACAAGTATAGTAAAGCTCTCCTTAACATTCATAAATAAAAGTTCATTAATAAAAAAAATAATCAATATAATTTTTACATTGATTTAATGGGAATTTTAGTTGCTATTTGACAAGTTATGAGATACCGGTAGTTAAAAAGAGAATTAGCAGTACTCTTTTTCTTGGTCTGATCAACTGCCAGTGGAAAATAGGTCATTAACTATTTCTTTCCCTTTCTTCCATTCTCTAGATATCTTCTCCAGCTCTTGACAATTTTTAAAACCCGGTATATTTTTGTTGACATCCCTTTACCAAGTTTAGGGAAATCATTCCTGATTTATGTATTAAAATGAACAGAACACTCATTTGTAGTACACTGCATTAGATTTTAAAAATTATATTGAGTACAATTATGTATACTTTTATATACTGGTCCCCTAATGGAAACTATAAAAGATATTATTTTAGGGAGTGGTAGACGGTATGTATGTAAGTATGTATGTATGGCATCTTTCCGTCTGCAGGAGACGATAGATTATCTTTATTGCTTGCAGCTCTTGGTGTGGCTGGTGAGACCAATCCTCGAATGGCAGTCTCTGTTGCATTTCCCACACGAATGCGGTGGAGCAGTATTTACCGGCCTTCCTCCTCGCTCTTTTTGCAGCTGTTTCCGCCCTGTTTTGCTCCACGGCATGTAGTGATCCTGCCTTCACGATGCCCCGCCATGAGGATCGATCCTCTGCCAGCTCCTCCCAGTTTGAGATGTCGATGTCGGCCGACTTCATGTCCATTTTGCATATGTCTAAGTATCTCAGACGAGGCCGTCCAACTGACCTTTTCCCTGTCTCCAGCTCGCTGTATAGCACGTCCTTTGGTATGTGACCAGGTTGCATTCGCTTGACGTGTCCAAGCCAGCGGAGGCGTCTTTGGATTAACATGGCTGGGACGCTACATATGTTTGTTTGGGACAGGACATCCGTGTTGGGGACTTTGTCTTGCCATTTAATGGCAAGGATGTGGCGCAGGCATCTGAGGTGGAAGCCATTGAGCCTTCTTTTGTGGTTAGAGTATGTGGTCTAGGACTCGCATCCATACAGGAGTGTGCTCAGTACACAGGCCTGGTACACCTGCAGCCTAGTTCCTGTTGTGAGTGGTAGACGGTAATCTCCTTTTAAAATAATTTCAAAATAAAAAACATACAAATACAAAAACAAGTCCAATCACAAATACAAAATTAATCATAGATTTCACAAGAACTCAGAAACAAAATTTTATAAATTTTATTAAAAAATAAACAGTGCTGAATGAAGTTATCAATAAGCATTACCATTAGTTGCAGTCAGTATTTGTATATTTGAAAATAGGATGTCACAATCATCTTTGACAATAAAAATCTTGTCATTTCATTGTCTCTCAAGTTAGGGGATTGTAAATGTGTCTCCAGTGTTTAATAATGTCTGGAAAAAAAAAAGATACATTTTATTTATTACTTATAAAAATATATAAAATACATACATTATAAAGTTATGATCACACAAACACTCCTTTTAAAGTATAAACATTTCCCAGTTATCATATGTAAAGCTTATAATGTAATGTTACCTGTAAACGTTAGCTAATGTATTTTATTTCTACAGTGCAAATGATGATTTGCCAATTTAATTATCTCATTCACCTTTATAAACGATTGTCTCTTTCTTCGCCAAGAAGTAATAATGTCCACAGTGCTTTATTAAGATATTTGATAAAAACATCACGTTTCCTTGATATCAGAATTGTTAAAACATTTATAGTTGTAATATAAAGAATTTGTATCCATACACGTACAAAAATGTATCTAATAAGTAATTCATTAAATCCATCTGAAAAATACAACATGTCAACTTCCTCCATTAAAATTATGTCGTTCACTCCCTTTACTCAAGAAAACATGAATTCTCCCTACGCTATGAAAATGAGTTCCTTTTTTCTGGTGTTTCTATTCTTTTCCTTCAAATCACTACACTATCGTGCCTTGAGAGCAAATGTTAGTGTCATGCGAAAAATCTGTGTCAAATGCAAAAGTCTCTTACACACCCTACCAATACAAAAAAATATGTATATAACAACTATAGCATGGTATGACAATCTACATCATTGTCAATAAGTTTTATGATTTTGGCAATGTCTTTATACTCAATTTTTCTTGACAAAAATTCAGCAACAATGTTGTCTTTGCCTTTTATTGTTTTTTATTTCATATTGATTGAGTATTAAAGACCATCTGTTGATCTTGTTATTGGCTATTCTCTTTTTGTTCAAATTTGAACAAAATCTCAATTAAGAAATCACACACAAAATAGTGCCTTCATACTAAAATTTGAAGCATATTGAAGCAAATTTGACAGGAATTTGATCGTATGACCTGAGCATTACCCTGTTAGTACATATTAATGTATTTACAGTTATTGATGTTGTCACAATCTAAAGCTAAATTAATTTAAATATTAACTTAAATTTAAATAACATCACAAGATAATGTTTCAACTTGTGCATTCATTTCAAATATCACTGGACAATTATTCAACTTGTGCTTTCATTTAAAAGCCTCACCAGACAAAGATTCTTTTATGCATTCATTTCCAACATCATTAGACAATTGACTAACGCAAATCACTAAAGGCACATCACTAGACAAAGGACTAACAAACAAATCACTAGTGACACATGATTAGACAATTGACTATTAATCAAATAACTAGTGACACATCACTCTCAAAGTTACTAACAAACAAATACTAGACAAGTGCTAAGACTGGAAAGCTTAACAATAAAATCATATTTATTACAACACTAATAAAGAATGTTCTAAGAACTATAACAATAGTTTTTAGTGAATGGACAAGAGGTGGCTTTGACTGAATGATTGATTTAACAAAAGTACATGAGTAGTAAATTTGAATTTTTTTTATGATAATGATAAGAAGATTTTCACCTATAGCAATTAGGGGTGGCGAATTTAAAAAACAAAAGTAGGATTGGGGAGGGATGTCCCAAAGAAGCCATTAAAGACTTTAAAAATGTTATATCTTCAAAAGATTACTATTTATGATTATTTAAAACAAATAATGAACAGGATATCCCAGAAGAATTCTCTTTATAAGTATAAAAGTCATTTTGACTACTTCTATTAAAAGATACATTAAAAAGTATTTTAAATATTTAAAAAATGTAACATTATTACAGAAAAGTAACAGGTGCACAAATGCAATTAAATTTAGCATAAAGAATTTAGTGTTAATTTACTGAACACCGGTAAAATAAATGCCTGAAATAGAGATACTTTTTCCCCTCGATTTTGCAAAATATGGTCAAAGGGAAGCAACCATTAAAATAAACATATCTTTTTAAGACGACAGCGATAACTTCCCATTAATTATAATTGTATTTATTCGTTTCAAGAAAGTTAACTCTTGTCACCTTGGTGAAAGATCGTATTAACTTGGTTACTGTTCCTAATTCTTTTATCAAAGTATGGGAACTAACTGCTGTCACCTTGGTGGACAAAATAATTTTTTTGAGTTGCCTCTAATTGAGTACTCTCTTATACCAAAAGTTGTAAAATCAACATACTTTTTTAGCTTTCCTTAGGATAAAGAATTCTTTTGTTGTTTGAATAACTTTTCCTAAATTATTTTGTTGACTATAAAGATAACTGTGAGTATTGTTCAAGATACAAAGCAAACATTAGTTGGTTGTTCTGTACTATGTTATGTGTGTGAGGTGGGGAGTACTGTGTGAAGTCTAATTATATATTATAGGCATAGGTATAAGTTAATTAGGATTAATTAAATTAAAATCAAGCTATGGCTATGGTCATGGTAATCTCCCACTTGAGAATCGGCCAAGAAAAAATCAAGCTGTTCTGGTTGGAAGGGCTATTTAAATAATTATTCTTATACTATTTTTAATGACATTCATTCCCATAACAATAGTACTAATACAAATACACAAGAACATTTTTTTAGTAGAAAAACTATGTAAAAAATTTGAAATAAAAGAATTTAAACAATTTAATGTTTGAAAATGGTATTATGCATAGTTCTCCCCCAAGTTGACAATGAAGTTTTAAAAAATATAAGTTCCACGAAATCGGTTGTGGTACATGAATTCACGTAAATATGAAGGGGAAAGATCACGGCTTGTGCCAAACTGTCTTTTCAGTAGTTTACGCTTTTTGAGCATCCACGTTTTCCACATTCTGTGTGTGGACATCCGCATCATCTGGATAAAAAAAATAAATTTTGTTAATGCACCATCTTAGGTGCTGAATAAGGGGTCTGACAAATTCAGCAGTAGTGTGGACAGCCACCATTCTTCTTCATCTCGTATCTGATCTGTATCAAACATTTTGGACATCGGCTACTATTCGGCTCTATTGTAGTCTCTTTGTCTTCCTGGCATATCAGTAGCTTGGCAGTAATCATTATTTAAATGTATTAGTATTGTGCTATATAACTTTATAGCCTATACGGAAGCAAAAATATTAACAGACTCCAATGTATAGTTGTTTAAATAGCCCTTTCAAACGGAACAACTGGATTTTTTCTAGGCCGACGCTCAAGTTGTAGATTACCCAAGCTATTTAATTTACTAAATTTAGTTTTAGTTTTAAAGAAAGAATGTCAATGTAAATATATTTCTATTCGCTTAACCCTTTCCACTGCAACTGGGTGTAATACACCCGGAGACAGACTGTGATTGCTGATATCTCGAGTCTCCTTTTAATAACCTTTCTCATACTCGCCCTAATCCACGAGGTAGTTGGAATGAACACCTGGCCTTGGTGGATGCAATTGTGGTTTGGGCAGCTATTTGAAGTGTTTGTAAAGATTTCAAAACACTGGCGATGTTCTGTGTGCAACATCAATATTGGCTGTCTGTAACTGGCTGCAGTGGATGCCAAGTCAACAATGTTGAAAAACACAACCAAAGGCCATTTTACTTTTTTGTATTCACAGAGAACACCTTAGTCCATGGCATATATGCCTCCTTTGATTTTGTTGTTAACTCTGGTTTCTTGCATTCAGTTTCACTTTCCATATCTGGACATTTGTGTATTGTGTTCAGGAGAAATACAATTTTCTGCTTCGAGCTCTGGTTTTTTACAAGGTTGTTTCTTGTCTGAACAAAAACACTGATTTTTTGAGGAGCAGACATTATTATTGGGTAGGAACGTCTTGCTCCATTTCACTGTTCCAACTATAGGGTGAGTCTGTTTTCTGCCATTGGTTTTGCAAGTTGTAGGGGAATGAAATAATAGGCTGTTCTGAAATTGCGACTACTTCCAATGAAGTTCCTTGTGAGAGAAATCACAATCTCTGGGGATATTCCAATATTTCTCTTTGCTGGCAGGGCATTTACATTTTATTTGAAGAGATATGGGCAGCTCTTCAGAGGATAGTTCGAAAACGATTCACAGGGTAAGAAGAATTTTATTTCATATTTGTTCAGCTTGCTTGGCATATATTGAATAAATCTGCACTGACCTCTGAAACCAACCAGTTGTCCACCTACTGGGATGTTCTCTCCAGGAACATTAATACCTCGCCAAATTACTCAGGAATGCTTCTCATACATCTCTTATGTGTTCAAAGATGTCACGAGCCAGAAAGGATTGATCAACCATCCTTGTCAAAGCAAATATGAATCAGAGATTTGCTGAATCTCTTCATTGAAATGCTGCCTTAAAAGGATTTCCATCAACATGGCTAAATAAAAATTCCACTGAAATGCTGTTCAGATAAAGAGCGCCAGTGTGTAGTAGGCTTTTATTTAAATCTCATCATTAATTGCCATTTGTCTCCTTTTAATTTCTCACCTTCCCTGTTGGTGCAGTCAACTATTTTTTGTCATGTTATCATAATATCCAAAAAAATTGCTTCAGTGGGAGATAATATGCGATCTGTGAAGGGAGTTCGGTTTCAAGTCAATTAAATCATGCCATATTAAAAAAGAAAAATAACATAAAGAGAGCCATTTACTGTGATATAAGACTATGGGGGTAACCCATCCAGTTGCCAGGAATTACCAGAAACACTTTTTCCCATTATTATAAGTGTACGGGTGTGCTATACCCAGTCACTGGGGACAGGGTATACTATATGTTATTATGTGAAAGTGTTCAATGATATTTCACCATTTTAGTTTATCTTAAACTACAAATGCAATTTTTGTTTAGTTTGATTTGCGGTAGAAAATTTTAAGGAGAAATAATACCAATTACCAAACCACTGGTAATAGTAATTATTAAATTATCACAAGTAACTAGTACAAGTACAAGACAAAAATTAGTAGACTCAAAATATGGAGGAAGAAGACCAACTACTTGTAGTACTAATAACTAAAACAATTTTTAAAGCAGTTATTTACTGATTATGAAGTCTATTCTCACTTATTAACATTAAGTTCGTTGTAGATATTAGGAAATAACATTAAATGATTAATTACTTGATACATTGCCACTCAAAAAAAGCTTCAAAATTTGGTTGCCCAATAGACTATTGAGGCCATGGGCTTAAGTCTATTTAGCCTATAATCTGACCCTTTCAAAAATACAGAATAATATAAAACTAGACAAGCAAGTTTATAATTTCTCTATTTACAGATTGTTTCTGTCAACACATTAGATGATTTCCTTGTTTCTATCAACACATTGGATGGTTTCCTCCAAGAAGTGATCTGATTGGAAACAATTTTTCTTGATTTCATGGTTCATTGACCCAGGTACTGAATATCTATTAAGTAAATGTATTTCCAGTTTTTATTTAGTTTCATTTTACATGAGATTTAGTGAGTTTTTTTAAATTGCTTCCAAATGATACTCAGTTTGAAAGAGTGAGAATTAAAGACAAAAATATGCCATAATATATTGGAAACTTTAAAAATATAGATAGTAAAATATTTTTGATATTATTCACAATTTTAATCATCAGAAATGAGATGCATCCACAATTGGGTACAACTGAGATACTACATCCATAATTGGGTACACCTGAGATTGATCTATGATTGTGTAACACTGAGATACTACATCCATGATTGGGTACAACTGAGGTACTACCATGATTTGGTACCATACAACTGAGATGCATTCATGATGGTGTACCACTGAGTGTGAAATTATACATCCATGACTGGCTACCACTGAGATATTACATCCATGATTGGGGTACAATTGATATACATCCATGATTGGGGTACAATTGATATACATCCATGATTGGGTTACAATTGATACATCCATGATTGGGGTACAACAGATATACATCCATGACTGGGTACCCTCTGAGATACTTTATCCATGATTGGCTTCCATCCAACTGAGATACATCTATGATTGTGTAACACTGAGATACTACATCCATGATTGGGTACAACTGAGGTACTACCATGATTTGGTAACATACAACTGAGATGCATTCTTGATGGTGTACCACTGAGTGTGACATTATACATCCATGACTGGCTACCACTGAGATATTACATCCATGATTGGGGTACAATTGATTACATCCATGATTGGGGTACAATTGATATACATCCATGATTGGGTTACAATTGATACATCCATGATTGGGGTACAACAGATATACATCCATGACTGGGTACCCTCTGAGATACTTTATCCATGATTGGCTTCCATCCAACTGAGATACATCTATGATTGTGTAACACTGAGATACTACATCCATGATTGGGTACAACTGAGGTACTACCATGATTTGGTAACATACAACTGAGATGCATTCTTGATGGTGTACCACTGAGTGTGACATTATACATCCATGACTGGCTACCACTGAGATATTACATCCATGATTGGGGTACAATTGATTACATCCATGATTGGGGTAAAATTGATATACATCCATGATTGGGGTACAATTGATATACATCCATGACTGGGTACCACTGAGATACTACATCCATGATTTGGTACCATACAACTGAGATGCATTCATGATGGTGTACCACTGAGTTTGACATAATACATCCATGACTGGCTACCACTGAGATACTACATCCATGTTGGGTAAAACAGAGATAAATGATTGGGTACAACTGAAATCCATCCCTGATTGGGTACCACAAATATTTCTTTTAACTGTAACAGTAACAGAGACATCCCTGAACAGGTAAGTCTTTATCTTTTATTAAGTTAAGACTTCTTGACTTCCAAAATTTTAACATTGGACCACAGATAGTGTTTCCTTCCTGAACATTTGACCACCAGCGGTGCCAACAACATGAACATTTGACCACCAGCGGTGCCAACAACATGAACATTTGACCACCAGCGGTGCCAACAACATGAACATTTGACCACCAGCGGTGCCAACATGAACATTTGAGCCATTATTTTATTGTTGATAATTGATAGTTATTGTATGGATGGTTTTGCTTAACTGAATAAAGTGCCAACCCCTTCAAGATGTTAAATAAAATGTGTGTATGAACTTGTGAACCAATATCTAAATTTTTGAATGGATGCTTCTATTGATAATTAGAATTGTTTCCTTGTTATATTTGAATCTCACTCTTCATATATTTGATATGTAGCAGACCTGTTTACTCTTACTATTTTGGCATACTATGTACAGTTTTGAGGTGTAAACGTTAAATATACTGTATGCTTATTTTTTTACTATAAATATAAGGTATTTAACGATTTTGTGATGATATTGTACGATTTTAAGAGTTTGAGGGTAAACATGTCTGTTGTAGGCATAAAAGTTTGTAGATCTATGTTGTCTAGTATTAGTGAAGGATGTATAGTGTTGGTCATCAAATGTACCTAGTGTTAAATGGTGTAGTTTTAAAGGCACATTCACACTGCAGATTTGTTACATGGATTCTCAACTTTCTGTGACTACGAGCTGCTCACTTTCCAGCTGCTGACTGCCATATTTCATTTCACTGGTCCAGTATAGTTTCTAGTGGCAAGTTACATAAATAGTCCCATCATATTTTGTTCAGTGCTCAACAAATCTTGTTTAAAAGGCAAGAATCCTAGGAACAATTCGGTAGTGTGAACGTACTTTAAGACTTTAAACATAACTGATTCTAGACAACATATTTAAGGCTGTGTGATATTGTATATTGCTGGTCATCAAATAATAAGACTCCCATTGTACACAGAGTTTAATTATTTGGCAACCAGCAATAAAATAATAACAGGGGCAATGCAGAATCATGATGTCAAAGTCCCCCATGTGATAAACATAATGTCTTTTGTACAAAACACCATCGATGTGAATTCATTGTAAATTTTTTTTGGCGAGATCTTGAGATGATGGTGATATTTAGATAAATAGCAAATGTTAATAAATAATGGATTGATTTGTATTTTACAGGAAAAGTATGAAATCCAGGCATTCTATATAGATTGACTGTTAAGATATCCAGCAGTATTGCCTTTAGCTTTAGTGCCTGGACGTTTTATAAACAAACATTTAAATGAAGTAGATGTTATAGAATGCCTGGATTTCACACTTTGCCTGTAACATGTGTAATTGGAGGGCTTGGTGGAATAAGGTGCCTACACTTTTTAGGTAGCTTGGATTTCACCAAGTCCTTAACTTACCCCGTACCAAACAAGTCACCATCAATTTTAACATGTTTCTTTTGTAAAGATAACTCACTGTATATCACCAGGAGTATTCATGTTTTCATCTCTTTGGAGATAGTCTCGTGGGGAGAATTTTTGTTTTTCTCCCCCTAAAATAAAGAGCATTCATGTTTTCATTTTTTTTTTTCCAATTAAATAAACAAAATTAAACTTCAAAATTACAATTGTTTTTTATTTTAATTTTTTTATACATTAAATATCTTCTTTCTCAAATACAGTTGGTTTTTGTTTCTACATATCTTCTTTCTCACTCTTTGCCTCACATACCGTTAGTTTTTTTTATCTTCTTTTTCACTCACACTCTTTGCCTCACATACAATTAGTTAAGCACCATCTATTATTTATTAAAGCAATGTCAGATGTTGAATTGTTCGGCGCCAACTGAAGAAGATTTGAGTCTTCCCTCATAGTGTGTGTCTTTCTTGAACGCCGTCTGAAAATAAAAGAAATATTTATCAACTAAGATTTGGTATTAGCCCTACCGGTAAAGGCTAAACTATGCACATCTTGTAAATCAAGTCAATAAAAATAAATTCAAGCATATATTTAATCACATCTCTTGTTTTTGTTTCGTTATTCAATACAGCGAAATTAAAATAAATATTTCGATTGAGCTCAAGTTATGTCATTTGGAATAATCAAATGGGAACTTCATTTAAATTGGGAAATCACAAGCTGATAATATCCCTCACCAATGACAGTTTGTGGGTTCAACTGAACTTAACTTCCTTGGTCACCGGCTTGTAATATGCTTAACTAATTTATAATACTACTTTCAAAGTCTGATACGTATCTACAATCACCAATGATCCCTTTGCATAAAAAAATATGGTAATTCAATCAGATAATTTTATCAGCCATGCACAACTTTTTAACTCGTAAAATAACCAATCATAGAATATAAATACATTTGGAATACTTCATTAACATGACCAGTGGTAATATCAGGTCTCCCATGAGTTTAATAGGTTTACTGTCAGTTTTGTTAGAGTCCAAGTTTCACTTGCGTATGTTACAAGTGGTCTCTTTATGTTTTTACTTTTGAAAATTTTCTGACTACTGAAGTATGCCCTATTTCCTGCCGATATTTTTTTAAAATATTTCTGTTAGTAATTCTTTTCTTTCATTTAATAAAGATCCTAGTTATTTGAATTGATTTACTTTTTAAAAAGTGTTTTTTTAAAATTGTAATGACTTCATCTGTCTGTTCTTCTCTTATTATAGTCATGTATTTTGTTTGTTTTTTGGTTGTTGACTTCAAACCCTGCTTAGAGTGATTTTATGCTCAAAACATTATCATCGCGATGGTGAATGGGGATGCTTTAATTTTATTAGAGTTAATTTTTAAACTAGAAAATTATATTTAATAAAATCTTAAACAACAAATACTATTGCTCATTTTATATTAACTAATTTTTTGGTTAAGCGCAAGTTTTCACAATAGTAGTATAGTCGACTGATTGTTATGCTGCTAAAGGAATTTTTTTCAAAATATTTTGCTGTATTAATGTTGAACATTTCCTATACATTTACTATTTGCTATACCCAGGTAGCCCAACTTATCACGCTCATTCATTTCATAGTAAAAGTTCACATACCTTATTGTCCAAAGATGTCATTTAATGGATTGATTTCTATGAGATGGAAGATCATTGGTACATGTCTGGTTGAGGTGTGATTGCTCTTGACCATTCACTCCTGTTGAAGAATGATTACAGCTCATGAAGAAGGAATGCTTAATAAATTTAGCATGTGTATTAGTATCATTTCGAACTCCTTTTACCCATCAAAATTTACTTTAAATTTAACCAACTAGCACAGTGGTTCTCAAACTTATTCAAATAAAGTTGAACTTTTCTTTTAACCAGCAGGGATGTTATATTGTACAACCCCCACCACTTACAGCAGTTCTTCACAACCATTTTTGCCCCCACTTCCCATCTGAACACACAAAAAGGTTTCATATCACCACCTCCCATATTCTCTTATAGAAAAAGCATTAAAAAAGTATAGGGTATTTCAAATTTGAGACATACTAAGCTCTCAGTAAAGTGTAGTGACCTTCAAAAAGTGTCCCATCTAACATTAATTACACCCCCCCTCCCCTAAAAAAAAACAACAACTCATTTCCAAATCCTTATCATAATAACATAATAATAGTAAATAAAGTTTGTTTACATTTTTCATTTCTACTCAACTCATACTGTGATATCTACTTCTTAGCCCTATTGTTAGCTTTCTTCACGTTCCAGTAGTATAAAATTCGTAAATGGTTATAAAAAAACAGAATGCATTATTTATTTGTTTTAACTTAAACTAATTTTTATTTTTCAGTTAGCCCAATGTCAAATGTAAACAATGCTGTATCCATGGCTATTATTTTGTAGACAAAAGCCCAATGTCAAATGTAAACAATGCTGTATCCATGGCTATTATTTTGTAGACAATCAGCTGAGTTCTCTTTTTAATGAAAAGTTGAAGTAAAAGTAATTGAGGCAGATTGTTTTCTATTTTGATGTCTTTTTATTTAGATTGTAAATTTTGTGTTTGAGCTAAATTTAAAGATATTTTGACAGCATCTATGATGGGCAGATGTCGATGAGTATGACTGTGGGGCTCAAAGTGGATTTGTGCATTTAGACCAGACATAAAAAGCATACTGCTTACTGATGAATGTTTAAACAATAGAGATATAAGGAGATTTCAAAAGCAACTAGACTTTTTCAAACTCTAATTTACTGAAAATTTGGTTGCATGTATTTGTTAGTACGGTACGCAATGTGCAGGTCAATGAACCAAAGAAACTTTCTGTTTTATAAAATTGTTATAACATCATTGAAGAGTTTTATCAACTAAGAGGATTTATTATGAATAAAGTACTTATTCAAGTACTTATTTTACAAGACTGTGGTCCAGGGAATCCTTATATGATGAAATATGACTAAGGACAGATTCAAGGCCATACTAAGTATCCAAAAAGTTTCTGATACTGTAAATAAAGGAGACAAGCTGTGCAAAATTAGCAGACTCTTATGTATCTCAACTCAATGCAAAATAAAAAGAACTGTATCAGTATCATGAAAATGTAGCAATAAATGAACACTTTAGGAGACATAGGACATTTAGGCTGCGTTCTCTCCCCTGTACTGTATACAATATATACCAATGATATTCAAAGCTCAAGCCACACCGTTCCAATCTTAAAATTTGCTGATGATGCCACCATCATTGGCTTAATATCTGAAGGAGAAGGCTTATACCGCAACTTAGTTACAAGATTTAGCTATTGGTGCGATGAAAATTTTCTTTAGCTGAGTGTCTCAAAAACAAGGAAAGGTTGTTGATTTCAAGAGGGGGAACACCAGATTAATGATCTTAACTTAAAAAATCTAAGTGTAGAGAAAGTAGATGGATATAAGTACTTAGGTGTCAGCATTAATAATAAGCTAACATGGCATGAGCACGGCAAATGCTGTATAAGAAATTCAACCAAAGACTGTTCACAGTTCTACCTAAAAAAAATGTACAATTTCGGCGTAAACAAACAAGTCGTTAACTTATTCTACAGTGCAACAATTGCAAGCCTACTCAATTTCAGTATTACCTGCTGGTGTGGGAATTCAACGTCTCATATTAAACACCGCATAAACCAACTGATCAAGAAAGCTAGGAACATAACACAAACTAAACATCCTTCACTGGAAGAACTATTTGAAGAAAGATGTTATTGTAAAATTAAACACATTTTGGATGATACATCCCACCCTCTTCATCACAGATACTAAAGATCGGCCCGTCAGGGCGAGGACTGAAAGATTTACGAATTTACCAGCGTGCTCTCCCTGAAGTCACACATCTTCATGAGAACTAATAAGTCCCCGATTTGGCTAAGAGAACTCACTGAATGGCTGCTAGTGAAAAAATTTATTACAAATGTCTTGTGTTCAAATTGTTTTTTATATGTGCTGAAAATGTACAAGGCAATCATAAAACATTTCCATTTGTTTGGATCAATAAAAGAATCTTATATTATCTTGGCGATGTACCAGTTACTTTAAACTCTGAAATTTTTACATATGCGCTGCAACATGACAATAAACTAAATTTAAACTGCATTACCAAAACAAGAGTAAAAGGGTCAGAGAATATATCAGATCCTGTTTGTGATATATATTTATATTTTAATAAAGAAAGAAATTGTTTTTAAGAATGTATATGCTTCATCTGGATGACAGATTAGATAATCTGATCGATATCTCTGTGATATAAAATAAAAAATTAACTTATTAAAATGTACCCTTTTTCTTAGCGTTTATTCTAATTGAATACTTACTAATAATTTTCTAAGTGATAATTACACGCATAATTTTGACTTTTTGTGGCATTATTTCCTTGATTGATACGTTGTCCACAAAGTGAGTCTATTCTTTTGAAAAATGAATATTTGTTGTAGTATTGAATATATGGTAATAAAACAAAGTATCAATTTTACCAAATATAATTGGAAACAATATTTGTTTTCCTTCTTTGTAAAGCTGTGATGTTATATTTTTGTCGACTCAAAAATGTTTGTTTTACCTGAAAATAATAATAAATCAATTTTGGAAAGTATATTTTGAACAAACACCTAATATCAATTAAAGAGCATGCAATTACCTTTAGCTACAAAATTACACCTATGAGACACTGATAGTTAGTTGTAGTATAAAAAAATTGAAAAATCTGCCGTTTTTTTTGAGAGTTAATAACTGCAGCAACTACATTAAATTAAGTTTTAGAACATGCTCAAAATGAATGATTATTTGTGAGGAGCTGTGTTGAATGCTATACTTTGTAATTTTTTCCTTTTTATTCACTTGCATTGGAACAAATGATTTACACTAATTTTACAAGTTAGAAGAGAAAGGTGATTTTATGATGAATTATAATATTGTAGGCTTACATAATCTATTCTACAACTATCTTTGGTTAATGGAATTGTTTTCCAATGTGGGGCATACAACCCACCTTATGTACACACCCCACATTATGCATACACATCACAAGGTGACACCCAACTTAGTGCAGTTTGAAAATTGTAAGTTCTTGTGCATACTTATCTTCCATCGAGTGCCTCTCTAGGTGGCAGATAAGGGAAAGCCACAGGATATGATGACTACTAAGGAAATAAAATACCCGGGGTGGACCAAAATAAAGGCACTACCTAGACAGCTTAAAGGAGCAGCCCCCAGATGGTTTAGGACTAACAACGCAGCCATGTAAAAATATGTTACAAAATCCAAACCACAAACAAGTACCAGAAATAACACTAATGGAATCGTATTAGGACTGTGATTCTGAACTTAATAAGCCTGTTTAGAGCAGGAGCCTTAGCCAAAGTAAAATGTCTATTGCTGCATTACAAGAAATTAGATGGAAAATTTCAGACATCCTCAGAACTTTTGTCAGGTAAATAGAAAAACAAGAGAGAGAGAGCGAGACAAGCAAAAAAATATTAAAAATGGGCAGCCGTAGCTATCAGGTTAGGTAAAAGGAAATGAAAAACCTGAAAAAAGATGCATTGTTACGCTGCATCCCCTTTTCAGGTTTTCCCATTCTTTGTTTCAATCATTTCCTTTTAATAAAAAATAATTTTAAAGTTTAGAAAATTTAAAAAATATAGTCAGTGTTGTTTACTAAGGCTGCCCCCCCCCCCCCCGACCCATTCGATTATACAAGTTTTTTGGAAATACATGTTTTTCCATTTTTTGTTTTAAACATTTTCTTTTAATAAAAAATAATTTTAAAGTTTATAAAAATTAAAAAATATATTCCTTTTTGTTTTCCAAGGCCTCCCCCCCCCCCCCGACCCATTCGATTATACAAGTTTTTTGGAAATACATGGGAGTGCTGTGAAAAAGTTTCAAAAGAAAATTTAAGCTATACCGTGTTATATGTTTTACAAAGGCAAATGTATATGGACAGTGACGACCAGCACAAACGGTAAACAACTTCTTATAATCACTACAGTCTAAACTTTATGTTTTTTAGGTTTTCATTCTAAAATATAGCCTATACCATAATAAGGGAAGATAAAAATGTTTTAATTATCACATTTATTTACAAAATAAAATAGCTTTTAATTAATACATGGATTTGTTTATTCATGCATACAGCACAACTGGCAGCCTTTATTAGGAATCCTATCAGCATTATAGATAAGGAACTTATCACAGAAAAGGTACTAGAAGGACACAACAATTTGAAGGGATGCTAAATGGCTCATATGGTGGAGCCAATGAGGATTACAAATTACCACAAGAACTGTACCCTTTGGTCAGCCAACCAACTATGAAACAAAAAGCGTGATCCTTACCATGAAAAATAATAAAGCCCCAGGAACTGACCTTATCACTGTGGAACTTATAAAACTAATTGAAAACGAACTGCATAGACAAATATAGAGCTTCATATCAAGAATTTGGCAGGAAGAAGAAATGCCAAATAAAAAGGGGTACTGCGCTCAATTCACATGAGAGTATCTAAACTGGAATGCTCAAATTACAGAGGAATCTTCCTAATTAATGTAACCTACAAAATCATCAACAAATTAATAGCAAGAAAACTGAAAAGGTTTACTGAACATATTCTATATCAATATCAATTTGAATTCAGGCAGAATAGACCCACAACAGATCATATCTTGACCACCAGATTTATCCAGAAGAAATGCTAAGAATACAACATCCCCATACACCAACAATATGTGGACTACACAACAGCTTAGACAGGAAATATCTGTATGATGCACTATAGAAACTTAGAGTTTCTATCCAAGTTTCTAACAAACTTACCTGGCTTATAAATGACGATGGCTACCTCCAAAAAAGAATCAAAGTACAGGAAGAGTACTTGAGGAACTTCCATATTAATCAGAGCCACTGAGTCAAGGAGACTCACTAGCATGTATCCTATTTAACATCCCTTTAGAAAGCGTTATGAGAAACATGCATGTGCGCACCAAATGAACTATCACAAACAACATATCAGAATCTAAACCATCATGACACCAACCACTGCAGTACCTGGCATATGCAGACAACATAGCTTTACCGGGGAGAAGCAGCAATGATATAATTTAAGCATTCCATGAATTAGAAGAGCTACCTCTAGAGGTAAATGAAGCGAATACAAAGTGTATGGCAATGTCACGTATCAGACACACAGGGGACAAAATCAAAGTAAGCAACCACACCAGAGAGAGAGTGAGTGAGAGAGACAGATGAAATAATGACAGAGATGAAAAAAGGATAAAAGCAGGCCATTGTTATTATTTTGGCCTAAACAAGCTACAATTAGGAAGCAGAAATCTCTCAAGGAAAACTACGATGGCCCTATACACAACTTTTATTATCATAAGACCAGTGGTAATGCAAAACAGCCAGACAAAAGAAGAGAACCTGTTCAATACCTGGAAAATCCTCAGAAAAATATACAGTCCAGTGTTAGATAATGATGGATGGGTATCTATATCCCCTGGGGCTCTGGTTGACAAGTTTGTAGTGGCTTGCTGACTAAAAAGGTGCTGCCCCATAGAGCTAGACTGGGAACAAAACCACCATTATTGCGTGAGCCTGCGCTGGCAGACAAAGAGCGTGCATGGTATCTGCCGAAAATAGAAGCACTTACAGGGCTACCAGCTGTGGAAAATCTGCAGCTGGAAATAAAACGGCAGAAACAAGTAGGGAGCATGATTACATGTTGCCCTTTAAGGATATGAGGCATGAGGTGGGTAGTGGCAACTCATGCCAATGGTTCTATTTACATAGCAGTTAAGGTAGTTGTACCTAGGCAACCGTTTCGTCCCAGCTGCTTCGTAAATTAGTTGCAAGGTAGAAACCCACTGTAGAAATCTCTATTCGACGGCGTGGGACTTCCCAAGGATGGGCAGGGTAAGATTTTAGGATGTAAATACACCATCCCGATTCCTGATGCTGTGAGAGAAGCGTCACCGGCCTACCGGATGTCCTTGTGCTGGGGTGACCTCCATTGGTACTCGGGCGGGGGCTGTCCTGGCAAAGGGAGATCTCCAATGTTCCGCTTCCCAGCCCGATAACTCAGCCTTGGGGAGGGCATAAAGCGCTAATGTACTAGCTCGAAAGCCCGCTGATGCAATTTCCTAATGAACATTTTCAGTGCCAAAACCATCCGTAATTGCTGCAATTTAAAGGTGCAGGCTGCTTTGGACAAGAAACCTTGAGAGGATATTAGATTGTAGAGCAGCAAAAGTGATATACAGACAGAAGCCTAGGGGTTAAAGGCTCATTCGTCGACCAAGACTGATATGGATTGAATTGTAAAGGACTAAAATCACCTGGAAGGTGTAAAGTCATAGATCAGCTTAAAAGGGAGGATGTTGTAGAGCAGACAAGGCCCCTATGATGGGCTGTAGCACCTTTGATGATGTCTGAATGGAAGAATGTGGTGAAACAGGCCAGGGCCCTACTAATTATCACCAATAAAAAATTGATCTGTTTATCTATCTCTATTGCTCCCATTTAGCGGCATACTTATTATTATAATTATTTAATTTGAATTTCTGGATGTTGTTTAAGAATGATCAACACATAATTAAGTCTAGACATGGCTTTAAATAAAATTTCAGCATGTACTGTAGATACCCATTCAAAGGCCTATTTGAACAGAAAATATTTCAATGGTATAAGTGGGCTTTTGAGTCGGTCACAGCAGGTTTTCACCAGGTACATTGATTCTATTATAGAAAAACAACAAGATTGTGTCCGAGTATGCGCATATGACAGATTCTGTTCAGTGTAGTTAATGTATGTATATGTACAAAAGTGAAGTGAGTCGCTGTTATACATAGTCTAATAATGAATGTTTAATAGCTTTAGAGTCTTTTTATTTATCATTTTTAAGGTTTCAATGAAAACCTTTAAAATAATTTCCCAGCCAAAACTGAAAGAGTAGACTAATAAGCAGATTACACACTTTTCAGGGTTTTCCTGACCAAAATTAAGATTGTGGTCACTTATGATCCATTGGGAATAAATTTCCAAGATCCCAATGATGGCAAGTTACCTCAAGATTAATACCCAGTGGGATAAATCAAGCGTCAAGTTAAAATGTAAAAAAAAATTTGAAAAAAAAACCCAAACATTTTTTTTTTAAATTAGTGGCATAGGTAAGGAAAAATAAATAGAATAAAAAGGACTGTATTTACCTGAAGCAAAATATTGACCAGTCATTGTCCTGGCATATCATGATTCCTCCTGCACATTCATCATAAGAGCAGCTGTGAATTCTGGCAGTGATGGGGGTCTTGAAGTGATCTCTGTGAAAACAACAACTTTAACCTGGAAGTAAAATAATACATGAATTAGTAGAAGACAGAAAATTTACTATATTAGAGCGCAAGCTTGCATTAATATAAAGACAATATCCTATGAACAATTTTAACCTGAAAGTTACCATCATATAAAGTACCAAAAAAATTAATCACACACTTGGTGTAATCATTGCGTTTACACCAGCCATGTTTGCAAGGGTGTTGCGACAAATATTTCTTGGTTCTCAAAGGGAAAGTTGAATAGCTTTGTTTATTTAATCTATTAAATAGTTAAAGTCCAACCACTATTTGAATTAGTGAGAGTGAGTATTCACGCTCTTTAAATTCAAGCTCTTGAGTATTTAGGGAGGTGGTGTTAAATGAACAAAAGAAAACCTTCAAAATGGTCAAGTAAGGCTCAGTGCAAGATTTTTAACTACAACTGCATTAGCGTAAAGAATCTTTAAAAATTTAAATAAGAATTTTGTCACTGATCAATGGTGATATAATTCTAACCAAGATGTAACTCTTGATTATTAATACAATGATTTTGACCAAAAAAATGTATGCTGTAGATGAGTTTTTAACAGGGCTCTACTACAGACAGATTTTGGGTTGTTTCGGCTCTGCTTTAGCTACAGATGAATCTAAATATAAGAAGCAATCAATCTAAATAGCTCTTTTGCATTTTTTAATTATTTCTTTTACAGCAAAAATGCACTCAATGTCAGAAGTTAATTTATATGTTTATATGTATCTAATTTTAACTATATTAGGAATGTGCAAGACTATACCCCAACCTAATCAGTGAAACTAACCATTCCGATACTGTTTTTTGATATTTCTTACATGTACTAGCGGGATTTATCTTTATAAAAAATTGCATTCAAAGGATCAAGATACTAATATTTATTATTGGAAAGGGGGGGGGGGGGGTTTAAGGTT
>CAXITT010000381.1:757425-769696 GCA_964033795.1 Lymnaea stagnalis | reverse complement strand
GACATAATTCAAGGAAATAAAATATACTATAGCATTCAGCAACCAATTTTACATAAGAAAACACTATTTTAGACGGGACTACTTTGCTTCAATTCATACGCGAGGTTTCGTAAACACATTACCAAAACAAACATTTCTCAACATGTTCTGCTGAGTTTTAATGGCGACCTACATGTCGGGCCTTGGCGCATCGGTCTCCAAATATGTCCGGTTTTCTATGAAAATGGACTCAACCAACCGCCATCGAGCTAAAACAATGCATTGGTAAGTATTTTTATGTGTCTATGCTATTAAGTTTTTGTTAAAACATGTTTAAGTGGCATTTTAAGTCGCCGAAAGTAGCCTTTCCCCATCGCTCTATGCTTATAATGGTGCCGGTCTACGAACTTTGTGACGGACTAGGTTTGGCAGCTTGTTTATTTTTTTCATGGAAACAAATCATTGTAAATCGCTTATATTTATTATCTGTAGATATATAAAAGCCAATAAATTACCACGTAGCGATGGCGTGACCCTATTAAAAGCCGCAAATAACAAGTGAATGTGAACCGTATTTCCCGATTCGAACTGGGCCTGTAGCTGCCATTTTGTTTTCTGTGGTGGGCGAGTTTATTATGTTCGGCAGTGAAACCAGCACCATTATTATGCATTATTAATATTAATCTGCTTTACAATGGTAATTGTTTTTTTATTGTAATTAATGTAGAACTCCTTAATGGGTTACTCTTGGAAGAATATTTTAACTTTAACAATTTGCTTCGAAAGTCGCTCTCTGTAAAGTAATGTTTAAAACCAGACATCCCTGTCATAATGGTATCACCCTCCCAACCCCTCTCCTCCTTCAAACTCCTTGTGAAATAATAACATGGTGAATAGGCCTACGTAGTAGTAGTAGCCTAATTCGTGATCTATATACTTAATAAAAATAATAGTAATAGTGGCATCAGTGATGAGATCTAGCCTACCGACTGAAATAGGCCTACAATCACTAGTCCTACTTAACATTAAATTGCTCTATAACTCTACTTAGAGTTAGACTACTGAAATGGGCTCACCCTCACCATTCCAAACTTAAACTGTTCTGTTTTCAGATGATGATTTGTATGAAGCCCTAAAAACCTGCAATGTTTTGGGTCCAAGGGGAGACCAAAAGAACGGTTACCGTGAAGAGTGGATTGTGTTTTGTGAAAACTCAATGATTCCAGCTTTTAAATCCAACAGATTCAACTGCTATTTCCAGGCTGCTGCAACTATTATTCATCACCTACATAAAATAAAAGCCTTCTCTACAAATGTTTTGCCAGATAATGTCAACCTTAAAATGAAAAGTGTCAGTTGTAATGTCCATGATGATGATTTAATGGCTTGCTTGTGTGCAATAGCACTTATGTACCTAAAAATAACTGGCCCTTACTGGAAGCTGCTGACTTCAGGCAAAGTCATGTATTGTGACTTTCACAAGTATGTGAAGATGCTTCATAGTTCACTCCTAAAATGGTCTTCTGACCCCAGTGAATTATTGTGCCCAGGGTTTAAAAGTGTGTTTGGTGAGGATTTTGAGTTAAAATCAGATATGTTTAATTCCGTCCATGCCTTTCTTGAAGCTGCCAATTCATCCCTAATTTCCAAGTGCTTGACTTGATGGCTTTGGCTGCTGAATGTGTCCTTGTGACAGAGCGTCAATTGAATGATTTTTTAATAGGGCCATTTTCCTCTAGCATCAACACTGACAGCGCGGAGTTTGAGCAACTGAGACACTGTCCATTGACAAACTTGGTGAGGGAGAGTGCTTTCGGTGATCTAGACTTAGACCTTCAGCGAAAACCAAATAGAAAAATGTTCAGTCGCTCAGCTTCTCATGCCTTTAATAGGAACAAAACAGCCAGTTTTTTGGCTTCAAAATCAAAGTCCTCAAGAGAGATGCTTTTTTCCATTGCCAGGAGGAAGAGCAGGGAATTATTAAAACAAGAAGCATCTAAAGAAAAAAGGATAAAAAATAAAATAAGGGAGAAAATGGTGGAAAATCTGGAGAAGAAAATCCAGCGGAAAATTAAGGAGATAAGTGTGGGGGCGGAGATAATGAGACGGGTTGAAGATTATGGCGGGCCATGTCACTCAGTTTCTGATGTTGATATGCTAGTGCGAATGATGCAGCAGCAAGGAAAGAAAGAGGGCGCCATTGCTGAAGTTATTAAAGATGAGCTGCGCTATCAAAAAAGCATTAAGCAATGCAAGGGCTTGACTCTTAAAGGGAAGTTGTTTGATCTTACTGAGAGAGTGAAAGATCACCTACGGTAATGCAGCCTGCATGATTGAAAATGTTCCTTGATATTGATATTAATATAATATTCTCTATTCCTCAAACCTAAAAATAGTATGAAATGTTTTTCTGGGTGGTCATAATCACCCTGTGACAGTAACTTAATACTACACCGTGTTACTTTGGTTACATACCTCTACTGATGTTAATGTATTGAACTTTATTGTCACCTTACTTTTGTCATTTTTACATTTTCTGCACTTTATTGTTATACTTATGCATGTAGTTAGATATTAACTGATTTTTTAACTTGTTGTTTTCTTACTTTACATTACTTGTAGGAACAATATCGAATGTGAATTGGTATCATGATTACCTGCACATTATGTGCTGAGTAGGCTCCTTTTTTTGTAACCAATATTATGACTGTACAGCTCTTATTATATTTTATGTGTAACACTAACACACCTAAAATTTAATTAATTGAGCCATCTGGCTTACAGTGTACACTTATACACATTTGTTGCAAACCGAGAAACTTTCCAAGTTCTTCCGAGTACTTCGGTGCTGTGGTTTACTTTTCTTTATTCACCTTCTTTAAATAAAACCTTAAACTTAAAATCCCCTCTTTGAAACAAATTAAATGTATGTTCTTAGTCATAAGAGGGATTAATAACTTCTAGCACAATATTTTTGCACTCTGCTCCATAGAAGAAGCGCTGAGCTTAATAAATCACTTAAATATATATATAAATAATTTTTTTTTGTTGCTCTTTTGTCCTATTTGTGGTTCAACTTTAATGTATTGTTAAATAGTTTGTTAATTCAGAGGAAAGACCTTGTTTTACTGAGCAATTTGGTATCTAAATCAGATAAAAAAATAGCAAAGTTATGCTTATTTTAGTGTGATAAATTGGAATTTTCCGCACACATTGCTATAAATAGCAAAATTGCGCCCGTGGCAGATTTTTAGAGTATAGCAGAATATCCGTTAAAGTTACAATGTTTAAAAAAAATAGGCAAACAATTTGGAATGTTTTGAAGGGGTAATAAGGGGAGAGACTGCAATCAGGTTAGTACAAAATAAAATGAGTAAAACTGAGTATGGTTAAACCTGAAAAATTAAACGTAACAAAACAGCGAACGTGTCGGCAGAAAGCCTTCGTCAGCGAACAAAACAACAGAAAGAACGTTATAAAAATAAGAAATAGCACTTAGCTGGTAAGTAGTATCTGTGGGCAGCAATAGAAGTGTGCAACTTCTATTGCTGCCCACAGATACTACTTACCAGCTAAGTGCTATTTCTTATTTTTATAACGTTTTTTCTGTTGTTTTGTTCGCTGACGAAGGCTTTCTGCCGACACGTTCGCTGTTTTGTTACGTTTAATTTTTCAGGTTTAACCATACTCTGTTTTACTCATTTTATTTTGGAATGTTTTGAATGTGCTCAGACGTTAATGTACATGTGGGATTACTACTTTTGATGCTATGGTGGCCCAAACTTGACTATTTTAACTTTCACGTTTTTCCTAAAACGCAGGGCGTTTTTTGCAAAATTCAAAATCCCATAATTTCCTTAATAACTGTCCGATTTACTTCATTTTTGTACCAAACAACTCAGAATAACAAGCTCTTTCCGAGTGTCATGTTTTAAAAAGCAAAATACACGTTTTTGAAAATGGTTTTTGAGTGCCTCGTATTATATTTTTTTCTCTCCAGTTTTCAAGATTCTACCCTGAAAATAGGAGGCCAAAAATGTCAGGACATCTGGTGGATGTGCTAAACATTTAATCAGCATCTACCAAAGAAATACAAGGGATGATTGTCAAAATGGAGGAGAAATGAATTGAATTATTGGAACTGATGCTTATTCAGCCCGTTCAACTTAATGAAGATCACCATTTTGATTACCACTTTTATGATATGGTCCATTTTGAGGAACTTCTAAAATAGATTATCCTTATGAATAACGCAATGAATATTTAGTTCTTAAACATTTTTGTTGCTTGTTACTGGTAATAAATAATACATGATTGAGACTAAATATTGAATCACTGCTCCTTATACTTGACTGTAAAATTATTTGATAACTATATTAATTTAAATTGTAAGTAGTAACCTTACTTAGTAGGTTTTTTTAATGACTTTAAAAAAATATTTAATTGCTACATTATTGTGAAGATGCCTTGCTGAGTTATTCGTCATTCTTGACTTGTTTTTGTAAATTTATTTTCACTGCTAATAATATTAGCAATGACTGGTTCCGAAAGATTTTCAGCTAATTTTATAAATATGTGAATGTTTTCAAAATGTGCTGCAAATTATTTTTCAAAATTGTGTAAATAACCATTTTTATTATATTTCTTGGGCAGATTTTTGTTTCCTAAACTTGCGTCTATTGATTTCTTATTAAAAACATTAACATGTTCTACAATATTGTGTAAAATTTG
Organism: Lymnaea stagnalis; assembly: GCA_964033795.1. NCBI lineage: Eukaryota > Metazoa > Mollusca > Gastropoda > Lymnaeidae > Lymnaea > Lymnaea stagnalis. The sequence continues at coordinate 764,986 of CAXITT010000381.1, read as the reverse complement.
TAGATATCTAGAAAATTCTTAGCTTTGAGAATGTGTGAATATGCCTTGCTGAAACTATTTTTGTAAAATATTTTTTTTTCACCTTTGCCTGATAATTTCACATTGATATGCTTTAAATTTTATTTAACTCCTATATTTCTAATATTGCTTAATTGAATTTTTTTCTCTTTTTAAAATGATCCACTTAGGATTTTCCATTTATCTCTGACGTCAAATGTATTATGAGGAAAATTATTATTACCACATGCTTCAAAATTTGCAAGGTTGTTTCTATTATATTCTTTACATAATGATTGATGTTTTTTTTTTTTTTATCCAACTAGAAAAGTTTTATAACATTTTTACATTTATTTATTTATTTATTTAGGCATTTTTATATAGCGCTTATCATAAAGCTCTAAGCGCTTTACAATTATTAAAACATGTAAACTAAGTAAATAGAAATGAGACACTAGGATAGTAACTACTATTCTATAGAAACAATGAAAATGGCTATAAAAAGAGGACACTTTGACACTTCAGGATTTGCTACCCCTGAAGAGTTTTTGAATATTTATGTGACCCCCACATACATGTTATTTGTAACACTTCCAATAACTGCTGTGTAATAAGCTTCTTTAAACTTTTTGTCAATGTTATTCTTAATGTGTATGCCAAGTTTCATTTACAATACTGTACAATAAGATACAATGCAATACAAATTTGTCTTTATTCATTTTGCGTATTTGTCTTTATTCATTTTGCGTAAAAGTCAAAATTGATATTCAATGTTTAATTTTTTGCAATAAAAGTCACAACAAATTTTTAAAAAATTAACTTTAGTGGATTTTTGTCTTTCTGTTTGTGTATGGTTTGTATGTACTATACTTTTTTCAATGGCTCTATTTATTTAGGTTATCAGTATTTTATTTTCAATGTGGCATGACTTAGTTGCCTTGAAACTAAACTCCCTTCACAGATCACATATATTTGCTCAATCATTACGTCTGTACTTAAATGAAGAAATGATACAAACAATAGTTAACTGTATGGGTACCAACAAGGAAGGTGAGAAAGTAAAAGGAGACAAATGGCAAAGGAATGATGTGACCTAATTGAATGAGTTTATTGGCTGCCTACTCCATACTGGCCCCTAATTTATTTTATGGATTACTTGAGTACACAACTCAAATAACAACCAAACAAAAATGTTCTCAAGTCAGTTAAGGGTTCTTTTTTTCTATTAAATTATGTACCAGTGTGTTAGACTCAGTAGACAGATATGGTAAAAAAAAAAAAAGACTTGTCTTCCAAAAATAAGTCTCCTTCTCATACTTTATACAATGGCATCCTATAACTTTAAGATGTTCATTGCAACTACCTTGTGAATTAGGTCAAGTCAAATGTGAAAGGTTGTTGAATGGAGATTTAAGATATCAGGAAAAACAGTCAGTGTCCGCATGTATGACTCCCAGTGCCAAGGACAAGGTTTAAAATTGGTAGTTTTGCTCTGACTAAGCCAAGCTCTCTAGAGGAATAGTTGAAATTAATTCATTATGAATGAAATTTTCATTATTAAGAATACCTAATTAATTCATAAAGTACTGTGTGATTAAATCTTTTAACTTAACAATACACATAAATAATCTTAAATAAAGGATTTAATTTTAATAATTAAATTAATATTATTACTTTTCTAAAATTCAAATAAAAACAATAAATGTATCTAAATCATCTTCATTACTCGATTTAAAAAAAACAACTAAAAATAATAAAACTATGAATCAATCAAATAAACAAGGAGAAAAAACAATTTCAAAAAATAATTCTCATACTATTATTGTTATCACATTCGGCTTCGAAGCCATTTAATATGTACGGAGCCACTCCGGGTGCGAATTGTCATTGGCGATGATAGGTACCCGGATGCAGCCTTAAAATATTTGATAACCACTTTCGTTTCCGTCTCGAGTGAACACAACAAACCGAATAGAGACGTTTTCTGTTCAGTTTGGTGTATTACCGGACGACAATGTTAGCATTTTGCCCTGTTTGTTCAAATGTCTTAATCGTAGAAGAGGGACAAGAGTGCATGAGATTCGCTTGTAACACATGCCCTTATGTTCAAAACATTACGAGAAAGGTAACTCATTGCTGCTCGCTACCTTTAACAACAGAGTAACAGAGTGTAGTTTGTAGTCTGTACTGTAGTACAGTTATTATTATTAGTATACTGAGTATACTTTTAGATTATATGATTATATGGGGCATAACTAAAAAGTATTATTTATTAGATTATTGATTATGGTATTATTAGTACATTTTATTTGATGATGAATTGGTGTAATAATATTTATAATCTTATAATTATAACTATAACTTATCAGTCATATCTATGTCTATATGATTAAGTAATTAAGTGTCTACTTTAATTTTTAAAAAAATAAGTTTCACTTTATATTCTTTGTTACTTTGTATTTAAATAAAAAGTTTAGAAAATCCCTTTGACCTTTGACTTTGTTTAGATTTTAAAATTAAAATGCACTATGACTATGATTATGGCATAGTCACTTTTTTAGGGATACAAATACAAGACTTAATACTTAATAGTCAAAGAATGGATCCTGGTAGGGGAAGGAGAATAGTTAAAAAATGTGTAGGGTGTGTGGAGTACAGAAAAGGTAGGGGAACCCTGGTTTAAAAGCTTTGATTCTGAAAATCAAAGTTAGGCCTGTAATTTTTGGGGATATGCTTGCCTTTGACAGCTGTGATCTGACTTAAGTGCCTTTATTATTATTATGATATTTATGTTTCCTTCCCTTTTTACATTCCTTTTTACAAAATTTATTGTGGATACTGATGTTAGGCGATTTCAGTTGCTACTGTGATAGGTTATGATTTCACACAAAAACAATACACAGCGTCACACATGCTCAGATCACAGTTTTATCTAATTAATAAATACTAATAGTATTACTATTAACGTTTAATTTTAACTAGGTCTGTGATTGTGTTAGTTGAAAGTGTGCAATGTAATGAGCCACTTCTCTACATCTGTAACGTCTACTAATAAGGAATGATTAATGATTATATTATTTAACTTTGAGTTGTAATTTATTACTTACCTCTAATGAAACTTGAATTTTAGAGTCTAAATGTTAGAAATAAAACTAGAAAGTACTTCCTAGCAAAATCAGGTTTAAAAACGTCTTAAAAACTGTCATATTGTCATACTAAACAAGACAGATACCAGTACGTTTCTACCGAAACCATGGCAGGTATGGACATGGAACAAATTTATTGTGACAATTTTTTTTTATGGACTACTGATTAATTTCTACCGATTTCTCAATGAAGTCACTGTGTCTAACATTTAAAAAAAACTTAAGTTATTTGGTAAGTACTGGACCAAAATATATCTTTATTGTTTTATTTGAGATTTCCTTTACTTTGATAAAAATTAACAGTGAACGCTGTTTCGATGTACCAGTCACTATTCAGCCAGAAAATTACAATTCTATTCCATAGTTACCTGTAATTTTTGCATTTTATGACATTTCAGATCTCCCACAAAGTCTATCCAAAATTAAAAGAAGTTGATGATGTCTTGGGAGGGGCTGCAGCCTGGGAGAATGTAGATTCAACAGAAGGTGAGTAGGAATGCATTTGTCAACATATTTTTGAGTACAAAACAAATCAAAGAAAGGATTTTGTTTTTATGATTAATCTAATTTTTTGGATTGGTTGGTTTTTGGGGTGGGGGGGACAGGGTGGTGGAGGAGATGAGGGGATTGTTGTCATTTATTGGCTTCCTTAGCATTGTGAAAAAAGATTACAGATAATTTTAAAGTAAAAACTAAACTAAAAGTTTTTTAGATTTCATGAGATGCTTCCCTGGAGACAATTTTCTGTTGGATTCTTCCATGCTCAGCAGTGTTTTATTCTCTCTGTAATCAGCCCAGTTTTCATCAAAAGTGTCTCAACATCTTCCCTTTGATGATCCCTGTCTTAGGGAAAGTTTACAACATGTGTTGTTTCCCCTAATTTTTCTTTTCTCCCCCTAATGCTATAACTTGAAATGTATGGAGATTTCTGAGTTAACCAACAGCACTCTACATTACATTTCATGACAAGTATTTTCAAGATTTTCTGATGATCCTGTCTCTCCAACCCTCCCCAAGCAAATCAAGTCACCCCCTCCCCCCAAAAAAAAATGGTTCCCTTGTGGTTTAATTTGCCATTAGGTTAATGCAGCACTGATTGAAGTCTCTCAGCAGAAACATCCATTTTTTTTTTGGTTGTGTCTTTCTTAAGGTTTCCCCTTACCATGCATGTTATATTTCATGAATTTAAGATTAACTAGATTTGATGATGCTTAATGCAAATGTTCTTCTCTTCTATTTCCAGTGACTTGTCCCAAATGTGATCACAAAAGAGCTTTCTTCATGCAGATTCAGACCAGATCTGCTGATGAACCTATGACAACATTTTACAAATGCTGCAACATGGCATGTGGCCACAGGTGGAGAGAATAAACTTGGTGAAATTAGTGATTGTTTGTGGTTGGTTGGTGTATGTGAAAAACTTTAATTGTGTGGATCCATCATGCAAACACGAGCTTATTAGATAAAAAGTCTACTTGGGTCTTCCTCTTCAAAAACCTTCTTTTAATTGGATTGTAAAACTGACAGAGTTATGATATTAATGTTGGAATTTCTGGTAGTGGAATTAGATGTTGTTGTAACAAGACAGATAATTGTCTGTTACATTGCCATGTTTGCCCGTCACACCCCCACTCCCCCCAATCCCCTAAGCACTTGACTGCTAACCAGAGATCTCCTCATATGCTGATCCTGTCTCTCCAACCCTCCCCACTTTTGTCTCATCTACTGTCAGTGACCACATTTTGTTTTGTGCACCTTATCCATGAGTGTTTATTTGGGAGATGTAAAATATTTGTGAAAATATGGCTGAGAAGCACATCTCAATGAACGGACAAGGCGTTCATAAACTAGCCCTTCAGATAATTGTTATTAAAAAAAGGGGTTAACTCATGTGAGAGTGCCTGGTTGAAATGAATAAGCTCCTTATTTAATGGCAATGTAGGTGTGTAATGTAAATAATTTCTTTAATAATTTATAATTATAATATTATATGGAGGAATAAGAATAGAATTTAGAGTGCTGTTTTTATTTGATGAGTTTTGTGGTAAAAATAAAACCAAAATTTCAAGATTTAGGAGTCATGCTAAGACTTACTGAAACTGCTGTTTGTGTTTAAATTATTCTAGTTGCTTTTAAGTGGGACGGACAGACTGACAGTAAATTATGATAAAGTATGTAGTTATTAATTTAGTGGAGAGACTGGCAGTAAATTACGATAAAGTTTGTAGTTATTAATTTAGTGGAGAGACTGGCAGTAAATAATTATAAAGTATGTAGTTATTAATTTAGTGGAGAGACTGGCAGTAAATTATGATAAAGTATGTAGTTATTCATTTAGTGGAGAGACTGGCAGTAAATTATGATAAAGTATGTAGTTATTCATTTAGTGGACAGACTGGCAGTAAATTATGATAAAGTATGTAGTTATTAATTTAGTGGAGAGACTGGCAGTAAATTATGATAAAGTATGTAGTTATTAATTTAGTGGAGAGACTGGCGGTAAATTATGATAAAGTATGTAGTTATTAATTTAGTAGACAGACTGGCAGTAAATTATGATAAAGTATGTAGTTATTAATTTAGGGGAGAGACTGGCGGTAAATTATGATAAAGTATGTAGTTATTAATTTAGTGGACAGACTGGCAGTAAATTATGATAAATTCTATAGTTATAAGTTTGTGCACTGAATAAATAAGGAGTGCCTTAATTATCCATTCTACCTTAGTATTTATGGATATGCAAATATATTTATGTTTTAATCCTTTTGTCAGTTGTATGTTCATCCTTATGTTTATTGTAAGTCCATGTATGAAGTCAAGAATGTCAATTTTTACATGCTGCCATTTTGTATGTTCATCCTTATGTTTATTGTAAATCCATGTTTGAAGTCAAGAATGTCAATTTTTACATGCTGCCATTTTGTATGTTCATCCTTATGTTTATTGTAAATCCATGTATGAAGTCAAGAATGTCAATTTTTACATGCTGCCAATGGCTTTGTGTGTTTGGATCATTCTGAAATTATGATTTGAGAAACTAAGCCATTTGAAAGAAAGACTTGGAGCATGAGAGAGAGAGCGAGAGATGGTGTGAGAACAGTGTAGTCTAGTGGGTGCTTCTTTTTTGCAATGAACATGAAGCAATAGATTTGATTAATGAATGAAAAGTGCGCAGAAGATGAAGTGTAGGATGGCGTGAGAAGAGAGAGAGAGAGAGAGAGAGAGTCAGTGGACATTTTCAATGCGTGTAAGACAGTGTGCAAGTTGTTCTTTTTTTTTTTTTTTCGTTTGTGGGTTCTAAAAAATTGTAAATATAAACATAATAATAAACACTATTTCAACATCAGACTATCGGGTGTTTTCATCATTGCATAGGATGTTTATTACTGTGCAACATCACTTGAAGGAAAGCTGGTCCACCTTATCCACAGGCAACAATGCACCTTTACGATCTGAACTCTAAATAGAAGTATAGTACAAACAGATATAAATAAACATACGATTAAACTTTCCCAATCTATCAAGTACTGAAAGCATAACTTTAGTAGACACACTTTAACCTCATGGCCGGGGGGGGGGGGGAAATATTGGAAACCAAACAGTTCAATAAGTTCATTTTAAACAAAAAATACTTATTTAATGACAATAAAAAATATATTTATATGTAATACTAATTTGTCCCTGAAGGTGTACGTCTGGATTTTACGTCGTAAAATATGCATTAACGTAAGCGAGGGAAGTAATACTGGATCAGCGGGTCTCAAACTCTCGGTTACCTAAACTCATCCTTGTGAGATGCGCTGGGCAAGTTGTATTAGGTGTGGCAATGGGTGACGTCTAAGTCCTGGTGACGTGTGGCGGCCCTTGGGCCCTCCACATATCACCAGTTTGATACCCCCTCAATTAGATGGTTTCATTTAAGTACGTGGAGTGACATTTCAAGTATTGCAATGTCAATACATCAGATATGTCGTGTCCATTGCCTCCCTTTAGATTATTGACAACACTGAGCGAGTAGTAGGCCTACAAGGAGAAGATTTCTTACAATGGTGTTTTATTTAACAAGAGAGCTACAAAGAATTCTATAACCATGCAGTTCAAACAGAAATAATCGTAGATAAAAGGGGTGGGGGATGGTGGTGGTGGTCTAGGATAGGAACACATGCTCACTGGAGGAGGGCGTGGTCTTAAATGGAGCATGTGCTCACTGGACCAGTGGTTTCGACTAGGTCTTGTCATTGGATCAAATAGGCAAGGACTGGAGGGTGAGGCTGACGAATTACACAACCCTCCCTCACTTGAAACAAAATACATACACCCCAAGTCAATGCTACTACTCGCATTTTAGCCGATGACATCTATTTTCTCAAAAGTTTGGGGGTGGGGTTGGCAATCACTAGATAGCATATATATATATA
>CAXITT010000381.1:708222-729378 GCA_964033795.1 Lymnaea stagnalis | reverse complement strand
GTTATTCTATTAGCTTCATGGGATTTAGCCCCCTTCTTGACAGCAGCTCTCCATCTGGCTCTGTCCTGGGCTGTCTGCACCCATTGAGTAGGGTTTATGCTGAAGGCCTTTAGTGCCACTTTCAGTGAGTCTTTGTAACGCTTTCTTTGGCCTCCTTGGGAGCGCTTGCCTATCGTGAATTCTCCAAAGAATATTTGTTTCGGGAGCCGGTGGTCTGCCATACGGGCTACGTGTCCCATCCAACGGAGCTGAGACTGCATCAGAGTGGTGAAGATACTAGGTAGGTTCGCTCTAGCGAGGACCTCGGTGTCGGGGACTTTGTCTTGCCACCTGATGTCGAGGAGTTTCCTGAGGCAGGTAGTGTGAAAATGATTCAGTTACTTGGCGTGACGCTGGTAGACAGTCCACGTTTCACATATATATATATTGTATGTATGGCATCTTTCCGTCTGCGGGAGACGATAGATTATCTTTATTGCTTGCAGCTCTTGGTGTGGCTGGTGAGACCATTCCTCGAATGGCAGTCTCTGTTATATTTCCCACACACGAATGCGGTGGAGCAGTATTTACCGGCCTTCCTCCTCGCTCTTTTTGCGCTGTTTCCGCCCTGTTTTGATCCTCGGCATGTAGTGATCCTGCCTTCACGATGCCCCGCCATGAGGATCGAGCCTCTGCCAGCTCCTCCCAGTTTGAGATGTCGATGTTGGCCGACTTCATGTCTCTTTTGCATATGTCTAAGTATCTCAGACGAGGCTGTCCAACTGACCTTTTCCCTGTCGCCAGCTCGCTGTATAGCACGTCCTTTGGTATGCGACCAGGTTGCATTCACTTGACGTATCCAAGCCAGCGGAGGCGTCTTTGGATTAACATGGCTGGGACGCTACACGTTTGTTTGGGACAGGACATCCGTGTTGGGGACTTTGTCTTGCCATTTAATGTCAAAGATGTGGCGCAGGCATCTGAGGTGGAAGCCATTGAGCCTTCTTTCGTGTTTAGAGTATGTGGTCCACGACTCGCATCCATACAGAAGTGTGCTCAGTACGCAGGCCTGGTACACCTGCAGCTTAGTTCTTGTTGTGAGTTTGGCATTTGACCAGACTCTTTTCTTCAGTCTGGCCATAACAGTTGCGGCCTTCCCTATCCTCCCACTTATCTCATCCTCCATTGAGAGGGTGCTCGATATGTTGGATCCCAGATATGTGAATCTGTCAACAGTATCCAAGTCGTAGTCGTCGATGGCGATAGTGGGGAGGGAGTCAGCGCCTTGTGCCATAATGTTATTTTTCTTTAGGCTAATTGTCAGGCCAAACTCTTTGCAGGCAGCGGATAGGCTGGATACGAGGCTCTGCAGGCTGTCAGCTGTGTGAGATACCAAAGCGGCATCGTCCGCAAACAAGAACTCCCGCAGCAAGACCTTTCTTGTTTTAGTGTGAAGATGGAGTGTACATATGTTATATTGTGTATAAAAGTTTCTTAATTTGATTTGAAACTTAAATGTGTGACAAAAAACCAGCTATATATTTCCTTTAAAAAAATTAAAAGTGAGAAAGGAACTATGCATCACATAGAAGTTTTAAGGAGAAATCATACCATGCATTATGTAGTTTTTAAAATGTGGAAATGAGTGAAACAAAGTTTGGGAAATCTGAAAAACGGAACACAACAAAACAACGAACAACAACAACTCGGAAACTACTTTTTTGCTAAGTGCTATTTTTTAAAATTCTCTGTTTACTGTTGTTTGTTCGCTGATGAAGGCTTCCTGCTGACATGTTCGTTCTTTTGTTGCGTTCCCTTTTTTTGGGTTTTCCCATGCTTTGTTTCACTCATTTCCCTTTTTTTGCTAACCTCATTGCAGTCTCTCCCCCTTATTGCCATTTTAAAATGTAACTGTGTTGTAGTGACTGAAAAATAAAGGGAAGCCACTAATCAATTCAGAATGAAATAAACTTTCTTAACCTTAAGTAAACAAAGAATGTTTTGCCCTTTGTGTGGAACAGTGGCATTGAGCTTTTGTCCTCACTCTCCAGGTGAAGGCAATGTCAAACTGGGTGTGGCCAACAGTGACTTCCAGCCCGTAAGAGATCTACAGGCCCCTGTCATGTCAGGGTATATCTCCAAGCTCGGGAACTCTTCGTTCATGAAGATTTGGAAGAAACGTTACTTTATACTCCGGCAGGACAACTGCTTGTACTACTACAAAAATGATCAGGTGAGAGAAAGGGTGGGATACAAAAAGAGTGTGATGGAATGAGATATAGAGATAGAGTGAAATAGTGAGAAAGAGTTAGATAGAAAAAGAGTGACATATATGGAGAGAGAGCGATAGAGAGTGAGATGTAGAGGAAAAGAGTAAGAAAGAGAAAGATTGAGATAGAGAGTGAGATAGAGATAGAAAGAGAATGAGATTGAGATTTGAGGTGAAATAAGTGACAGTCTAAGGAGTTCACATAGGTATGTACCTGATAGGCTGCAGGGTGAAATGATCTGAGAAACACAGGACAAGTGCGCTGATGATCTGGGGTTTAAATCTCAACAACGAGTGTTAACATGAAGTCTCCCTAGCAAAACCACTGCCCGCCCCCTCTCAACACCGCCCCTTCTACAAGGGACACATGCATACAAGTTCCTTATAAGTATAATATGTCCCAATCATTCAGAAATTGTTGGAAAATATTTGTTAACAATTGGGGTTGAGAAATAAGTTTCTGTATAACTAAAACTATTTCTTAACAATAGTTAAGAAATTGTTTCTGTGTAAATAAAACTATTTAACAATTGTGGTTAAGAAATTGTTTCTGTGTAAACAATACTATTTGTTAACAACTGGTTGAGAATTGAGTTTCCTTGTAAGTAAATACTGCTTAATAATCGCTGATTTTTTTCCTCTAGGAGAATGACCCACTGGGTGCTCTTCCCCTGTGTGGTTACACCATTTCTCGTCACACAGACACCAGCAAGGACTTTTGTTTCAAGGCAGAAAAGTATGGAGCCAGGACATACTACTTTATGACAGACAACAGGGACCAACTGACTGAGTACGTGTGTTTTATATTTACATAGAAAGCTAAAAATGGCCGATTGAATCTAAAAATCATTGAATCTAAAAATTTATTGAAACATCCTCTAATAATTTCCATATTTTTGTGTTGAGATACGAATGTAACGAAAAAATTAAATTTGTTAACACACACAGTGACTCCACATTGCTGGAATAAATGTTTGAATCTTGGAATAAATGTTTACATGATAAAAACTCTACGATTCTGGTTGGTTCAAATAGGTTTGGGAGCACATTTTGGATCTTTATAGTAGCATGGAGGTGAAAGACTGTTTATTTTTTATGAAAATAAAACTATTTAGTTGAACCCCTAGCTTTATTTGTTCAGTCACAATTATAAATTTTTTTTTGCTCAAGTCAAGCTTTGTTCTATTTTAGCAACTCATTTTTTAATGATTTCATTCTTCAGATGGGTGGGGGCTCTGACCGAGGCAGCTGCTCGTTCCAAAAAAAGGGTACATATAGTTTTGTTTCTCTCATATGCATATTAAATAAAATTACACAATTACATAGCAATTGGGCTTTAGAAATTAAATATAAATTTTGTATCTTCATTGTCACATATTATAATGTCTGTATGTAAGGTGCTCTTAAATTTAATGCTGGGTGCAAGTATAAACATGTGGCTTTAATTATTAGGAGGATTTTTTAAAAAATTAAAAGATTGTAATTGGGTTCATTACTTAAAAGGAAATAGCTACTAGTAGAGGTTTGCAACTTATTCTTTTTTAAAGCACCATAGCTGAAAATTTAAAATCACTGAGATCATGCAGTCCGATATTTTTCATTTTTTTTTTTTTTTTAACACATCAAAAGGTCTAAAAATTAAAAACCTAATACTATTGCTATAGCTGAAGAAGTTTAAATATTATAATTTTAAAACATATTCTAATAGCAATATGTCTTTAATCAGTCCGATATTTTTCATTTTTTTTTTTTTTAAAACATCAAAAGGTCTAAAAATTAAAAACCTAATACTATTGTTATAGCTGAAGAAGTTTAAATATTATAATTTTACAACATATTCTAATAGCAATATGTCTTTAAGCACAATTGAGAAATGAGACAACTCAATTGTGCATATTACTTGCATATAAGAAAGATTAATAGATGAAGAGACATTCTAATAACAATACATCTTTAAGCACAATTTAGAATTGGGGCAACTCAGTTGTGCATGGTACTTCGATATAAGAAAAATAAATAGAAGAAGAGACATGATCAAAAGTTAAAAGCAAACATAATTTTTTTTCCAGAAGGAATCGTTTCTCAGTGTGAGCAGCCATAATGTTAGTTTGCCTGCCCTTGATATACGCCGGCCGGAATGTACTGGCTTCCTCGGCAAATTGAGCCCCAGTCACAGACATTGGCGACGTCGCTACTGTGTGCTCAAGGATGCCTGTGTCTATTATTACAAGGATACAAACTCTCTCAATGCACTAGGTATGTTGGTTTTATATTAATTGTGAAAATAGATACAGTTGGGGGGGGGGGTGGATGGCGCGTGATGGTTGATTAATGTTAACAAATAATGCTAACATATAAATCATATATTTTATTTAAAAGTGTAACATACAAAATGTTGATACTTTTATTCATGTTATCTAAATTAAATTTAATCAGTTCTCAACCATAAAATAAACCAAAGAACAATGAAAATAGTCATGTGAAAAAAATAACTTAAATGAAGCATTTGTTTGTAAACAGTTTTTACTGTTTCCCCATTGAATATAGTAGATGTAGAAGAACTAACATGTGAGCACCTAACATAAAACTGGCCTTAGTAAGACGTGTCCTGTCTAAGCAATCCCTTTGATTTGATCATTGTCATTCCAAAGTACAGTTTCACTGGTAACTCTTCTAAAATAAATCGGGTAGCCCAAGGCCATGGCAATCACCCGGATCATTAGTTAGGTCACCTGCAAATTAATTTTATCTCCCGGTAAATGTCGAGCTGACCACTGCATAGGTTTCCAAGGAACATGACCCTCTATTTGACACGCCTTCTCTTAAAAGACATGACCAAAGCAGTTTTACTGTAAATCTCAAACTTTTGTCTCATGTAAACATATAGAGCTGCCTGCACCTTGTAAATAGAGCTAAACATACCATGTTTATTCATTTATTTTCATTTCTTGAATTTCATCATCTGAATTTAGTGAATGCATTCCATATTCCTATTTATCAACGACTTGGGGAATCATATATAGCTGCTTGCACCTCGTAAATAGAGCTAAACATACCATGTTTATTAATTTATTTTCATTTCTTGAATTTCATCATCTCAATTTAGTGAATGCATTCCATATTCCTATTTATCAACGACTTGGTGTATTTACCTTCTCCTGACATTAATTATCCGCATGGCATTATCACAGACAGAGAATTATAGTGCCCAGATTAAGCATGACCCATTACCTTTCATATTGGCAACATAGAGATGAGCAAACAATCAGATCACCAATATTACTTCATTCATGTATGAAATGAATTTCAGTAAATACAATTTTTTTAAAATATCCACTATCTCAAAAAGAAAACAACATTATCCATAGGTTTTAAAAATATGATTAAAAATTTGGTCCTTTTCAGAAAATAATAAATATAAAGGAATATGCTGATAGTCAAGTATTAAAGTTAAAATGTTTTACATGCATTTCATGGGAAACAAAAGCCACCATTTCATGGTATCCCTCAAGTTACCTCTTAGAAGTTTTAACACTTTGCTCTTCAAAATGTCTCTCATCCCATTCAAATTTGCGTTCCAGTCATTGGCGGAGCTAGGGTTAGGGCTGCCTGAAGTTTGGTCAGGATTTTACCATGAAAGAAACTCTGTACTTGGCAGAAAATGCAGCCCCTCCATAAGAAGAAAAATTGCCGTCAGGGGCCGACTCCTCTCGAAACCCCCATTCCTACGCCACTTATTCCTGTGCTCCTTTTTGTCCCCCCAATATGCACAGAAAAAATACCAAAAATAATACGCATGAAACCTGTTAAACACCTGAAAATTACGCCTTTTCAACACAATTATTGAATGTTATTGAAGTGTCTACATCAGATGATGATATTTAACCTTAGATACAGTCATGGTTTAAGAACTTGTATATAAATAGTCTTGTTGGGCTTTGTCAAATGCAGTGCAAAACACATGAAACGTGACAAACCAAAAACACCCTGATGAAACAAACCATGTCTTTTATAAACGTTTTGGACTTAAGTCATTTTAACCCTATTAGACTTGTAAATGCAAAATTTACACTTAATAGGGCTTGTTGTTCTTGAGATCTCGTGAACAGTGAATGAGTGAATGGTATTTGGCTTTTATTTATTTATAGATTTACAGCCACAGTACAAAGAAATGAATATTATGCAAGGCTTATTTTGGGTCATTATTTAGAATTAAAATTTTGGCCTAAAAGTCTTCTTACAAGAAATACTTCATTATAATATTTGTCTTTTAATTTCGGATACGTTAAGTAGTTTATTTGATACGGGCCTTTGTGTCCAGTGACAGCTCACATGCCACAATTTCATTTATCTTTAACAAAACATTTATGTCAAGTTATCCTGTTTAGTTGAATCTTGTGACAGTGATAATATAGTTTCTCTCCGTTTTGATTAATAATCTTTAGAAATATTATTAAATGTTTGCTATTTATGGTCAATAAAATGTCGTGAGATTCATTTAAACTCCTGATTACAACTCTTAGGTGTCGCCCATCTGCACGGCTACAAGGTGGATGTAGAAAGCCATCCCCGTCGCAAGCACAGCTTCAGTCTTCAGCCACCAGACAAGAAGATGCGTGTTTTTTGCTTCAGTGCGGACAATGAAACTGATAAGAAAAGGTCAGAGGGTAGATTAGGTCATTCTGTTAGGTCCAGTGAATTTCGGCGGAATTCAGATGTAAAAAACTGTTTTTTAAAATCAGAGCTCAGGTGGGTGGTTTCCTGGTAAAAATTTCATTTGAAATCAGTTGGTAGCACACTGGTTTAGATTTTATTTCATGTCCGTTGGTAGCATTCAGGCAGTCATTATATTAAGCTGTGATGCTGGGGCCTAATATTTAAAACATATTTTTACATTAATGTTTGAAGAGTTTGTTTTTATTAAAATGTTATAATAAAAATATAATAATATCTTTCCTCCTTCATAAATTGTTCAACTTTATTTCATCAAGATGTACTAACTTTTTATTCTTTCAGATGGGTTGAATCTCTGATACATTCCATCCAGCGGTGGGTCAGAGTTGACAAAGAGGCAGAATGTTGATCAAGAGGCAGAATGTTGATCCAGAGGCAGAATGTTGATCAAGAGGCAGAATGTTGATCAAGAGGCAGAATGTTGATGTGTCATTTGAGTCTTTTGACAAGCGCTTGGACATGTTATTTTATGTGGATTACCATATGTGGCAGTCGAATTGGTGTGTCATCAGATGGCAAGTAGTGACAATTGTGTGATGTGTCTTCAGATGGCAATTGACAATAATGTTTAGTGTTCAGTACAAAATTCTGTAATGATACTTGATCTGGCTTTAAGCTTGTTTCCTGCTTTCCATGTTCTTTATGTTTGGTTATTTAAGCCAAGACAATACAATTTTTATTCATCAAGAGTTAGGACAAACAAATGTATTTTTGGGCTTCACGAAGCTTATACATGACTTAAACATTTGAATTTATTCAATTGTTGAATATATTTTAATCAGCCTCTGCCTGGTTTATGCCAAGTAAACATTGATTGGATCATTTTATAAAGCTAATTAATGATCTATAATAATATTTATTATTTACTGTTTCAGTAAATACCATAATGGTTGTGAGTTGGGTAGTTTTTTTTCCCCCTCAAATTCAGCTCTGGTCCTATCATTTCTCTCTCTCTCTCTCCCCCCCCCCCCCTTTTTTTAAATTTGTTTTGTTTTGTTGTAACCCTCCCAACTATCTGAAATCTGAAAAGTGTTTTCTTGCTTATTACTCTTACTGCCATATAAAAACGGTTGTGATTGCTAACCAAATGAAGCTATTTTTATATCTTATTAAAGTATATATTGAGCAAGTCTGCAATGTTTCCATAATTATTTATTTATCTTATTACCAATATGCAGATGTGTCTCTTTTTAACATAGAAAATATTTGCCAAATATTTTGAAATTGTAGTGAAAAAATTAAAATTTAAAAGCCACATTCCCTACAACATTTTAAAAACACGGATATACATAATTTCATCCACATTCCTGAAATATACTGATGATCTTGTATGTTCTTTTTGGGGGCTGTAAAGTTCTTTTGGTTAAAACATTTTTTTCCCCTGAGCTTATTGCTATACTGCTAAATATTGTCTCAACCCCCCCCCCCCCCTTATTTCTAACATTCTAAAATTTTCCCCCCCCCCCCCCCCCGTACTTTCAATATAAACAGTTTGCTACCACAGATGGTGATTTTAGCCTATAGGTAGGAACACCATTGGGCACAAAGGATCTAGAACTCATTTTTTGCCCTGTTTTAACTTCCTAAGTTGGTCAAAAGGGTTTTGAACTGCTTATTTCACAAATGGGGTTGGGCTGGGTTGTCATTTGATATATTTTTGTCTTGTGCCACTGGCTCCCTTTGATCTGTCAGAACTTAAAATTGTAACATAAAAGCACATACATGCTTCTATGCTTCTACAATATATTGACAACGAATAGGATTAGTTACCATATGATAAAAATCTGATTAATGTTTAAGATGAGGATAAAGCTTTTCATTGAAAATGCCTTGTATGTAACTAATTTTCTAGCATTTGATTGCATGATGATTACAACATGATGGTCATGTGGATATCCTGAAAAGATACCTCTATGTATTTTCTTCTATTTAATTTTAAAAAATATTATCTTTTCTTAACTGAAATTTAAAAAAAAAAAATCCTGCTCTTATCAAGGATGCAGTAAGTAAAGTTTTGATACGGATGGACAAAGAATTTTTTGTTCAGATTCAAATATAAATACAAGAAAAGAATTAATGTATTTTTTGTTTGTTTGATGAGGGGGAAATATCATCAGTCAATATTAGCAGAATGTGAAAACTCCATTTTAAATACAAAATCAGACATTCTTCACCTTCTCATCATTAATTGTGCTTTATAATATTTGCTTGGAAATTTGTGTGTGTAAACATTGAGAAGAAACAAGCATTTTAATCAGAGTTCAAACTTATTTCCTATATAAACTGCATAAGTATAAAAAAAAAACATTTCCAGCCATGGCTCATTTAAAAGTCTGCATAAAAGTTCATTTATAATTTTTTTAATCAACAAAGTAAAGAATTAATTGTTGTTGAGTTAAAGGAAAAATGTGCATTGATTTGCTATAACTTTCTATTATACCTTTTTTTTTTAAACAAGAACATCAGCTGAAAGTTATCATCATTTGCAGACTTATTTTGATATTTCTCTGTCCTGGTAAATTTGTCAAAATTTACAAAAAAAAACCTGTGAGGATATTATTCTCACAAAATAATAAAAAGGAGGCTTAATTTTGTACTTGTGTATATCAGTGACAAGTTATGGCAAAGTATAAAATGAAGAAAGTATTACAAGAAGTGATCAATGGAAACCTGTGGCTCATAGCATTGCTATGTAAAGTTGCAGATATTTTTAAATGTTTTTTTTGGCCTCTAAATTCACATTTAAAAGAATTATATTGCCTTTAACATGGTTGACCCTTAAACTTACAGATACAGAATATCTCGTCCTCTCCGACTGGCCCTTACTGCTTACAATGGTTCTCATTAAGACTACGATAGGTGCAGATCCGATACAAGCACCTTGGCCTGTCTCTGGTGGTTTTGGCTTCTGCATTATTTTTATTTTGTTGCTAAAGACACATTTGTTGCCTGGTGATTCCTTGTTTGCCAAGTGACACATTTGTTTCCAAGTTGTTTGTTCCAAACTGATGTGTTCTTTCTACCTGCTATGTACGTCATCAAAAACAAATTAATTTTATTTTTGGTTGTCTTCCAGTCCTGCTTAAATAGTCCCTGCGCCAAAACTAACAGTACGGAAAATCCAGGTATCATGGGTTAAAATATAATCGTCGTGTGACATCTTTGGCTAAAATATTAGCCTTACAGTACAGCCCTGGCTAAATCTGGCATCGTTCGCTCAATAAATTAAGCACCTTGGGGTGTTCTGTTGGTTTAGGAAGTATAGTTTTGTTTGTCAGCACTATTTGTGATAGGTTTCTTTTCTGCCAAAGTTCAATGCTTTGCTTTTTAATCAGATTGAGCAGGCTCACAGTCACCTAAAAAGTTATTATTCTTTTCTCCATACATGTGTATAGAATCTCTTAAGTTTTTGTTTACCCGGTATTTTCACATAAAAAATGAGTGCCATGGCCTTAAGCTTTACAAATCTCAATTCAATGATCTTACAAAAGTTGTTTTTCTGTGACTAAATAGATCCATTATTTTTCCTTGATTCATTTCAATTTCTTCGATAAATTATTTCATGTGATCATCTTAATAAGACCATATGAAGAATTTCAGTGGGTCATGGGTACAGCCAAGAAAGGATCCCTTAGTTATAAGACCCAGCAGGGCCATGGGTACAGCCAAGAAAGGATCCCTTAGTTATAAGACCCAGCAGGGCCATGGGTACAGCCAAGAAAGGATCGCTTAGTTATAAGACCCAGCACTGCCTGTTTAAAGCAGATCCTGATATACAGAACACTTAATAGGGAGGGTCACTTTTCTTTTTATATTAATGGTCTCCATTCTCTTAGTTAGAAATTCTACAGAATAAATTCTATTGTCAGTGTATGAAAAATGTATATGCTTATACAGATTTTAATATCTTGTGTATGGCTGGATGCACATCAGAAATCTGCCAAGTGACAGAAGAGTGTATTTAAAGGCTGTGTAACTGTCTTTGCAGTTTAAGGTGTGGTTTAGTAGTTCAAAGGTCAGAAGATTCTGCACATTGGGGATGTTTTAGTGTGTTGATGCATGGAACCCTCTTTACCAGTGCTCTTGTTGTGGGCTGTTCACTTACCCAGCCCCCTATGCCAAATGTGTGTTCATTTTGCTGAATGTTGTGGGCTGCCAGTGGGCTGTTCACTTAACCTGCCCCCTGTGCTAAATGTGTGTTCATGTTGCCTAATGTTGTGGGCTGCCATTGTGTTGTTCACTTAGCCAGCCCCCTGTGCTAAATGTGTGCTCATGTTGCCTAATGCTGTGGGCTGCCAGTGGGTTGTTCACTTAGCCAGCCCCCTGTGCCAAATGTGTGTTCATGTTGCCGAATGTTGTGGACTTTAAATGTGTGCTCATGTTGCCTAATGCTGTGGGCTGCCAGTGGGTTGTTCACTTAGCCAGCCCCCTGTGCCAAATGTGTGTTCATGTTGCCGAATGTTGTGGGCTGCCAGTGGGCTGTTCACTTAACCTGCCCCCTGTGCTAAATGTGTGCTCATGTTGCCTGATGTTGTGGGCTGCCATTGTGTTGTTCACTTAGCCAGCCCCCTGTGCTAAAAGTGTGCTCATGTTGCCTAATGTTGTGGGCTGCAAGTGGGTTGTTCACTTAGCCAGCCCCCTGTGCCAAATGTGTGTTCATGTTATTGAATGTTGTGGCTGTCAGTATTTGCTATATCCAGCGGGGCATGAGCATCATTTTTAAAAGAAGATACATTATTTCACCAAAAACGTGTTTGAGGTAACTCTTGTCTGATACAATGAAAAAAGAAACTCTGTATTAAACTGTATATAAACACATCCATAATACTTTACTATGACTATAACAAAAATAATTTTCTTAATGCATCACTAATCAAAATCATGTTTTTCCCTGTATTGTTCATGTTAATCCCAAACTCTCAAACCACAAGGGTCAGTATTGCTTTTCATGTGATGTCTGCACAAATACAATTTTAATTTGCCATGAAAATGAATGTTATTAGGGTTTTCATGACATTAATTTTTTTCATCAAATTAATTTTTAACTAATGAGAAGAAATATTTTCAATAAATATTTTTAAAAAAAAACCAGCATGAATGTATTTGAATGATTTATATAAAAGTTAATTTTGTTCCATTGTTGTTTTTTTTTTGTGGTGTTTTTTCTTGTTGAAATAATTATATTTTCAGATACTCAAGGGATAAAAGATGACTATATTGAAATAATGAATAATAAAAGGGCAGATTAAATGGAAAGGGTAACTCATGTCATTTGTCCAATCTGATATTTTTAATGTGTCACAGAAATGGTAAGGACATGTTTTTGATGATGATATCATTAACACTATGATTGATTGATGTTATGATTGGTCAATGATGGTATTCCATTGATGCTGTGATCAGTTGATGATGGGGGATGTTAGGTTCATTAATTAGTTAATCCTATGTTGGTATTGCACTTAATTCTTTGACATATACAGAAACTGATTTTTTTTTTATATGCCTAGCTTGAAAATTTCTTTAATTGATGTTGCTTGCTTTTTTTTTTTTTTTTTTTTTTTTTTTTTTTTTTTTTTTTTTTTTTTTGTTTTTTTTTTTTTTTTTTTTTTTTTTTTATTTTTTTTTTTTTTTTTTTTTTTTTTTTTTTTTTTTTTTTTTTTTTTTTTTTTTTTTTTTTTTTTTTTTTTTTTTTTTTTTAAATCCTGATTTTGGAAGCATGTTTGTCTGTGATGGATCTAATATCTATAATTTTATTGCTATCATGAGGACATGAAATGGCAGACTATTTTTGTGATATCAAATGAGCAGAACAAATGTATTCATTGTCAGACTTGTATTCTTTTATTTTAATTTTGTTCCTTGCGTGATAATTATTAATATCACATGAATTAATATTTTGATGTTTATCTTTTTTTCTAAAAAAGTTGTTCCAGCAACGAAATAAGTTCTTTGTTAGCATAAACCCAAAATATAAAGCAAATAGTGATTCAGTCCTAATTGAAATTGATTTATTTTTTTCCATCCCTTGTTTATGTTGAGACAGGAAAGATGCAGTTTTGGGGATATTCTTGGTGGTCAATATTATTAAAGATAACAACAGTACTCGAATCTGTTGTGAAAATCAATTGTATGTAAAAAAAAACAACAACAAAAAAAACAACAATAATTTTGGAATGCTTGTGCTGGACATAAGCTCATTTCAATATGTGATATAGGCTATTTTAGTGTTTGGCTTGTGTTGAAGTAACACATGATATATTTCTGGCTTGATGGTTTTGTTATTTCATAAAGGCAGAGACTCTTTAACTGATGGATACTAAACTTCTGCTTTTTAAAAAAAAATTAATATAAGTTTTGTTCAGATGTGCATTCCACTCTTTACATTCTATCTTGCCTGGTTATCTCTATAGTCAGAAGAAATAAAATTGTTTTTTGAGATATACCAGATTAAAAGCTTAAGGAGCCATCCATGAAAGATGTCACACTATTTTGGCTAATTTTGGACACTTTTGGCCCCCCCCCCCCCCCCAATCACCACAAATTTTCACTCAATTTAGACACCCTCATAATAGATCATCATAAATTCGTAATTCCCCCCGGATGTTTTTCTAGACGTTTGACATCATTTAGAAGTGGCCCATCATAATGTCATTTGTTGTCTTCCCCTCCCCCCGAGTTAATTACAAAGAGATAGCAGTTATTTAGTTGGGGCCCTGTGGTCTGTGACATCTGTTACTCATTCTGCACTGATATCTGAGTTCAAAACAATTTTTTAGTGTTGAAAAAATGAAATATTTTGATATTTTGTAAAATATTTGTTGACAGCTCTCATTTATTATACTGAACAGAATTTTAACAATTCTTAAATTATTATTTTTTGTGGTATAGTTACCTCCTGGTAAAAAAAATAATAATAACTGCTCATGTTGTAAAATAGCTCAATATATAATTGACAGACCTTAGGTGTGAAACATTGTAAAACAAAATGACTTACCTATGGCAAATTAATTACCCCTGCCTGGTCTAAAATGGTTCTATAAAGTTTAGTTATAACCACATGCATGATCGTTATTATATCTTTTAAAAGTTACTATATCATATAACAATTTTATTAGTTTCTTTTAGCGTATCAAATAACAAATTGATCTTTATTGTGAAAACCACCAATTGTTTCCAACTCTCTGTTCCCGTCAGGGTAACAAAGGGAGGGTAATCTTGTTGACTTAGTTGGAGTTGTTATGCCCCTTGTGAAAAAAAACCAAAAAAAAAAAACACCACTAGTTGGTTCACTACAATTCAGAACAAACACACATGGAAGGAAAGCTCTTTTTAAATTTATCAACAAATATTAAAATAGCATAACAATCAAGTGTATATTTCCAATGTAAAGGACAATTTTAAGTTCAATGCATTTATTGATGTTAATGCATGTTTTATTTGTTGCATATTTGAATTTGTTATAATTTTATTTAGTCCATTTGTTAATGTTTTTTTTTTCCAGCAGTTATTTGCTTATATCATCTGTCATTTTTCCAAATCTTATTTTGGGTTGGTAAATTGAATTCTGTGATTCTCAAATTGTTCAAAGTATATATTTTTTTTTTAAAGTATTCGTTTCGAAAGGTTCACATGACATCTTTTGACTGATGAAAGCCACATTGTTGTATGCACAGATTCGCCTACTGATAATCAATTCACCATAATTTATTAGAACAGTTTAAATAATTTTAAACACAGTTCTTATTAAGTATCAAATACTTTTATTTTTCACACCAAGTTTTTGTACCAACGGTTACATGAAAATATGCAGTGCTCTATTGTGAATGGGAAAGTTGTTAAGACATCATTTTTTAGCTGGAAATTTTTAAAGAAGTAAAACATAATATTTGTATTTGTCATGTTTTTCTGAAATAAATATATATCTCTATAAACCTTCCTTGCAAGGCACAATTACTCTCAATGAGCTTTATTTTATTTACAGACAAAAAATTTACTTAACAAATAATTCCTTTATCTTACAACTCATTATATAAGATTATCTGTCACCCACATGACCTGACAAAGTTAACCACAAATAACCACAGAGTGGAAACAGCTCTCAGCCATAATATTGTTAACTGATTTGTTCATGTCTTGCTGGCGTTGCCGCCGCCGCCCCCCCCCCCCCCCCCCCCCCCCCATGTATTCTCAGATATTTCCACTCACATAACCATAAGCCATCATTGCTCAGGAAGTTGAATGTATTGTTGTGATACTGGGCACAAATATATGACTTCCAACATCGAATCTATCTGAATTTATTAAGAGGACATCATTCTCATCTACTCTAGCCCCATTCGTGGCTTTTTTTTGTTTTGTTGCAAAGTTCTAACTAAAGTGTAAATAAAAGCAGATACCATTACTCTGATCATAAGCAGATTTTTTTTGAAGTATGAGGGTATTTCCCAAATAAAAACCTGTAGTATAGCATTGATGACCTTCCTGTGCAGTATTTAATTAGGGTTATAGAAACTCTGAGGTCTAACTATAAAACAGGTTGTACAAAATTGGGGGTCCATAACTAAACGGCTATCTCATAAAATAACCATGAATTTTTTTATCAGGATGAATTTTTTTGTATCACAACAGGGTAATATTATTTCATAGCAACAGCTCAAACAAATCAAAAATGATTTTTATGCGGCTCATAATGAATGGCTGTGTAAAGATGCAACTGTTTTGTTTAGTATCCAGGCAATGTTAACTCGGTGGGATGAAAGTGTTTTTTTATTTGAATATTTAATAAATGTGACTGACTGCTTATGTTAACTGATTGGGATGAAAGTGATTTTTGTATTTGAATATCTAATAAATGTGTCTGACTGCTTATGTTAACTTGTTTGGATGAAAGTGATTTCATTGAAATATTTAATTAATTTTTTTTTAGAGGAGGCGTTGTCAGCTTGAACGCTTTTAAGTTAATTGATGGGAAATCTTGTGTTTCTTTTAAACCTCGTCTAGGGTTTTCTGTGAATTCTGTTATGTTTCCCATAAACTCAAAGGGAAAACAACAACATTAAGTCGGTGACTGATTGATTCACAATACATCTAAAACTATCTTTGAGACAGCCTAAATATTCATACCATGACAGCCCACTGTATGATGTGACCCACCACCCCACCCTAAAACACCATCCCCCCCCAACCCATTAAATATGAAATACACACTGATGTATCAGTAATTATAAGAAAAAATGCCCCCCCCCCTTCCTTTAAACCTTTCACAGCTAATCAACCATGTCATCCCTGATAAGAGGAGTCCAACCCATTAAAACATTAAAACAGTTTGTGAGAACAGGAGTTTGTTTTCAACATTTATTTTTTTTAATAAAATAAAAAATGAGTGTGTAGCTTTGTATATGGGGAGGGATTTTAATTTAGTTTTGTTACCCCGGATTTTATTATTGTGAAAAAAAAGTCAATGACAGTGATTCTGAGAGAATCGATGCCATGGAAAAATTTACTGCTTAAAAAAGCATTATTTATCATTTATAATCTTGATCAGTTTTAGTTTATATTTTGCTTTATTATTTTACAAATAATTTTTCATTCCAATTTTTTTTAATAATAAAAATTGTGATTAATTGATGCTGATTCATTCTTGCTGTGACCTTATTCAATTTGATATTGTATAGTTTCTAATCCTTGGAATTGAAATATTTTAGTTCCTAATTCTTAGAATAAAAAATGTACAATTGAAAATTATGCTTGGAAATGAACATTTATAATTACAAGTACTTTGAATTGAACATAAGTGATTAGAAATTCTTAGAACTGTTTGGAATGAAAAATTTATAATAACACATTCTTAGAATTGAACATTTACAATTACAAATTTTGACAATGAGTTGTCACAAATTATCAGCATCTTTGCACCACACGTTTGTTGAGTATGTGAACACACTCTATAGCTATTATAAAGAACATTATAATTTATTGCCATTACTTTTATAATCATTTGTATTAACAAATATGACATTTGCCTGAGAAAGTTAATTCTTAAACATGATTGGGTTTGTCAGTTGTCACCTGTAGCTTGATTTTTTTTTTTATTAGCCACGTGTTGCATTACTGAAACAAAATTGAAGACAAAACTAACAGAAATGATTAAAACGTTGCTGCTAATGTCAATCTTTGTTTTGCCATCTCTGGTACTTGCTGCAACCATGGGGGTCTCATTTAGGGGCAAGTGGCTTTCTTCACCTAAAACATTTAAATGCGTTGAAGATGGCTGCTTCTTTTGTCGACAGTATTTTTACTTTCCTGTAGGGTTGGACAAATTCTGTCTCAAAATTATAAATTAAAATGTAAACATTTTAAGATGTCGTCGATTCTCATGTTTATTTCAGGTCAAATGGATGACGACTTTTATAAGACATCACATGCGCAAGTGTTTATTTTCCGTCTCCAGTCTCAAGATACCGCCCTACTTGTTGAAGTGGCAAAATTAGATGTGTGTGGCATTCTTTCGTGCATTTCCCTTTTGCACTAAGATATAAAATTGTTTAGGACAATTTTGAAGGCATCCTGCACCCAACGTTTCTTAAAATCATTGGTCAAGTGTCGTGCATGTCTCCTTTCGTTTCCCACTGGAGATGGTTTTTTAAAATATTTTCCTGTGATTAATCAATTGATTTTGAGTGTAAATAACATTTTATTTTGTCTCGTATCCATTCAAATTTCTGTTTTGTTTCGTTTATCTTTGAAACCGCCAAGTTGCTGGCTGTTACATTTTTCAACAATTTAAATGATGGATGGTTGCTGCTTATGATGTCGCCTCTTGATACTTGTAATAAACTCTACTTAGAAACCATTTCTTTGTCAACATATTTTTTTTTTAAAAACACCGTTTGTGTGGCATTGTTAAAACGTTCCCAGAGAAACCAGCTTTGACGTTCTTCAATTGTGGGACATTTTCTTCAAAAACTAAAGAATATTCAGGGTATTTTACTTCCCCTTGGATATTTCTTAGTCATTCATTTAATGAACTGCTGAAAACTTGTAAGTTGGCCCCGGGCTGCATTTAGTCAAAGTACGCCACTGGCACTAGCAAAATTACACGAATTTATGCGAACGGTTCTAAAACACTATCATTACAATGATTATTGGTCTTCTTGTTTTAAACCATTATCTTATTTAAACAGACATGAGCACACACCAGGGACCTGAACTGCCGGCATTGCACAGGCCCCAGAAACGGTGGCTTCGCGCCCTACCAATGTTGACGTTGGGGGAGGCTAGGGTCGCAGGCGGGTCCCATGCTGCTGATATGTTCTACTAAGGCACGGCCGAGCTGATGGAGATTGTTGCCAATGTGTTAGCCGGGGATTTAAAGAGCGATTAGCTTGGCATCCTCATAATATATATATATACATATGTATATATAATTAAATGTCTCTATAAAAAATAAATATTAAGATTTTTTTTTTTAAAGAAGAGTTTTTCTCAGGCAAACTGTGTTTGGAAAATTCTAGCCAACCGCAATTCGATGCACACTTTGGATATACTTGGATCACTCAAAGTTTGGAGGATCCACGCCTAACCCATTTCAGATATCTGTACTCTAAAAATGATATGATGACGGAGAGTGGATGATTTAGACTTCAGAAGATTCCCCAGAAACACACGAACCCAAGCGAAGTTAATATTAAGGCTTTTTAACAAGAAACGTTTTCGAAAGTTTAATCTAATGAGCATCACTCAATATTTAGCTGATCGAGATTTGGTTTTTAGCGGAATTTCAAATTATTCACACCACATAATGAGATTTTTAAAGGTATTCTTAAGCTACTTGGAAAATTAGATTCAACAATAAATAAACATTTACGCCAAGTTGTGCCACGTAACAAGGAAACAAGGGCTTACCAAAGAAATATTGCAGAGCACCACAAGAGGAGGAAGAAGAAGAGGAAGACAAAGAAAAAGGTGGGTTGATAACATCAAAGAGTGGACAGGACTAACACTGGGCGATGCAGTGCGTAGTGCTGAAGACAGAGAGGAATGGAGGAGGATGGTTCACATGTCATCTGTGGCGCCCCAACGGTCCAAAGGCTAAGGGGGATGAGGATGAGATGTGCCTAAAGAAACTCACGTTCACGATTGTGTAAAAAAAAAATTCAGAACGAAATAATCAATTTGTTTGGAAATGCTGTTGAAGTAAATATTATTAAGCGAGCTAATCAGCCAAATGTTTCAGCTTTAGGGGTCCTCCATTAATTATGTCAACCAAATAGAGGGGGTGGGGTTTGTAAATTTTTGACACTTGTTGATAAGGGGGGGGGGGTTGATTAGTTGACGTCAACAATCCTGTTTTCTCTTTTAATTTTTTAATCTTAAAAAAATGAAAGGGTTGTTACATTATTTTAAAAAATTTTAGAGGGGGTGGGGTTTGTAAATTTTTGACACTTGTTGATAAGGGGGGGGGGGTTGATTAGTTGACGTCAACAATCCTGTTTTCTCTATTAATATTTTAATCTTAAAAAAATGAAAGGGTTGTTACATTATTTTAACAAATTTTATGAATGTAAATTAAATTAGTTAGTATATAAATTGAGGCATTTAACAATATAAGATTTATTTAATGTGTATATGTCTGTGCACTGCTGATGGCTGGTCAGAATGTTAAGCACACTTTGTTAGTGCAAGAAAGTCAAAAGTTGGCCTCTCTTCGCCTGTAGATTCTGTTTGTCGTAAATGACTGGGGTGGTATATGTGCGATGATCGCGTTGAAGGTATGGAACAAGCACAAGGTTCAAGTTTCATGTGAAGTCAAAATAAATGTTATTGATAGAGTAGGAACACGATAGTTTGAGAATTAAGGGAAAGTAAAGTGAGTAACATTAGTAAACGGAATTGCAAAATCTGTAACATCTATTTTACATCACAAGTCAAATTGAAATAACAAGTTTAACAGCACCGACAATGCATAAGAAATTACCACCTGCTCCTCAACAAATAAGGATTCGACTAATGCAAGTAGCTGCCAAGAAATAGAGAGAGCTTATGGTAATAATTGTTCACACTGACAATGCTTCTATTTTAAGTGCTGAATGGTTCGATGAGAATGATGTTGACTTGTCTGGTATATCAGTTCCGCAAGATGAAAATGATTAAGCTACTATGCTCACTGTTACGATAGATCAACACCTGGCTACTCACTGGGAAGATGATAGCAGCTACAAACTAATGTTACAATTTTCAGCTATACTGACAATAATCATATTTACTGTTCCACAAACATTAATTTTAGTCTTCAGCAAGCTTTTTCATTGATTCTGCATTATACAATTTAAGTGTAAAAACGTTTTCACTTGTTGATTAACAATCTAAAGATGCAATAAAATGTTTTTCCTACAATTTTGTGTCATTAAAATAGATCAGCACAAATTAAACGCATTTATATATTTATTTATATAATATATCAATTTGAGGTGGGGGTAGGGGGGTTATAAATATGTTGATATGATTACTCAAAAAAAAAAGGGGGGGGTGTCATTGAAAGTTTGACAGTTGTTGACAAGGAGGGAGGGGGGTCAAAAATTGCCGTAATTAATGGACGCCCCCTTATTTTAGACTGCGCAATCAGAAATTAGTCACGTGGCCAGCTGTCATTTACAATCAGATTAATATCAGATCACGCTGACTCGCAAGGATTGGACTTCGACTTACGGCTGTGGGTGATAACAAATAAGACAGAGATTCACCTCATCGGAACGCGTTCCCGAGAGAAGACTGATAGTGTCTGCCTGAAGTTACCCATATTTACCTCAGCGGTTGATCCGAATGTAAAGATAATAAACGAAAACCGGATTTTGATTTTAATTTAAATTGTTTTTTAAATTATTTTTATCAAATAAAAAAAAAAAAAAGAAGTTAAAAATCAATTTTAAAAGAATCAAAAAGACAACAGACCATTCATTGATTTATTTTTTTATTATAACTTAATAAATTAAAAAGGTTTTAAAAAAAGTGCTGTGTAACGCATAAAATGGGATGGCTTTTTTTGCTAAGGCTTCTGACCATACCGCAGTATGTGTTAAAATTGGTTGTGACTCGATATGTTTGTTATTTTAAATTTAATTTAATTATTAATTTTTTTAATAATTTTTTTTTGGGGGGGGGGGCCTTGTGTTGTT
>CAXITT010000381.1:695512-707767 GCA_964033795.1 Lymnaea stagnalis | reverse complement strand
ACGCACATTCATCATAACGAACGCCCCTCATAACGCACATTCATCATAACGAACGCCCCTCATAACGCACATTCATCATAACGAACGCCCCTCATAACGCACATTCATCATAACGAACGCCCCTCATAACGCACATTCATCATAACGAACGCCCCTTATAACGCACATTCATCATAACGAACGCCCCTCATAACGAATAATTATCATAACGAAACATCCACACAACGAACGCGGACGCTCGCCCCCCAAAAATTTCTCGCATAACGAACTGCGCCAGCCGCGCAGAATAAAAACAATAAAAACAAAACAAATGAAATGAACTGCACGAGCGTACAAATGGCGCCCTTGGCTCATCCTGGGATTGCGTCTGCTCAAAGGGGGAACAGGAGTCAATGGAACTTTCATGTGTTTTGTTTTTATGTTTTTGTGTGTTTGTGTTGTTTATGTGTGTTTTGAGTGTGTAATGTGTGTTTCCATGCTTTTTATTTCTATGTTGTGTTGTTTTAAAGAAAAAAAAACAACAAACATTTTTAAAAATTGTTACAACCTTTTTTTGTCATTATGCCCTCGTCGGAAAAGAATTAAAAATTACAATTGACTATTATACGAAACCGGTTGTTAAAAATGTCAAAAACAATAAAAACAATATACAAAATACATTTTATTTTTTTTTCTATAAAACCAACAAGTAACGAACCGGTTGTTGTCAAGTACAAAACGGTTGTTGCCAAGTACCGAGCCAGTTGATACTTGATTGGCAGCACACCGCTTGGTTACTGGTTGACTTCCACGTTTGGAACCAGACATGTCACCAATGTGTAAGTCCCCGACCACTGTTTGGGAACCAGACATGTCGCCTGTGTGTGAGTCGCCGGCCACCGGTTGGGAACCAGACATGTCACCAGTGTGTGAGTCGCCGGCCACCGGTTGGGAACCAGACATGATAGGCCACTGCAACCTATGCGGCCGCAGTGGGCCCCGCACTTTTTTTGCAAATACAAAATCTTAATTTTCACTTATTATCCGTATCCCTACCCAGGCTGGGCCCCGCGCAATCCGTTTCGCATAGGGCCCCGCACTTGTTAGGGCCGGCCTTGCCAGATATGTCAGCGGTGTGTGAGTCACCGGCCACGGGTTGGGAACCAGACATGTATCCAGTATTTTAACTCCCAGGCTTCTTGTTTCGAACCAGCCATATCGCCACACGAGTCCAAATAGTTGCTATAATTGAAGGTCAAAAGAGGGTGCTGCGTGGTTACCTCGATCTGATGGCGATGTTTTCATGAATAGTCTTCAACGCATTAGAAATTCTTTTGGTGGATGAGATAATTATTATAATTAACATACCCTATTGTAGGCCTGAGTCAGAGGTGTGGAGCCTTTAGGCCGATTATCTTTCAAACTTTCAAAGACTGTCGGAGTCTGTTGCAGATCTTGCAACTTGTCAGGGCAAGTAAGGAAGTTAATGACTCGGATTTTGTGAGTACAAGTTAACA
This sequence comes from Lymnaea stagnalis, assembly GCA_964033795.1. NCBI lineage: Eukaryota > Metazoa > Mollusca > Gastropoda > Lymnaeidae > Lymnaea > Lymnaea stagnalis. The sequence goes on along the minus strand of CAXITT010000381.1, from coordinate 706,271 downwards.
GATTATACAATGAATGTAACAGTGTGTAGGCGAACATATTTCTACATTTGGACTGAATAGACCAGTGGTTCCCAATGACTTCCAAAACTCACTTTGACCCTCGGAGGTCTTTTTAGAAACAATTTCTATGTGGGACCCCCTTAGGCCTACCGTATGTCTTAGAAGTTCACGGCGTTTAGGAGTAGTTTTACAAGGGAGCCGCTGAGAAGTGCATAAAGAGCCATTATGATCCAACAGAGCACAGATTTTGGAACCACTGGAATATTATTAGCTTATTAAAAAAATATATTTAAAAAAATTGTTTTTATAATTTATATATTATTTTTTTTTTGTATACACATCTTAGTGAAGCACATGAAACAACGTTGATGAACATGTATCACAATTGAGAGCCACTGCATTAACTAGCGGGGAATAGGCCTGTTTAAAATAATCGATTAAAATAGCTTTAAAAAAAATTAGATGAACTTTATAGAAAAGCACGTTCAGTGTCCAATCCGAACAACAACAACAAAAAAGGGTATTGTGGCTTCAAAATAGTATCAGAATAAATATGTCAATAAAATTTAATAAGTATTATAACTCTAAATTTTTTGAATATTTCCTCAAATTTATTTGTCAGTTAGCCAAAAGATGAGTTTTATGTGATCACAAAACCCAAAGTGTAGAAGAGGCACAATTAAAGACTCTTCTTTGACACATTCATTTTACAAAGTTACACTTCAAAAATTTTTTTTTAAAAATGCATTATTACTTTTGTCATGTATATCAAAGTAAAACATTAATTGCTTCTTGTAGTTAAATTTTTGCAACCCACCGAACGCAAGTGTAATTTAAAAAAAAAAAAAGCAACCAAGCAAAAGGACAGAAACTCTTTAAGCTGCAGTTATCGTGTTATGGAAGTGATATCCCTTGAAAAGGATTTAAAAAAACAAAAAAAAATTCTGCCTCGTTCTGAACTGCCGTTAGGATAAGGAAAAGATCAGTGACGTCAGGCAAGGCAAACCAAGCACGGCTGATCGAGAATCCCCGTGTTGATTTCGAATTTCCCTGGTATTTACTTATGATAACAACATCAACCACTTGTATTATATGTTTGTTGGATTCATTTATACTATGGAGGAATCGAATGTACGCATCAAGATACTATCTGAGGACTTAAATCATTAGAAAAGACGAAAATCTATAGAGGCGTCGTCTTGTGTTAGGGAATGCCACGTCGGAAAACCACCCTGTCAGACAGTTCACCTCCGGCTCCTAACCGTAAGTTACCTACATATTTAGGTTATGTATAGAATTTTAATACATAGATGTGCATATTGTGCATATTTTTGTTGCTTTTTCAAAGGGTCATCTTTGATCTTTTTTGTTAGCTTTACACAAGTTAAATACGATCGTTGATTGCACTAGATTGTGTGGGAAACACCGATTTGGAAACTGGGGTTACCCTTCCTAATTAGTATGCATTCCTTCTAGCAGGTTGCTATGCGGTTAAGCAATTACTTTCCTAACGATTTTGATAAACACATTTTAAAGTTTATTCTAAGTTAACTTAACGAAATTATGCTTTCATTTATTAATAAACACTTCTTTTTTGGATAAATACTGCGCCTCTGCGTTTTTGTTGATGTACTTGGTAGACAAAATATGGCGTTCCGGATGGATCAGTTCATTTTTATCATGGGGGTGAAGTGTCGAGCTAGTTCGACATAACCTTTTCAAATAAGTTCAAAGCTCAAATAAACGTTGGGCCTAACTACGTCAACACTTAATCTAAATATTATGAAACAAAACATTGGATTCAAACTTTAATCAGCACAAATAACAATTTTCTTTAAATTATTGCTTGCGTGCTAGTTTGTCAATGTAAATATTAAAAATATGCCTGTAACTGTAGTCTAATGTTTCTGCTGCAATGCCCCAGTTTAGACTGTGATTATGTTAGTGTTAGAATTAGATTTTACGAATTTAATTATACTATTTTTAGTAGCATGAAACTGAAACACGATTAAGCATATCTTCTTTAGGAGATTCTGATAGCAGAGGAAAATATGCCTTGGCAATATTTTCTGCCGCTATTTTTATTTATGTAAACAAATGTGATCGACCTGTACCAATAAATGCACTGTAAAATATTGACATAGTTCAGTAATAATTAAAAAGGTTTTATTGGTATTTTATTATGTTAGTAGTACTAGTACAAACAATACTAGGCATATGGGTCCAACCATGCCATACACATCTTCACGCGTTTTGAGGCCTGGGGTCACGATTGTCGGTAAAATGTGAAAAGTGTCTAATTTGTATTTGTGTTACAAATTTGTGACAGACCAGGGGAGAGAGGTGTAAATGCATAATTAGGTATTATGTTGGTACAAAATAATAACTATTTGATAAAAATACACAGTTGATGATTTATTATAACCATATCCAAATTAAAAAAAAAGAAATAATTTACGATTGGTTCAAGTAATTATGTGGCGACGTTGGTTATTATTACGTTTGAGTCGAGCGGTTCACAAAGCGCGCGGAATGCGTGAACACGATGTTAGTGCACAGGTGTTAGTTATTCTGCGCAGCCGGGGAGGGGGGGGGGCGCTGAAGAAAGGATTGGGGAGGAGTTTTTCCAAGTGGACCAAAATTTCTTAGAGCCTTTATGAAACCATACATTTTCACATTTTGAAATGCTTCATTAGTGTTATAGTAAATTAAGTTCTTTGTGACATGCCAGCAAGTTACAAATTGCAATGTATTATTGCTATGTATTATATTTAATGCAGTGCCTGCAGTGTTTACGCTGTCTCCCTCTTCTGACGGTGTAAGTTTATGTTTAATAATCGGATCCCACGGGAAAACGGGCAAGAGTAAATGAGTCTTCCGGGATTTCTTTTTCTTACACATTAACTTCAGCAGGCGAATTAGAAAAAACAAACTTTAAAATTATTCGGTATAATTATATTAACGAGTAAAACATAACACATGTCAAGAAACTGGTGCAGTTTCACATAGACATGACATATGCATTTCTCAATCCCTTCCCTTGTCTTTTGTGACTTGAATCATTTATTTTTTAAAGTTTCTTACAAAACGAGTGTTATATGAACCCTAAATGAAGTTGATATCAACGTGCTCAACTATTGATTAAGCATAAAATGTATACTCATAGAGCAGGGGTTTGTAACCTTTTTTTTTTTTTTTTTTTTTTTGTGGGTTTTTTTTTTTTTTTTTTTTTTTTTTTTTTTTTTTGCAGCCCCGCACCCCCTGTATAGTGTTGGGGGGGGGGTGGATTTAAATAAATTTCCTGCACGACCAAAAATGATAATAAACCTGATTTTTGGTTTTTCGCACCCCTTTTTTTTTTTTTTTTTTTTTTTTGCAGCCCCGCACCCCCTGTATAGTGTTGGGGGGGGGTGGATTTAAATAAATTTCCTGCACGACCAAAAATGATAATAAACCTGATTTTTGGTTTTTCGCACCCCTGACACTGTCTGAATGTCTGGTTTAGAACCACTGTTATAGAGCTAGAATTGGTAATGGCGTTGTGCACGGGTTCCCAACCTGTGTTCCGAATGCATTTCTCGGGGACAGCGCGGCTCCCCCCCCCCCTCTTTTTTTTTCGCCAACACATTATTATTAACACCATTAACTTGTAAAACATAGGGTAGGCCTAAGGGACAGGCGACCCCCATAGAAATCAATTCTTAAAAGAGGTGAGTCAAAAGGGTTGGGGACACTGGGTGTAATGTATTTAAATATCCGATTTATAACTTTAAAGTGGTATTTAAATCAGACCCGCCACCCAGGCGCAGTACCAAGACCGCAAGTGCAGTAAAAGTGGCTTGCTGCTGACCTAAAGTTTCTATTTAGGTCACACTTCAGTTTGCACTCGTCGGTATTCCAACTCAGTCTGGCGAGAATGCTTTAAGTTTATTGCTATTCAGTATTAGGCAGCGTTGCTTTTTAAAAATATTTCTATTGGGTGTGTGTAGTAGTTGTTAAACATTTGAAAAGTCCATTTCATAGGTGGCCCCTGCGCGTATTTTTTTTATGGAACGTGATTCACTGAGATCACCTTGTTACAACATGTAGGCGTAAGCAAATCCAGAGAAAGAAATTAGCCCCGCTTTATCCTTCCCTATTTCGAAGCTTACTGCACGGCAGGTGCAGGCTGGTTATTTTAAATATGACCTTCAGATTCATTGAATGCCTGGCTTAATTTATCGGAAAGGGTAATTATTAGTTAAAATGATTGGTATGCCTAGTGAAGCGCCGCGGTTATTTCTGTAACTTGCGCAATGGAGATTTCTTCTTTTTGTCCCCCCCCCCTTTTTTTTTTTTTTTTGTTTTTTTTTTTTTTTTTTCTCTTTCCCTAGGGGAAACCCACCTCCCCTATTGATTTTTATACTTGGACTCGTCTGGTAAACCTCCCTTGGCGCGAGGCCAGGCTCGAGCTCTCTCCAGTTCGGCCTTGCCCGTCACCAGGTTGTTGATGACCTAGTTTTGCGATTACTGCTTTTCCCGTGGCGTTATAGGATTGACTGCAACACGCCGATGCTTTCGGGGTAAAAATAGCTCATTGTATTTTGACATTAAACACGTTGGGGAAGTAATAGAAAGACTTATGAAGTCTATAAATGTGTGAGATAGAGAAATAAATATACAATACCCCAATATGTCATGATTTCGTCCCTTTAAAAACACAAATTTCAATAATTATCATATATTTTTTCACTTCATTTTTGTTTGAAATACAATAAAAATTACCTAACAGCACAAGTGCACATGATAGCAGTTTTGTGCTAGCTTTGATAATCGTGGGATCGCGTAGGATTGCACGGTGTTTCCGTTGTTTAGTCGGTCGTTCGTTTCGTCTTGGTTGTGGTAGGCTAGCCCGACGGGTCTCAAATTTATGAGGCATCTGATTCTCATAACTGAGTTGTAATTTTTTTTAAACATTATTTTTGGAAAATGTAATACTTTGCCAAATAAATAAATTTAAAAAAACCTCACGCACACCTCTATTAGAAGGTTGAAAACAATCTATCTTTAAAGAATGAAGTGGGTTATTTTGATGTCTTATTACAATGTAAATTTAGAGTTTTAACTGGTGAGTCACTGTGTATTATCACTTACATAGCTTAATTTATGAATGACTATTTCAACATTTACGAAGCCCAGCATGATTTCCAGATGAGCAGCGTGTCTTGTACGGTACTGGATCGAATATAGTCTGGGATTCCCTGGCCTTCATCATAATATTTCTACCCCGCTGGTGAAGTCAGGCAGTTGTTGCTGTTAGCAGTTGATTATCTGAAAAAAATGCGAGTCCCAAATGGCGGGCCATTATTTGGCCTAGGATAATGAATAGTTCTAGTTTGGTTTGTGTACATTGAAAGATTAAGTCGTTTGTATGCCGTGATACTTATACTGTCAGATGTGTGTTGTCTTAACATGGGTATCGATGAAAACGGACATGGTCTTCGATGGGAAATGAGAGCGGGTAAGACAGTAAGGGAGTCAGTGGGGTAGGAGGGTGGGGGCCCGTTCCGGGTGGCACTTTTCTCTTTACATTGAGGGGGCGGCATTTTCGGAAAACTGCATAGTTTATTTCTTAGAAGGGGCGCCAAAAATCTTGGCTCCCCTGGCGGCACTAACCATAGCTACGCGTCTGGAGCGAGTAGTGTAATTTTTTTTAAAAAGTGGGTGTAAAGGTGGGACTTGTAAAAAAAAAAATAAAAAAATTATCATTTGGCTTGGCAACATCTTCTGGAGAAAGAGTGAGGTGCAACTCCCGTCAGGTCTAACATATGCCGGTACTTAAAAGTTTGGGTACCATACACTTAACCGGGGTCTATAAATAGAATATCAAAGACACTGACTGGGCCAGCGTAGGGACACTTACTTGTATTGGGACCTAATAGTGATTGTTGCCCTAAATGGTCCCCTTTAACCAACACTCCAAACCGTGATTAATTAAAAAAAAAACCCTAGTCTCCATTATCACAAGTGTGTCCGTCATGGATATAGATGTGGATTAGAAGTTTCAGTGTATATTTATATGTTATACTTTAACATGATTGTAACACAGTTTTATAGTTTGAAATATCTAAAACACCTAGTCCCTCGTATTAGTTGTGATACTTTTTAATATTCTTTTTGTGGTTTGGGGGGGGGGATCGGTGTGTGTGTGGTGGTTTTTGGGGGGTTAATTAGAAAATAAATGTGAATGATTCACTTATAGCGTATTTTTTTTTAGAAAATAGCATTTCTCAAAATCCTTTGATGATAGCGGATTGTGAAGTGTTAAAATTAATAAGATCGAATAGACTACATAAGGTTAACAGAACAAAATTTAGCCCAAGCATCCTTTACTTCAATTTTATCAACTGAAATGCAAAAATCATTTTTGTTTATAGTTATTATAGATGCTGCATCAAATTCCGGCCGGTAAACGTTATTTGTTATAATAGGTTAGGTTGTATATTAAAATGGAAGAGGGGGTTTAGAGCGTGTGTGCACCCGAAGCTAAATCATATTATAATTGAACACTTTTTGACCATTTAGGGGGCTTGCTTTGGGGGTCGTGGATGGGGGAGATCTATTTTGGTCTACCGTTAGGGGTCGTTCGCAAATTACGTGGGGGGGGGGGGAGGGGGTCGAGAATTTGTGCCTGAATTTGTGACCGGGGGTGGGGGGGGGGGCAAAAATGTGCGACGTCACAAATTTTTTATAAAAAAAATCATTTAAAATCTTGATTCAATTAATTTAAAAAAACATTCATTTGAGGTCGAAAGTGGCTCAGGTATTTTAAGTACCGTGAACCTCAGTCGTGCACACCATCTCTTCTGCGCGCATCCAAAAATGACACAAAAACTGTTGTGGCCATTTTACATTCGGCTGGGGGAGGACCAATGTTCCCTCTAAGGTCTGTTGGTTCGTGTGCAAAATCGTGCAGTTGTGTGCAAAGTTTTACAGCATCAATTTTTTGGTGTGCAAAATTTTGCAGCCGCGCAGCTTAAAGGGAACATTGGGGAGGACTTCTTTTTTTTCCGTTTTACGTCACAGTTTTCTAATATTACATCTTAATCCATTATGGGAAAATGTTAAAGAATAAAATACAATCTCAGTTTAGTTTTGAAAATTTTATGTATGTTTTGAATTTTTTTAGGTGTGACGTGTCACTAAAAAAAAGGGGGGGGGGATAAAGAATTTGTGACACTTTGTAACAAGGGTCTGAAAAGGTAATTTTTTTGCGTGACGCAATTTGCGAACGATCCTTTAGGTCTAAGAATAGTCTCTCTGCGTGTTGCAATTCAAGACAAATAGACTGCCGGCAGATCAAGGTGAACACAATCGCCCGTTGGCATTTCTAAGAACCAGACGTTGCACAGCTCTCGGTGGCACTCGAATGTCGTCATTATGACTGATTGGGTAAATGATAGCAATCATAGCTGTCAGCTAGTTATCTTATACAGTTTAAGACAGTTAAATTATTTTTAGCTCATTCACCTCGGAAAAGACTTCTTTGTTTTCATCCTTCTGAATTTTAAACAATGAAATAAAGTTTAAAATTGTGACCACTATGGTAACCAAGGAATGGCAGATGGTGGATTTGAAAATCCCCCCCCCCCCTTTTTTTTTTCTGATCACTACAACTACTTTCAAAGACTGTTTCTTTCAGTCTTTGACAAAAAGATGGTGAATGTATGGGGAGGCGCGGCGCTGTGTTCTTAGCGTTAGAGTAATAAAGTTTAAAATTGTGACCACTATGGTAAACAAGGAATGGCAAATGGTGGATTTTAAAATCCCCCCCCCCCCTTTTTTTTTTCTGATCACTACAACTACTTTCAAAGACTGTTACTGTCAGTCGTTGACAGAAAGATGGTGAATGTATGGGTAGGCGCGGCGCTGTGTTCTTAGCGTTAGAGGGTTACGATGAAGTCGTTGACGGAAAGCTGGAGTTTCATTCACTCCATCCTCCTCGCATGTTTGTTTTTTTTTTTTCCTGATGGGTGTATTGCTTCTTCAGAATATTACGCTATTTTTATTTAAAACACGTAGTTCAGTTCACTATGACGTCAGATATTGTGTAGACGAGAAACGAAACCATGATGGATCAAAACTGGAAGTTGGTGTTTCTCTACGTTTCGCCCCGCGGGCCGAGAGTTGGACCACTCGCGTGGCGTATTGGAATATTAATATGGAGAGAAGCGTTTGAAACGGGAGAATTGTCTGCTTTAGCCAAGCCATAATGTCATATGCGCAGAGATTAGAGTACCGATGAACGCATGTAAAGAAACGTAAGAAATGAAATAATGTCACGTAATGAATAATGGGTATTTACTTAAAAAAAAACAAAAAACAGAAGAATAACCTCGAAGCAGCATCGGAACACTCGAAAGAAAAAATGTACCGTTTTAGAAATTTTTAGGAAAGAGACATTGACGTTTGAGTACTCTTCGCATTTTCTATTGCTGTCGTTAAAAAGAAAACGCCCTACTGCTTAGCCAATCATTTTGTTTTCCGAGTTATAGAATCAATTTAAGGAGATGGATTGTTTTGAAAGCGTGTGCCCTTCCCCCCTCTGCAAAAAGTAGTTGTATTTATTTTAATCCTCAAATCTAAGATGTGTTACGATCTGGCATCCGGGCGCGCCGAATGAGAACCATAAGTGTGTTTATAAATAACCTGGTGCGTGACAAGAATCCTGACCAATGGCATAATGGCCGCCACTTACCGGAACGGTATAACGATGTTTGTGAGCAGGAGGTGGGCACAAGAACACACGTCTTCCGAGTCTCTGAGTCTTGTCCATGGACAGATTTGGCAAGAGATTGATCGACCTTTTTTTGGCATCCAAGCCTACGCCGTTTTCGCCATCATTTTTTTCATCACCATGGTTCTGAAGACCCAATGGGAAACATGTCATAAGAACAAAGCCCACCTGGGGGCACATGTGTAGTAAGAACTAAGCCCACCTGGGGGCACAAGTGTAGTAAGAACTAAGCCAACCTGGGGGCACATGTGTTGTAAGAACTAAGCCAACCTGCGGGCACATGTGTAGTACGAACTAAGCCAACCTGAGGGCACATGTGTAGTAAGAACTAAGCCAACCTGCGGGCACATGTGTAGTAAGAACTAAGCCAACCTGCGGGCACATGTGTAGTAAGAACTAAGCCAACCTGCGGTCACAAGTGTAGTAAGAACTAAGCCAACCTGCGGGCACATGTGTAGTAAGAACTAAGCCAACCTGCGGGCACATGTGTAGTAAGAACTAAGCCAACCTTGGGGCACATGTGTAGTAAGAACTAAGCCAACCTTGGGGCACAAGTGTAGTAAGAACTAAGCCAACCTGCTGGCACAAGTGTAGTAAGAACTAAGCCAACCTGCGGGCACAAGTGTAGTAAGAACTAAGCCAACCTGCGGGCACATGTGTAGTAAGAACTAAGCCAACCTGCGGGCACATGTGTAGTAAGAACTAAGCCAACCTGCTGCTTGCAGCATATATTTTCAACCCCGGTGCGGTGAGGTTAAGATCGCCGTTGACGTTGCTTCTCTTAAACCGTTGGTCGAGTGAACAATCAACGGTCCTGGCTAGTGGTACTCCAACCTTGAACTTGTTGTCTGGGCATCGGAGTCGTGTCAAAGGACTCACGCCCAAGGGGATTTTTACGTCTCATAGTTAGGCGTTAAGTTTGCGCAATGAGAACAAGTTACATTCAAACTAGGCTAACTGATCAACCCCCTAAAGACACAGTTCGTCGTATGAATCCTTGTTATGCAGTTTTTACAATTGTTTTATTCTATAGAACTCATTTCCGATGACAACACATTCTTTCAAATTTTCAGACCCACCCCAACACCCCAAAAAATTAGTTATTCCTTTTTTTCAAGTGGAAGTGATGGAGGAAATATGATGACACTGATTTCATGAAATAAAATTCCCGATGACTGCGCCAAATGAGATTAGAACAAAAATATATCTCAAGTGCGCTTGATGCGTACTGTTTTCTTTTGTTTTTTCTGAAATAGTTAGTGAAACAAATCAGCATCTACGGGAATAATGTGGAAAGTGGAAAGCTTCTGTAGCTATAGTGTAGAGTGGACAGCTTCTGTGGTGGTAATGTGGACAGCTTCTGTGATAATAGTGTAGTGTGGACAGCTTCTGTGGGAAGTCACTGCAGCAGTAAGCTGGTCATTAAGTAATGCTAAAAAGTGGTGTCGTGTTTGTTTACTAATTGTGACTGCGAGGAGGGGGGGGGGATTTAAGGTTGTTTATGGAAGTGGAAATAAGGATTTTGCAACAGGAAGAAACTATGAATAGATTGCATTTCAAAACTTAGTTTGACAGCATTTGTTAGATAACGTCAAGTAGTCCATCTGCCTAAAGGGATTTCCTGACTCAGGTACACACAGTTATTCAATGCCCTGACTCAGTTGCACACTGTTATTCAATGCCCTGACTCAGGTACACACTGTTATTCAATGCCCTGACTCAGTTGCACACTGTTGTTCAATGCCCTGACTCAGTTGCACACTGTTATTCAATGCCCTGACTCAGTTGCACACTGTTGTTCAATGCCCTGACTCAGGTGCACACTGTTATTCAATGCCCTGACTCAGGTACACACTGTTATTCAATGCCCTGACTCAGTTGCACACTGTTATTCAATGCCCTGACTCAGGTACACACTGTTATTCAATGCCCTGACTCAGTTGCACACTGTTGTTCAATGCCCTGACTCAGTTGCACACTGTT